>JAJOZX010001027.1:707500-1066140 GCA_023014485.1 Bathynomus jamesi | reverse complement strand
CCTCCAGTGCTGAGGCACCTCGCCTTTGTCCATACACACATTAAACAGACGCACCAACTAATCAACACTACAATCACCACCTTTTTTCAAGAGCTCCACAGCAATCCCATCCACTCCTACCGCTTTTTCACCTTTCATCCTGCCTCGGACCTCCACCACTCCTCCCTACGGACCAACCCATCCGCCACAACTCTCCTACTCCGAACCCCCTTTCTGCCAAACATACCACATCCGCTTTCCCTATCTTCCGACACGTTCAATAGTCCCTCAAAATACTCAATCCACCTTGTCCCACATCTTCTTTATCTGTCATCACTTCCCCATCGACTCTTTTCATAGTCATGCTCATCTGCCCTTACATTTCCTCACACTATTCACTTCTCTCCAAAACATCTTGTTCTCCCTGAAATTTCTGACACTCTTACACCATCTCTCATTTGCTCTCTCTTCAGCTCTCGCACTTTTCTCTTTACCGCTTGCCTTTTCCTCTTATTCCCTATCACCCACACTTCCGCTCTGCAGTACCGAGCATATACTTCCTTCTTTTGCTTCACCAACATTTCAGCCTCCACATTCAACCATTCACTACCCCGTCGTTTATGTCCAACCAATCTTCCGTATCCCACGCACTTCCGTCGCACAGTTCAGCACTGCTTCATTAAATATCTGCCACTCCTCTTCCACACCCCTTGTTTCACTCTTTCCCACCCTGCACCTTTCCTCATTCAGTCTCTTCTGAATCCCTTTTCCTCAGTTCACTCACTTTCACTACCTCTTTCACAAGCACTCTACCCCCTTTACTCCACAAACCTTCACTTCGCCTCGACCAAGAAGTGGTCAGACATTCCACCTGCCACTCCTCTCAATACATTCATATCTAGCAACCTCCCCCTAGCATATTTCGTCATCAACACATAATCCATTAGTGCCCTATCACCTCGGACACCACTCACCCACGTGTACTTATGTAAATCTCTTTTATGAAACATGTAGTCCCAATCATCAATTCTCTTTCAGCACACAACTCAAACCAACCTTTCCCCACTTCCATTCACACCAGGCACCCATGCGCCCCAACTATACCCTCAATTGGCAAATCCCCTACTCTCGCATTCAAGTCCCCTAGCACGACAACTCGGTCCCTCGCATCAAAACTACCCAAACACTCACCCAGTTCGTCCCAGAACGCATTCCGTATCTATTCGCTCTTCTCACTCCCCAGTCCGTACGCATTAACAATCACCCACTCTCTTGGCCCACTTTCATTCTAACTCACATCAGCCTTGAACTCACTTCCTTACACTCTTTCACACATTCCCATAGCCAATCACGTATCAGAAGTGCAACCCCCTCCCTGCCCTTGCCTCCCCAACCCTGCACTTTACCCTCCGAACATTCCCAAGCCACTCCACACCTTACCCTTCAGCTTTGTTTCACTCAAGGCCAGGACTCTCAGGCCTCTCTCACGAAACAGAGCACCAATCTCTCCCTTCTTATCATCCTGACCACATCCACGCACATTCAGACACCCCAGCTATGCCCCTTCTCTGATCTTTCCTGTTCGTGGAAAGTTGTATGCAGGTGGGAGGGGTTTCCATCCCCCCCGCACCCGTCTCTTAATTTTAGGTGCCTTTTACGACACGCTGGGTCCACGTGGGAAGAATGCTTTAAATCCTTTATCACTAGGGATAATATGTATATACCTCGTTAACCTCGTTGATGTTCCGTGTGCTGGTCTCTCTCACACGAAGGTTAAGCTGGCGGCCCCGCCTCTAGGTCTGGCTTGGTGAGAGGAGCGAGTTGCTTTCTTGCGCTCTTCATCGCACATAGCCAGATATACCCGGCTCATCTGGTACCGTCCTGAGCCAGGCATCTAGTCTTCTCTTGAAGACTTCAACTTTGACCTCTGTAACGTTTCTGAGGTCCTTTGGAAGCTGGTTAAAAAGTCTTGGCCCCTGACAACCAAGCTGTTTTCCTTCAGTGTTGAAGAGGTCCCTTGTCGGGCCTTTAATTTGGAAACACTATACATTCTGCCTTTCCTATTTTCCAGCGTTGTTTGAATGGAAATTGGGTTTAGTTTGACGTTTGGTACCAGTTTTTCGATCATTTTCTATATGTAGATTATGGTGTACCTCGCTCTTCTTTCCAGGGAGTACAGATATAGTTTACGTAGTCTTCCCATTAGTTGAGCTCTTTTCAGCCATCAGTCTTTGCTGTGAAATGTCTCTGAGTTTCTTCTAGTCTATTAGTTTCTTCCTTTTTATATGGGGACGTCAAGAGTGAGCAGTATTCAAGTTTTAGTATGATCATTGTTTTTAGCAGGAGAATCATTACTGTCCTGTCCCTTCTTTTGAACGTTCTTAGTACCTGTCCCGCGACTCTTCTTGCTTTGTTTATCGCTATCTGATTTTGTGTTTCGAATTTCGCATCATCGGTCATTATTACCCCCAAATCGACCGCTTTCGTGCTTCTCTGAATTTCCTGTCTATCTGGAGCATAATATGCAGTCTTTTTAAGTTCATCATTTCTACCATATCTCAAGAGCTGAAATTTCTCGGTGTTAAATGTCATGTTGTCGTCTGACATTTGTATATTTTGTTCGTGTCCCTCTGCAAGGCCTCCATCGACTTCATCTGCATCGCTGCTTTTTCTGCTGATCTTTGTATCGTCCGCAAAGGATGTTACTATACTGTTGCTGTTTACTCCGCTGTCTATGTCTGTTAGCATGATAATGAACAGGAGTGGGGCCAGTACTGTACCTTGTGGTAATGAGCTGCGTACTTCCAATCCTGATGATGATATACCTTGAATTTTGACAACCTGTAGACGTTCTCTGAGGAAGTTGTAGATCCATTTTCCCACTTTGCCGTTATTCCCATATATTCCATTTATGTGCTATTATACCATGATCACACTTGTCGAAAGCTTTAGTAAAATCCGTGTATATGACATCGTAGTTGTCATTGCCTTCCAGTGCATCTAGGATATTGTTATAGTGCTCTATAAGTTGTGAGAGGCATGATCTTCCTGATCGGAATCCTTGCTGATTTTCGTTGAATCTTTCCAGTGTCTCCAAGAAATCGTAGATTTTCTCTCTAACTATTCTTTCAAATACTTTCGTGAGGTGAGACATCAGTGACACTGGTCTAAGTTCTTTGCTTGAGATCTATCCCTCTCCTTTATATATAGGGACAATGTTTGCTTTTTCGAGATGCTCGGTATTTCCCCAATGTCTAGGGATCTTCTCCATATCCAGTATAAGGGTGTAGCTATTTCATTTTTACAGTTTAATGTGTTCCAATTGTCCGGACCTGCAGTTGAATGTGGTTTAATTTGTCTTATAGCTCTCGCTACATCTGGGGTAAAATCAAAGTCTGTTATACATTCTCCCTGCAATTCCTCTTCAAAGAATGCATCTATGTCAGGTATCGCTTTGCACTTTTTGGGGTACTATCATACTGGGTTCTCATGTCAATATAATATATATATATATATATATAATATATATATATATAATATTATATGATTGAACTCAGAATTGTCTCCTGAGGTTTTTCATGATACACACAGACCGTGTATGGAACAAGGAACTCTTCTGGGAAAATTAAATCCACTATAGTCCGAATAAGTAACGGTAAATGACAAACACTATAGTTTTTTCTTTTTCATGATGTTAGCCCGTCGTGGGCAACGGGTCACTCGCAAAGAAGCCCCAAATATGTAGCTTCCCGCACCAGGTATCTGCAAAGCAGATAGGATCCATCTTTGGGATAGGATCTAGTTTACAGCTACACCTAGTCTACTATATCAGGACCTCAATATAAGCAAAAGACTCGTTGCATTCACGTCGGATTGAATACATCAAAGAAAAAGGGGTGACTATTGTATTTTTAGCCAAAAACCAAAACTTAAACCTCAACTGGCAAAATTGAAATTGAGCGTCCACTTTTCAGGCAAATAACATGTCCGTTTCATGATGGGATGTCATTTACCATTAGTTATTCGGACTATAGTGGATTAATTTTCCCAGAAGAGTTCCTTGTTCATGCACGGTCTGTGTTATCATATATATATATATCTATATATATATAGAGAGAGAGAGAGAGAGAGAGAGAGAGAGAGAGAGAGTTACAAGGAGTTAAAGGAAAAGAAGTACCTCAAAAGGCCTTGCGGCCCATACCGAGGAGGTACCAATGGCAACGGGTGCCAGGGAAAATTTTGTAAAGTTTATTTTTCTTTCAACTATCCTAGCAGTAGTAGAAAACTGGATAGAAAAGTAGAAGGCTCTCTCCCCACCCTCCGCTCCCTCCCTGCCAGAGGCAGGTACGGAAAAAGGTTGAAGAAAATACCTTGACCCTGGAAAAGTAGCCAAGGAAATTTTACAGGAAAGTGGAGAATATATCAATAGCTCTATATTTAGCTTGCTCACAGAGACACCGTGCAAGCGATCTCCTGCAGAGTTTTCTTATGTTTTAGTCTTAAACTATGAGAGTATTCAGTACATTGTCTAGCCTATTTTTAAACACATTTACACTTTGACTGGAAACAACCTCTGAGGGAAGTTGGTTCCAGATATTAACTATTTTATAGGAAAAGAAATTTCCGCAGACTGAGGTCCTAAATGTATTTACACACTCAAATAGTGTGCAAGATTTCGTTTACCCTTTTCTTGAACTGATCCACAGAGGAACTGTTCACAACTTCCGAAGGTAACCTGTTCCATGTGTCACAGATCTTATACGTAAAGTAATTCCCACACACACTAGTCCTAAACCGTTTCAAATCCAACTTCCAACCATTGTTGCGAGTTGGGTTATCATTTAAACTAAACATATTTGTAAAATCGACATCGTTGAACCCGCGTAAGAGCTTGAAAACCTCGATCAGTTGACCGCGCAGCCTCCGAGTTTTCAAGCGAAAACAAGTTCAGGGCGCGTAACCGTCGATTGTAGCCCATATGCCTAACGGAAGGGATTAACTTTGTGGCCCTCGCCTGCACTCGCTCCAGCCTCACAATATCTTTCCTGAGGGTGGGCGACCAGAACTGCACAGCATACTCCAGGTGCGGCCGAACAAGGGAATTGTACAGTGAGAGCACAATCTCCTTATTCCGAAACTGAAATTGCCTCCTGATATAACCCAATAGTTTCTGGGCTTTCTTTTCCACCTCTACACACTGTTTCGTAAACTTAAGGTCGCTGCTAATTTGCACACCAAGTCCTTTTCTAAATCAGTCACCTCGATATTACTACCCAACATCGAGTAGTCCGACTTGGGATTGGCGTAGCCAATGTGCATCACTTTGCATTTACCCAAGTTAAACGGCATTTGCCATTTTTCGGACCACTCTCCTGTCCTACCTAGGTCCGCACGCAGTTCCTCGATCGCTTCGGGCGTCCCAACATGGCCCCAAGCTTGGTGTCATCAGCGAATTTGGCGATCCGACTGACGATGCCACCGTCGATATCATTTATGTAAATGATAAACAACAGCGGCCCCAAAACGGAACCCTGAGGAACCCCACTAGTGACCGAGGCCCAACCCGAACTAGCACCTTTAATTACAACCCTCTGCCGCCTATTCTTCAAGCCACCTACCTATTTCCCCACCGATACCCAGCGCGCGCACTTTCGCCATTAGCCGGCGGTGAGGTACCTTATCAAAGGCTTTCTGAAAGTCGAGATAAAGTATATCAATCGCCCTACTCTTATCGTACTCACCCAACATGACGTGGAAAAACTCGAGCAAGTTGGTGAGACACGACCTATGCCGTCTAAACCCATGTTGGGAGTCCCCAAGCAGCTTGTGGAATCCAAATGGTCAACGATCCTATCCGCTATTATCCCCTCTAATAATTTACCTACAACTGAAGTGAGACTAATGGGACGATAGTTCCCTGGACTTTCGGGATCCCCTTTCTTAAAGATAGGGGTCACGTTGGCTTCCCTCCAGTCACCAGGCACCTGGCCCGTCTCCAACGATTTGTTGAAGACTATAGCCAGCTGGGGAGCCACCTGGTCGCGCACCTTCCGCAACACTCTGGGGAGAAACTGGTCTGGCCCAGGAGCCTTAAACGCGCTCAGAGAGAGGAGAGAGAGAGAGAGAGAGAGAGAGAGAGAGAGAGAGAGAGAGAGAGAGAGAGAGAGAGAGAGAGAGAGGCCGACCGGAAATTCCTTTCCTCGCCGTTCGCAAACATCGTGGAATCATCAGAAACCGAAAAACACACGTGGTTTTCAAGGAGAGAGGAGAAAGAACTGTAAGCAGAGTTCACTAAAAATCGCTCTCACTTTGCTCGTTACTCCTCGTGAATCTCCTTTTTACGTAGCGCCGTTCGACCTTCAAGCAATAGCTCACCAGTACACGAAGTGAAAACCACTTGAGGCGACCTACAATTTCACCCCGCCGGAAACAAACATCACTCTACCGGCGTCATCCTTCTGGCCCTGGCCTTCACTCATCCTTCACCACAATTCGGTCGGCGCACTTTCAACAAGTCTATCAACAGGCCCTCAGCACATCCTCCTGCCGGTAAGCCAATACGTCTTCAGAGCTATCTACGGCGAAACGCAATACGGTCAACCTTCACGTAAGCCCTTCTCAGTCTTCAGTAGTGGTGCACGATTAATCGGTATCGGCACCTGGGCATGCCGATTAATCGGCCATGCCAGGTATTTTCCTAATATCGGCATGCCAGGTGCCGATACCGATTAATCGGTGCACCACTACTGAAGACTGAGAAGGGCTTACGTGAAGTTGACAGTATTGCGTTTCGCCGTAGATAGCTCTGAAGACGTATTGGCTTACCGGCAGGAGGATGTGCTGAGGGCCTGTTGATAGACTGTTGAAAGTGCGCCGACCGAATTGTGGTGAAGGATGAGTGAAGCCAGGGCCAGAAGGATGACGCCGGTAGAGTGATGTTTGTTTCCGGCGGGTGAAATTGTAGGTCGCCTCAAGTGGTGATTCACTTCGTGTACTGGTGAGCTATTGCTGAAGGTCGAACGGCGCTACGTAAAAAGGAGTTTCACGAGGAGTAACGAGCAAAGTGAGAGCGATTTTTAGTGAACTCTGGCTTACAGTTCTTTCCTTCTCTCCTTGAAAACCACGTGTGTTTTCGGTTTCTGATGATTCCACGATGTTTGCGAACGGCGAGGAAAGGAATTTCCGGTCGGCTCTCTCTCTCTCTCTCTCTCTCTCTCTCTCTCTCTCTCTCTCTCTCTCTCTCTCTCTCTCTCTCTGAGCGCGTTTAAGGCTCCTGGGCCAGACCAGTTTCCCCAGAGTGTTGCGGAAGGTGCGCGACCAGGTGGCTCCCCACCTGGCTATAGTCTTCAACAAATCGTTGGAGACGGGCCAGGTGCCTGGTGACTGGAGGGAAGCCAACGTGACCCCTATCTTTAAGAAAGGGGATCACGAAAGTCCAGGGAACTATCGTCCCATTAGTCTCACTTCAGTTGTAGGTAAATTATTAGAGGGGATAATAGCGGATAGGATCGTTGACCATTTGGATTCCCACAAGCTGCTTGGGGACTCCCAACATGGGTTTAGACGGCATAGGTCGTGTCTCACCAACTTGCTCGAGTTTTTCCACGTCATGTTGGGTGAGTACGATAAGAGTAGGGCGATTGATATACTTTATCTCGACTTTCAGAAAGCCTTTGATAAGGTACCTCACCGCCGGCTAATGGCGAAAGTGCGCGCGCTGGGTATCGGTGGGGAAATAGGTAGGTGGCTTGAAGAATAGGCGGCAGAGGGTTGTAATTAAAGGTGCTAGTTCGGGTTGGGCCTCGGTCACTAGTGGGGTTCCTCAGGGTTCCGTTTTGGGGCCGCTGTTGTTTATCATTTACATAAATGATATCGACGGTGGCATCGTCAGTCGGATCGCCAAATTCGCTGATGACACCAAGCTTGGGGCCAATGTTGGGACGCCCGGAGCGATCGAGGAACTGCGTGCGGACCTAGGTAGGACAGGAGAGTGGTCCGAAAAATGGCAAATGCCGTTTAACTTGGGTAAATGCAAAGTGATGCACATTGGCTACGCCAATCCCAAGTCGGACTACTCGATGTTGGGTAGTAATATCGAGGTGACTGATTTAGAAAAGGACTTGGGTGTGCAAATTAGCAGCGACCTTAAGTTTACGAAACAGTGTGTAGAGGTGGAAAAGAAACCCAGAAACTATTGGGTTATATCAGGAGGCAATTTCAGTTTCGGAACAAGGAGATTGTGCTCTCACTGTACAATTCCCTTGTTCGGCCGCACCTGGAGTATGCTGTGCAGTTCTGGTCGCCCACCCTCAGGAAAGATATTGTGAGGCTGGAGCGAGTGCAGGCGAGGGCCACAAAGTTAATCCCTTCCGTTAGGCATATGGGCTACAATCGACGGTTACGCGCCCTGAACTTGTTTTCTCTTGAAACTCGGAGGCTGCGCGGTCAACTGATCGAGGTTTTCAAGCTCTTACGCGGGTTCAACGATGTCGATTTTACAAATATGTTTAGTTTAAATGATAACCCAACTCGCAACAATGGTTGGAAGTTGGATTTGAAACGGTTTAGGACTAGTGTGTGTGGGAATTACTTTACGTATAAGATCTGTGACACATGGAACAGGTTACCTTCGGAAGTTGTGAACAGTTCCTCTGTGGATCAGTTCAAGAAAAGGGTAGACGAAATCTTGCACACTATTTGAGTGTGTAAAGACATTTAGGACCTCAGTCTGCGGAAATTTCTTTTCCTATAAAATAGTTAATATCTGGAACCAACTTCCCTCAGAGGTTGTTTCCAGTCAAAGTGTAAATGTGTTTAAAAATAGGCTAGACAATGTACTGAATACTCTCATAGTTTAAGACTAAAACATAAGAAAACTCTGCAGGAGATCGCTTGCACGGTGTCTCTGTGAGCAAGCTAAATATAGAGCTATTGATATATTCTCCACTTTCCTGTAAAATTTCCTTGGCTACTTTTCCAGGGTCAAGGTATTTTCTTCAACCTTTTTCCGTACCTGCCTCTGGCAGGGAGGGAGCGGAGGGTGGGGAGAGAGCCTTCTACTTTTCTATCCAGTTTTCTACTACTGCTAGGATAGTTGAAAGAAAAATAAACTTTACAAAATTTTCCCTGGCACCCGTTGCCATTGGTACCTCCTCGGTATGGGCCGCAAGGCCTTTTGAGGTACTTCTTTTCCTTTAACTCCTTGTAACTCTCTCTCTCTCTCTCTCTCTCTCTCTCTCTCTCTCTCTATATATATATATATATATATATATATATATATGATAACACAGACCGTGCATGAAACAAGGAACTCTTCTGGGAAAATTAAATCCACTATAGTCCGAATAACTAATGGTAAATGACATCCCATCATGAAACGGACATGTTATTTGCCCTGAAAAGTGGACGCTCAATTTCAATTTTGCCAGTTGAGGTTTAAGTTTTGGTTTTTGGCTAAAAATACAATAGTCACCCCTTTTTCTTTGATATATTCAATCCGACGTGAATGCAACGAGTCTTTTGCTTATATTGAGGTCCTGAATATAGTAGACTAGGTGTAGCTGTAAACTAGATCCTATCCCAAAGATGGATCCTATCTGCTTTGCAGATACCTGGTGCGGGAAGCTACATATTTGGGGCTTCTTTGCGAGTGACCCGTTGCCCACGACGGGCTAACATCATGAAAAAGAAAAAACTATAGTGTTTGTCATTTACCGTTACTTATTCGGACTATAGTGGATTTAATTTTCCCAGAAGAGTTCCTTGTTCCATACACGGTCTGTGTGTATCATGAAAAACCTCAGGAGACAATTCTGAGTTCAATCATATATATATATATATATATATATATATATATATATATATATATATATATATATTGACATTGAGAACCCAGTATGATAGTACCCCAAAAAGTGACAAAGCGATACCTGACATAGATGCATTCTTTGAAGAGGAATTGCAGGGAGAATGTATAACAGACTTTGATTTTACCCCAGATGTAGCGAGAGCTATAAGACAAATTAAACCACATTCAACTGCAGGTCCGGACAATTGGAACACATTAAACTGTAAAAATGAAATAGCTACACCCTTATACTGGATATGGAGAAGATCCCTAGACATTGGGGAAATACCGAGCATCTCGAAAAAAGCAAACATTGTCCCTATATATAAAGGAGAGGGATAGATCTCAAGCAAAGAACTTAGACCAGTGTCACTGATGTCTCACCTCACGAAAGTATTTGAAAGAATAGTTAGAGAGAAAATCTACGATTTCTTGGAGACACTGGAAAGATTCAACGAAAATCAGCAAGGATTCCGATCAGGAAGATCATGCCTCTCACAACTTATAGAGCACTATAACAATATCCTAGATGCACTGGAAGGCAATGACAACTACGATGTCATATACACGGATTTTACTAAAGCTTTCGACAAGTGTGATCATGGTATAATAGCACATAAAATGGAATATATGGGAATAACGGCAAAGTGGGAAAATGGATCTACAACTTCCTCAGAGAACGTCTACAGGTTGTCAAAATTCAAGGTATATCATCATCAGGATTGGAAGTACGCAGCTCATTACCACAAGGTACAGTACTGGCCCCACTCCTGTTCATTATCATGCTAACAGACATAGACAGCGGAGTAAACAGCAACAGTATAGTAACATCCTTTGCGGACGATACAAAGATCAGCAGAAAAAGCAGCGATGCAGATGAAGTCGATGGAGGCCTTGCAGAGGGACACGAACAAAATATACAAATGGTCAGACGACAACATGACATTTAACACCGAGAAATTTCAGCTCTTGAGATATGGTAGAAATGATGAACTTAAAAAGACTGCATATTATGCTCCAGATAGACAGGAAATTCAGAGAAGCACGAAAGCGGTCGATTTGGGGGTAATAATGACCGATGATGCGAAATTCGAAACACAAAATCAGATAGCGATAAACAAAGCAAGAAGAGTCGCGGGACAGGTACTAAGAACGTTCAAAAGAAGGGACAGGACAGTAATGATTCTCCTGCTAAAAACAATGATCATACTAAAACTTGAATACTGCTCACTCTTGACGTCCCCATATAAAAAGGAAGAAACTAATAGACTAGAAGAAACTCAGAGACATTTCACAGCAAAGACTGATGGCTGAAAAGAGCTCAACTAATGGGAAAGACTACGTAAACTATATCTGTACTCCCTGGAAAAAGAAGAGCGAGGTACACCATAATCTACATATAGAAAATGATCGAAAAACTGGTACCAAACGTCAAACTAAACCCAATTTCCATTCAAACAACGCTGGAAAATAGGAAAGGCAGAATGTATAGTGTTTCCAAATTAAAGGCCCGACAAGGGACCTCTTCAACACTGAAGGAAAACAGCTTGGTTGTCAGGGGGCCAAGACTTTTTAACCAGCTTCCAAAGGACCTCAGAAACGTTACAGAGGTCAAAGTTGAAGTCTTCAAGAGAAGACTAGATGCCTGGCTCAGGACGGTACCAGATGAGCCGGGTATATCTGGCTATGTGCGATGAAGAGCGCAAGAAAGCAACTCGCTCCTCCACCAAGCCAGACCTAGAGGCGGGGCCGCCAGCTTAACCTTCGTGTGAAGAGAGACCAGCACACGGAACATCAACGAGGTTAACGAGGTATATACATATTATCCCTAGTGATAAAGGATTTAAAGCATTCTTCCCACGTGGACCCAGCGTGTCGTAAAAGGCACCTAAAATTAAGAGACGGGTGCGGGGGGGATGGAAACCCCTCCCACCTGCATACAACTTTCCACGAACAGGAAAGATCAGAGAAGGGGCATAGCTGGGGTGTCTGAATGTGCGTGGATGTGGTCAGGATGATAAGAAGGGAGAGATTGGTGCTCTGTTTCGTGAGAGAGGCCTGAGAGTCCTGGCCTTGAGTGAAACAAAGCTGAAGGGTAAGGGTGTGGAGTGGCTTGGGAATGTTCGGAGGGTAAAGTGCAGGGTTGGGGAGAGGGCAAGGGCAAGGGAGGGGGTTGCACTTCTGATACGTGATTGGCTATGGGAATGTGTGAAAGAGTGTAAGGAAGTGAGTTCAAGGCTGATGTGAGTTAGAATGAAAGTGGGCCAAGAGAGGTGGGTGATTGTTAATGCGTACGGACTGGGGAGTGAGAAGAGCGAATAGATACGGAATGCGTTCTGGGACGAACTGGGTGAGTGTTTGGGTAGTTTTGATGCGAGGGACCGAGTTGTCGTGCTAGGGGACTTGAATGCGAGAGTAGGGGATTTGCCAATTGAGGGTATAGTTGGGGCGCATGGGGTGCCTGGTGTGAATGGAAGTGGGGAAAGGTTGGTTGAGTTGTGTGCTGAAAGAGAATTGATGATTGGGACTACATGTTTCATAAAAGAGATTTACATAAGTACACGTGGGTGAGTGGTGTCCGAGGTGATAGGGCACTAATGGATTATGTGTTGATGACGAAATATGCTAGGGGGAGGTTGCTAGATATGAATGTATTGAGAGGAGTGGCAGGTGGAATGTCTGACCACTTCTTGGTCGAGGCGAAAGTGAAGGTTTGTGGAGTAAGAGGGGGTAGAGTGCTTGTGAAAGAGGTAGTGAAAGTGAGTGAACTGAGGAAAAGGGATTCAGAAGAGACTGAATGAGGAAAGGTGCAGGGTGGGAAAGAGTGAAACAAGGGGTGTGGAAGAGGAGTGGCAGATATTTAATGAAGCAGTGCTGAACTGTGCGACGGAAGTGCGTGGGATACGGAAGATTAGGGTTGGACATAAACGACGGGGTAGTGAATGGTTGAATGTGGAGGCTGAAATGTTGGTGAAGCAAAAGAAGGAAGTATATGCTCGGTACTTGCAGAGCGGAAGTGTGGGTGATAGGGAATAAGAGGAAAAGGCAAGCGGTAAAGAGAAAAGTGCGAGAGCTGAAAGAGAGAGCAAATGAGAGATGGTGTAAGAGTGTCAGAAAATTTCAGGGAGAACAAGATGTTTTGGAGAGAAGTGAATAGTGTGAGGAAAATGTAAGGGCAGATGAGCATGACTATGAAAAGAGTCGATGGGGAAGTGATGACAGATAAAGAAGATGTGAGGACAAGGTGGAGTGAGTATTTTGAGGGACTATTGAACGTGTCGGAAGATAGGGAAGCGGATGTGGTATGTTTGGGCAGAAAGGGGGTTCGGAGTAGGAGAGTTGTGGCGGATGGGTTGGTCCGTAGGGAGGAGGTGGTGGAGGTCCGAGGCAGGATGAAAGGTGAAAAAGCGGTAGGAGTGGATGGGATTGCTGTGGAGCTCTTGAAAAAAGGTGGTGATTGTAGTGTTGATTAGTTGGTGCGTCTGTTTAATGTGTGTATGGACAAAGGCGAGGTGCCTCAGCACTGGAGGAGTGTATGTATCGTTCCCCTGTTAAAGGCAGGGAGGGGGACAAAAATGTATGCTCGAATTATAGAGGAATTAGTCTATTGAGTGTGCCAGGTAAGGTGTATGGGAGAGTGGTGGTTTGTACGGAGCAACAGATTGGAGAGGAGCAAGGGGGTTTTAGAAGAGGTAAAGGATGTGTGGACCAGGTGTTTGAGTTGAAGATGCTGTATGAGAAATACTTGGAGAAAGAAAGGGATTTGTATGTGGCGTTCATGGATCTTGAAAAAGTGTATTATGGGGTTGAGAGAAAGGCGTTGTGGCAAGTGCTGCAGCTGTATGGGGTGCATGGGTTGTGTTGAATGCGGTGAAAAGTTTTTACCGAGAAAGTAGAGCATGTGTGCGTGTGGGAAAAGAGGAAGGTGAATGTGGGTCTACGGCAGGGGTGTGTGATGTCTCCTTAGTTGTTTAATGTGTTTATAGACGGGGAGATGAAAAAGGTGAATGCAAGGGTCATGGGGAAGGGAACGGGGTTGAAGCATGCTGCGGGCAGGGGGGGAGTGTTTGGGAAGTGAATCAGTTGTTGTATGCGGATGATACGGCTCTGGTAATGGACTCGAGAGAAAAACTAAAGAGAGTGGTAACTGAGTTCAGGAGGGTGTGTGAAAGAAGCTAGCTAAGAGTAAATGTGAATAAGAGTAAGGTTACGTGATGCTGTAAAAAGGAGGTTCGTAAGCGACTGAGTGTAAGTTTGTAGGGTGAGGAAATGGAAGAAGTGACATATTTCAGGTACTTGGGGGTGGATGTGGTGAGGAATGGGACGATGGAGGCAGAGGTAGGACACAGGGTGGAAGAAGGGGCAAAAGTACTGGATGCCCTAAGAAGTGTTTGGAAGGAGAGATCAGTGTCTATGGGTGCGAAGATTGGTATGTATGAAGGTATAGTAGTGCCAACAGTGTTGTATGGATGTGAGGCATGGGTGGCGAATGCGAAGGAAAGGAAAAGGGTGGATGTACTGGAAATGAAATGATTGAGGACGATCTGTTGGGTGAGGCGGATTGATTATGTGAGAAACGCTGTTATCCCGTGAGAGGTGTGGGAGTCGAAGGAGTCTTGTGGAGAGAGCAGATGAGGGGGTTTGGGCATATAGAGAAGATGAGTAAGGAAAGGACGGTAAAGAGGATTTACGTGTCGGAGGCGGAGGGGAAAGGGGGAGGGGTAGACCGAGGAGGGGATAGAAGGATGGAGTGAGGGAGGATTTGGGTCAACGGGGCCTGGACGTCTGGGAGGGTGAAAGATGCGCGCTAGATAGAAAAAAGTTGAGCGATGTGGTATATGGGGAGCGACGGGCTGGCAATGTGCGGGTTCAGGGTGTATGAAGAGGTTTGGGTAAACGGTGGAATAGTCTGCTGGGCTGGGCTGTGGATAACGTTGCCCTGAAGTAGGTGCATTATTGTTGTCAAGCGATTGAGGATTGTTCCTGACGCGACTCACTGCAGTGGGAGAGGCGTTGGGTATTATGAAAATGAAATGAAAAGGTTTATTAGCAGACTATAGTCCATATGACAAGTATTATTAATACAATGACAGTTCACATACTAAGGATAGAAATAAATACAGTTGATTAGAAATAATACAGTAATGTCGGAGTTAAGTGGAGCTGCAGACAGACGTTTTCGTACCAAGAATTCAATAACTTAGAGGATAAACGGCAGGACTCATGGATAGCTTGGATAATCGGGTTGGTTGAATTTTAATTCTTGCGTTAGACTGTATTGAGCACGTCTTGCTACCTCCGGGAAGTTCGGGACATTGCGGGTAGCAAACATTTGCGAAGCTGAGCATTCGGGGGTAATTTATATGAGTCTAAAAGACTGTTGTACAGCAAATTTAGGGGTCTGCCAGAACCTTTTTATAATTCACCCAGAGTTGCTGTCCGTATATATTCTGCAGAAAGTACGAAAGAGAGTGTCTTTAGCTTTACTTGTACAGAACCGAAAGTTCCTATAGTTATATTCGCTTTTAGCACAAAGGCTTCGAGATTGTTTTCTTATATCCGAGTCATTACTCAAGGAGCTGGTAATAGTTTGACCCATATACTTAAACTCTTGTACCTCCTCAATTACTTCACCTTTCATTTAAACCTAATATCAGCTGGTTGATTACAGCTTTTAGGATGAAAACTGCATAACCTTGGTTTTTGTAACATTAAAAAAATATCAGGTTTCTGCGAATACACTTCGCAGACTTTTAGTGGCCGAACCAGACCTTTAACAGAGGGACTTATTAACACATATCATCGGCATAAACTAAGTTATTTATCCTTGTGTTATCTATACAACAACCCACTGTTGCCTCATTAAGTGAAGCAATTAATCCGTCAATATACACATTAAACAGCATAGGGGAGAGCAAGGAGCCTTGTCTCACCCTGCAAGAGGAACCAAAAACATTCGGATAGTACATTGCCCCACCTAACGGTAAAAGATTGGTGGGAATACCAAAATTTCAATAAATTTAATATGTACATAAGAACCTTCCTGTCTTCTAGTTTTTTAAATAAAATACTGTGGTTCACTCTATCATATGCCTTACTTATATCTAAGAAACAGCTATAAATAGTTGAATTACTGTCAATGTATTTAGATATTGTTTCTTTAAGTACATGGATACACAGGTCAGTTGAATGGGACTTTTAAAACCAAAACTGATTAGGAGATGTCACAGGTAATCATTTAATCGGAGTAACAAGAGTTTTTCTAGTAGTTTTGAGAAGCAGGAAGCTACAGCAATAGGCCTGTAATTATCGCTGGATAGAATGTCTCCATACTTATTTTTGACCAGGGGCAAGATACTGTGTATATATCTTCATGAATTCTGCAGGGATATAGCTATGAGCAAGCATTGCTGATAAGAGCAATGATATATGCAGACATACTACGTCATTGGCATATTTTAAGTGCTCATTCGATAGGTCATCTACCCTGACGCAGAACTAGTCTTTCACTCTTTAATTAACCTCTTTACTTCAGGAACTGATATCAAAGTATTTTTCCTTGTCCCTTCCACAGGCTTTTCGCTCGCTGCCATCTATCTTAAGATTATCCCTACTCACACACTGTTAAGAATGTTAGAAGAGTAGTGGTTTTTCCATAGCTTTGCAATTTCAGCCTCCCCGACACCTCATTGATTGTCCGAAGGGAGGACCTTTTGACACACATTTGATTCTTAACATTTTCCAAATTTGTTATTATCGTTATTTATGCGAGCTTCACAGGCTTTTGATGCTCGAATAGACTCTTTTTCCTGTTTACACAACTGCCTTATGGCCGCCTTATACCGATCATGGAAGCACAAAAATCGTAGGCGTCTTCGATTTCCCCTTCATGGGGGCAATAAAATTATTTCATCAGGAATAAGCTTAGTATGATATTGTAAGATTTATCAGGGGGCTTCCTGCTTCTCTTAACAGGGATATTATCATACTATATACTTACCTATGAGTTTACAGTGAGAATCATTGAGCACGATTACTACAGGCAAATACAAATTTCTAAATTTAAAGAGTGACTTGTTCTGTCTTGTATTCTATTCTCTGTTGCATTATAACGTTAGACCAATCGACGCGAATATTCTACCTAATGATTCTTGTTATGTCGTGTTGCGCATAAATTGGAAAATTAATTGATAGTTCTAATGTCTAGAACAGAAAGGAAATCATGCAGAATATGAACTCTAACAATTCGATCCTTTGGATTATTATTAATTACAATGATTAGTCCTCCGGTGGTACCACTATATCGCTAACGTAGTGTAAAAATTAATACCACTGGTTACCCCTAATACATCTACATCACTTATACTTACCGTAATTTGGCCGACTCGCACATGTTACCCAAATTCTACAAAGGATTCTGAGTTCACATGCGCGTTAAAGTCCCCTTATTATACAGTGAGAATATTTGGGGTTATCTGATATGACTTGATTTGTACAGCAATCAATTATTCATCTAGATTACTGCCGTTGTTGTATGGTAAATAGCAGTTTACAATTAATATGCAATCATTGTTCACTCGTAATTCAATGCCTAACACCTTACATTATCGCTTTTAAAAATTTTATGGGTTTTGACAAATTTTTTTCCTTATTAAGAAAGCGCAACACCACCAAAGGCCTATCGTACATAACTTCATCTGACAAGTCTACTGCTGATGACGCATGGTACATAAAGTCATCATGGATGGTAGAGAGGAATTTTAGGCTCTTACATAGGTAGCCAGATCTCTTGCAGGATTATCAAATCTGCACTGTCACAGATTTTATATAATCTACAATTGAATTCCTCACTGACCTTACGTTATATCAGACTATCTTCAACAAGTTTTACGCCATGACTGATAGAAAATTTATTATTAATATGATTATTATTATACACCGTACAAATTTTTCAGGCATTACCGTTAGGGCGCCTATTATTATTATTATTATTATTATTATTATTATTATTATTATTTTGCCTATTATCAAATCTTCTGGAAAAATGATAACTCCTTAACAATAATACCGTCTGGCTACTGACTCATATTGTACGGATTTGAAATGCGAATTTACACCTTTAATATATATTATATATATTATATATATATATACCTTACAACCTTACAACCTACAAAGGTTCAGCGTGATGATTTCTCATTTCGCGAAGGTCAACTTGTCGCCCCTCCTCTCGAGTTGGCCTGGTGAAGTAGTGAGTTGGATTCTTGCGCTCTCCACCTCACATAGCCAGGTACGCCCGGCTCATCGGGATTGTTCTGAGCCAGGCGTCTAGTCTTCTTTTGAAGATTTCCACTGCAACTCCCTTCGTGTTTCTTAGGTCTTTGGGCAACTGATTAAACAGTTTTGGTCCTCTCACTACAAAACTATTTCTTTCAGGGTTAAGGATGTTCCCTGTCTCGCCTTCAATTTGGGAATACGACACAGTCTACCGCTTCTACTTTCCATCGTTGTTTGGGAGTTATGGTATTCAGAGTAAGATTAGGGACTAGTTTCTCCATTATTTTCCAAGTGTAAATAATGGTGTATCTCTCTCTTCTCCTTTCCAGTGAATATAGGTCTAGTTCTCGTAACCTTTCCCAGTAATTTAGTTCTTTGCACCCATTGATCTTGGCTGTGAAGCTTCTTTGGATCCCCTCCAGCTGTCTAATGTCTTCTTTTTTATATGGGGAAGTTAGGACCGAGCAGTATTCTAATTTGGGTATTATCAGGGTTTTCAGTAGAGGAATCATTACATTCCTATCCCTTCGTTTTAAAAGTTCTCAATATATATATATATATATATATATCGTAAAGAACGACGCTTGTATAGGAGATATTCCGCGCAAGACGAGAAAGAGAAAACAACAAATGAAAAAATGAAGTACCACCTGGGAATCGAACCCGGATCTTCCGATTGCCGGTCAGACGCGATAACCACTACACCATGGACTCCACTCTTCCAAATGCCGTAATTCCTCTACATACTCGCAGAAACCAATGCCCCAAGGGGGCACCTCCCGCTTGCCGTAACATTATATACATTCAACTGCAAAGAACACGCAGTATAAATAACGTAAAGAACGACGCTTGTATAGGAGATATTCCGCGCAAGACGAGAAAGAGAAAACAACAAATGAAAAAATGAAGTACCACCTGGGAATCGAACCCGGGATCTTCCGATTGCCGGTCAGACGCGATAACCACTACACCATGGACTCCACTCTTCCAAATGCCGTAATTCCTCTACATACTCGCAGAAACCAATGCCCCAAGGGGGCACCTCCCGCTTGCCGTAACATTATATACATTCAACTGCAAAGAACACGCAGTATAAATAACGTAAAGAACGACGCTTGTATAGGAGATATTCCGCGCAAGACGAGAAAGAGAAAACAACAAATGAAAAAATGAAGTACCACCTGGGAATCGAACCCGGGATCTTCCGATTGCCGGTCAGACGCGATAACCACTACACCATGGACTCCACTCTTCCAAATGCCGTAATTCCTCTACATACTCGCAGAAACCAATGCCCCAAGGGGGCACCTCCCGCTTGCCGTAACATTATATACATTCAACTGCAAAGAACACGCAGTATAAATAACGTAAAGAACGACGCTTGTATAGGAGATATTCCGCGCAAGACGAGAAAGAGAAAACAACAAATGAAAAAATGAAGTACCACCTGGGAATCGAACCCGGGATCTTCCGATTGCCGGTCAGACGCGATAACCACTACACCATGGACTCCACTCTTCCAAATGCCGTAATTCCTCTACATACTCGCAGAAACCAATGCCCCAAGGGGGCACCTCCCTCTTGCCGTAACATTATATACATTCAACTGCAAAGAACACGCAGTATAAATAACGTAAAGAACGACGCTTGTATAGGAGATATTCCGCGCAAGACGAGAAGCGGGAGGTGCCCCCTTGGGGCATTGGTTTCTGCGAGTATGTAGAGGAATTACGGCATTTGGAAGAGTGGAGTCCATGGTGTAGTGGTTATCGCGTCTGACCGGCAATCGGAAGATCCCGGGTTCGATTCCAGGTGGTACTTCATTTTTTCATTTGTTGTTTTCTCTTTCTCGTCTTGCGCGGAATATCTCCTATACAAGCGTCGTTCTTTACGTTATTTATACTGCGTGTTCTTTGCAGTTGAATGTATATAATGTTACGGCAAGCGGGAGGTGCCCCCTTGGGGCATTGGTTTCTGCGAGTATGTAGAGGAATTACGGCATTTGGAAGAGTGGAGTCCATGGTGTAGTGGTTATCGCGTCTGACCGGCAATCGGAAGATCCCGGGTTCGATTCCCAGGTGGTACTTCATTTTTTCATTTGTTGTTTTCTCTTTCTCGTCTTGCGCGGATATCTCCTATACAAGCGTCGTTCTTTACGTTATTTATACTGCGTGTTCTTTGCAGTTGAATGTATATAATGTTACGGCAAGCGGGAGGTGCCCCCTTGGGGCATTGGTTTCTGCGAGTATGTAGAGGAATTACGGCATTTGGAAGAGTGGAGTCCATGGTGTAGTGGTTATCGCGTCTGACCGGCAATCGGAAGATCCCGGGTTCGATTCCCAGGTGGTACTTCATTTTTTCATTTGTTGTTTTCTCTTTCTCGTCTTGCGCGGAATATCTCCTATACAAGCGTCGTTCTTTACGTTATTTATACTGCGTGTTCTTTGCAGTTGAATGTATATAATGTTACGGCAAGCGGGAGGTGCCCCCTTGGGGCATTGGTTTCTGCGAGTATGTAGAGGAATTACGGCATTTGGAAGAGTGGAGTCCATGGTGTAGTGGTTATCGCGTCTGACCGGCAATCGGAAGATCCCGGGTTCGATTCCCAGGTGGTACTTCATTTTTTCATTTGTTGTTTTCTCTTTCTCGTCTTGCGCGGAATATCTCCTATACAAGCGTCGTTCTTTACGTTATTTATACTGCGTGTTCTTTGCAGTTGAATGTATATATATATATATATATATTCTACAAGAAGATAAATTAGTTTCAAACAAGAAAAAAAAAGTCCTTCCTCAAACCTTTAAACATCATAAATGTCAACCACTATTCACTTACTTCATTCTCTTGTTCATCACTTAAACCCAAACTGATGACGTCATGAAATGACTATCTAATTAATTTGTCTTTCCATCTAAAACAAAAAAATCCTTTATTACATATATTAAATTCAATTTATTCCATTCTTTTTATGCGTTCCCACAAAGCACTACAGTTCAGCGAATTGACGTACAGAATTTATTTTCTAAAAAATAACATTAATTATAAAGGGTATCCCAAAAGTGCCGTGACAAGGAAAATATTTATTATTATTTATTATTCACATTGGAAGTAACATATTTTCACTTTTCTTTCCGAAGTGAAGGTATAAACGTTTGGTTATGTCTCTGAATGCGATGTATAAAGTGGAACTGTGGAGTTGGCACTTCAGGAAGAAAGTGGCTAAGCGACAAAAGTAAAAAACGCCAGAAAACGCTTTATAAAGTTGCATCAATTTGAAAGTGGAATAACTTTTGAACTTTTAAAGATATTTCGTCGAAATATCTTCAAAAGCTCGAACGTTATTCCACTTTTAAATTGGTGCAACTTTATAAAGCGTTTTCTGGCGTCCTTTATTTTTGTCGCTTAGCCACTTCTCCCGAGGAGGGCTTCGTATATCTGCTTGTGCTGTATGGAATGAACTTCCAAGGAGACACCAGGAGAAAAAAACGCTGTCCCGTAAGATGGTTATAAGTAATGAAAGTTCACGTATCGATCCGAAAATGCTTTGAAACATCGGATGATTTGCCGGGAATGTAGTACGAGTACCCGTTGTGAATAATCAAGAATAAATAATTTCCGTGTCACGTGATTTTTGGAACACCCTGTACTATATTATTATTATTGTCATTCATATGTCACAATATTTTAATCTAAAGTAAATTTAGAAGAATATTTCCTTAAAACACTGTCGTTTACCTTCAGTTAAACTACGCATCATTTTAAGATTTTTGAGGTGCATTTTAAAACTGTTACTGGGTGTGCGCACATTTTAACATTCTCTTTCAACCTCGACGGGGATGGAGAGGCTGTGAATCACGACTGCTTAAATAAACGGTGACCAAGTTCACTCGCTCACAACTCAGTAACTGAACCAAATAAAAACTTAACAAATATTAATGGGCTCTCTTATATATGGTATAAGCATATATATATATATATATATATATATATATATATATATATACACACATTTTAACTGCAAACAACACACAGTACAATTAATGTAAAGAACGACGCTTGTGTAGGAGAGCGTTCCGCACAAGATGAGGAGGGAGAACGAACAAATGAAAAATGAGGTACCATCCGGGAATCGAACCCGGGATCACCCGATTGCCGGTCAGATATGCTATCCACTACACCATCTTGTGCGGAACGCTCTTCTACACAAACGTCGTTCTTTATATATATTATAATATATATATATATATATATATATATATATATGCTTAAACGCAGTTACGCAGATTCCCTGTAACATAATTATATACATATGTTCGGGTGGTCCTTATTTTCAAATTTTAGATTTTGTTGCGGGACACGCCTGGAATGTGTTCAGATTATTAAAAAAAATCACTCAATTTAAATTTTATTAAAATTGAATGATATTTAGGGGTCGCTACCAGACATTGAAAATAACAATTTCACTATTTTGTCGTCCATCTTCATGGGTCCATCTTTAGGTCCACAAATTCAAATCTTCAAGCGTTTTGGAGACAAAAATAAATACAAAACAGCATTAAACAATGAATTCACGGCGCCTGCCGTTTCTGATAGTCGAAACGAAGTTGTTAAATTCGCCGAAGATCAACTTAGAAAGCATCAATCTTCTCATGATTACAGAGTTGCTGGAGATTTCAATTACGTTTCTCGGAAATATTTCACTTCGCGGTATACATTTCAAGGCACCTGGTTTTCTACATTAGTGCACGTTGAATGACGAAGGCTATTTATGCCATAAAGACGTGAATGTTTCGAGCCGAATTCAAGTTATTAGCAAGAGAAGAAAAGGGATTAAGAGACATCTCGCTCTTTACCGTTCGGCTGTACTTACGAGCGTGGTTCACATCTCCTAGTGTTACAGTACATCTTCCTCGGCAAATGATCTAAATTTGTTGAAGAGACTAGATGAGTAAAGAACAGGAAACCCTAATTTGGCTGATGCGGCAATGAAAAAACTTTGTGGTCAACTGTGGTACTTATCTAGAGAATTAATAGCACTGGCATTCTTTGGTAGGGATTTACTGTCAGAAACAAAAACAAAAATGGTTCAAAGCTAAACGAAGAAATTCAAGAACAAAGTTTGAAAAAAGCAGCAATAACTTGAAAATATTCAAGGAATGAATTTAGAAGATTTAGTCTCTGCGCAGCAGGGTTTTTTTTTTAAGGTTTTCAATTGCGTGGCAAGTTATGCCATAGGGGCCGGGGCCCCACTTAGCGGTTTTCCTTAATGGAAGTTCTCGAAAAACCCTTTAATGTTTTCACTAATCACTGCATATTTAAGTAAAGTTATTTCAACCAAAGTAAAGAAAAATACAAACAGCACTGATTTTTGTAAACTTTATTCAGGATGCAAATATGTAGAGCATATAGGGCCCGGGGTAAGGGGGGCCCATCGGGGCCGTGCCCCGATTGCCCCTATGTTAACAGCGCCCCTGCTGGACAAACCATAAGCTTCTTCAACATCTTCGAAATTCCTGGCTCGTTCTTGACAGAGGATCCGGAGACGTGGCAGACCAACAAAGACTGCCTACGTCACATCAGAAGCAATTGTTCAAGCACTGAAAGTTGTAAACAACACCGCAGAACGAGAGGTTGCTCTGATCATTGAGTATAACAGCATCCTTACAAGAAATGAGGAACAGAAGCAGTTCATCCTACAGGTGGTAACGGAACACCAAAAGAAGTATCCTAATGTCAAAAAATCAACACTGAAAATCGTGAGATTTAATACAATTAGTCATAAACCACAATGTTTTTCATTTGCAAACAAATATTTTTTCAGTTGTTTAAAGGTTTCCTTTTAAAATACAGTATTTACTTTGTTTGACATAACTTTTTATTTTCAAATTCCTTCATACAGTCATCGAGAAAATGTAATTAATGAACATTGAACATTACTGCAAAAACACGAAAATCTGAAATGTTTATCCTTCGGTAGCGACCTCTAAATAACATTAGATTTTCAAGTCTTTTTATGCATTGGTTTCTAATACAGTGGAACAAAATGGCAGGGTGTTTCCCGAAAATTTTGCAATTTCCTTTTTTTTAATCATAAATAAGGACCACCCTAAAATATATATATATATATATATATAATATATATACCGAAATCAACGGGTCACTCGCAAAGAGGTCTCATAAATATAGCTTCCCTCATCAGCTATCTGCAAAGCAGACAGGATCCAGCTTTGGGACATGGATCTAGGGTTTAAAGCAGCCTAGCCCTGCTACATTTAGAACCTCAATATAAGCAAAAGACTCTCTGCCTTCACGTCAGATTGAATACATCAAATAAAAAGGGGTAACTATTATATTTTTAGCCAAAAACCAAAACTTAAACCTCAACTGGCAGAATTGAGCGTCCACTTTTCAAGGCACATAACATGTCCATTTCAAGATGGGAATGAACTCAGAATGGTCCCCTGAGTTTTTTATGATACACACAGACAGTGCATGGAACAAGGAACTCTTCTGGGATAATTAAATCCACTATAGTCCGAATAAGTAATGGTAAATGACAAATACCATAGTTTTTCTTTTTCATGATGCTGGCCCGACGTGGGCAACGGGTCACTCGCAAATTTATGGGACTTCTTTGCGAGTGACCCATTGCCCACGTCGGGCTAGCATCATGAAAAAGAAAAACTATGGTATTTGTCATTTACCATTACTTATTCGGACTATAGTGGATTTAATTATCCAAGAAGAGTTCCTTGTTCCATGCACAGTCTGTGTGTATCATAAAAAACTCAGGGGACCATTCTGAGTTCATTCCCATATATATATATATATATATATATATATATATATATATATATATATATATATATATATATATATGGTGATGTTTTAAACATTTGACACTTTTAAAAGGTTTGTATTTTTTTATTAACCGAAATAAACACATAGAATTTATAGTGTACCTTCTCTACACATGGAAAATTAGTCTCCTAATGCAAAACATGTTCTATGCGATGATCCTCTCAGCTCATTAACTCTTTACACACAAACAACAAAATTTTGCAGTACTCTGGATATAGTAGCTGTTGAAATCTGAGAAATTTCTTGTTCAATTGATGCTTTCAGTTCTTCTGTTGTGTGTGTGGATTCTGCTTAAACACTCTATCTTTTAAATAAGCACACAGATAAAATATCATAAACCGCAGGAAATCTGTTGGACAGGACTCTTCCGTCGAAAATATCGTGAAGTATCGTGAGCTGAGAGGACATCGCACAGAGCATGTTTTGTACTAGAGGACTAATTCTCCCACGTGGGTCATTTATTTTTTAGTTAGGTTAGGTTAGGTTAGGTTAGTGTGTGGTTAGGTTAGGTTAGGTTAGGTTAGGTTAGGTTAGCCTAGAGCAAACCAGGATCGGCGGCGAAGGAATAGTGGTTGAGATCGATGAGAGCCTGTTCACGAGGCGTAAAAACAATGCCGGACGCATTTTACCACAACAATGGATGTTCGGAGGAATTTGCCGTGAAACAAACGACTGCTTCATCGTTCAAGTTCCCAACCGCTCTGCTGCAACTCTCTTGGCTGCCATTGTGGAAAACATCGCCGAAGGTTCCATTATCTACTCCGACAGCTGGCGAGGATATAAGACCACCGACCTCCAGGAGGCTGGCTTCCAACATTTCAAGGTTAATCATCGATACAATTTCGTTGATGCAGACACCGGAGTCCACACTCAAAATATCGAACGCTTGTGGGGATCAGCAAAGTGGAGGAACAAGCGTCACCGAGGAACGGCCCGACACCATCTTAAGACCTACCTGGCCGAGTTCATGTGGAGGAGCAAGCTACCCGCTAGTGTCGACCCATTCGACGGCATCCTGGAGGCCATCGCCGCGTTCATGCCACCCGAATAATATGATTAATGTTTGTTATTTTGAGAAATAAAAATAATTTAAGAAAAAAATAGTATATTTTTGTAAAAATGGCAACATGATAACACACATCTGTATTTGTGAAAAAGTTGGAACATTAAATTAAAAAGTGGCGACAGATAACCCACAAGTACCGAAAATACAAACCTTTTAAAGTGTCAGATGTTAAAAATAAATCATCCAATATATAAGTGTGTGTATGAGTGTACATATTTATGTATGTATGCGTCAGTGATGTAGGTCTCGAGACCGATCTCGAGACCCAATTTGCAGATCTCGATCTCGATCTCGGTCTCCGCTATTTAGATCTCGGTCTCGATCTCGGTCTCGACAGACGCGGTCTCGGTTTTTCTCCCCGAGACCTTTCGAGACCTCTCGAGACCGTAATGAAAAATACATGTTATTGGCATACTCATGATGGTGGCTTGGTTGAACAGACACAATTCAGAATGTTTATGAAAGTTTGTAAAAGTAAGGGACTCTAGGTATTCACTAATCAGTCACCCTGTTTTGAGTTGCCACGTTTGTCTTGCGGGGGAGTATGGGTCTGGATTTTTTTAGGTTAGCGCTACAACCCCCCCCCCCCCCCGCCCCCGTCAGATTAATTTTATTGAAAATGGAAACACTAAATAGAGAATTATATATATATTATATGTATATATATATATATAAGTATATATTATAAGGCCACTTAGTGTTGCCAAACGGCGTGTCAACCTCTGTGGCGTGATAAAAACGATTATCCTCCCATCCAATATGTATTTGAAAAAATAAAATGCTTCACATAAAAATAATGCAAGAAATAATACAGCATAAAGAAAACAGTACCGATAAATTCAATAAAGCATAGAATAACTCGACAACCCTTCACATCATTTATATTTACAACGTACCGATCCGTAGAACAAATCGCAATTGCCAATTGTAAATGTTAAAAAATGACATCATCAATGATGTCATTATAAATTTTTAAAATTATCACAGAATTCATTATACCGGTATATTTTTTGTCATTAAAATTCATTATAGATCTCTTTGGGCTGAGTGGATGTTGAATTAATGTCATATATATATATATATATATATATAATACAGAGCTGGGCATTTGCGGCATATTTTGCGGTACTGCGGTACTGCGGTACTACCAAACTACCAAACCGGCACCAAACCGGCACGCGGAAATTTGAATGCGGTAGCGGTACTGCGGTACTTTCAGCGATCCTTTGCGGTACTGCGTTATGCGGTTCCGGTTTGCGGTTTGCGGTAGTACCGCAGTACCGCAGTACCGCAAAATATGCCGCAAATGCCCAGCTCTGTATAATATATATATATATATATATATATATATATATATATATATATATTATTTAGACCTTATGCTAATTGCCATGCCTCTGTTTATAGTACCGATATGTCAATTTATTTTTCATAGAAATGGTGTTGGAAAAATGCTATACAGGAAACTCAAGCACGGAGAATGAGCAAATACAGAGACACAGCGCTCATTCTCACAGCAGCGATAACGAAATAAAACAGAGTCAAACCAAAGTTCCGAGACTAATGGCAAAATATCAAAGCTATCGGTCCAAACAGAAGAACGTTGAAACTGGGAAGATTTTGAACCGCAGGGAACAGTTGCGGCAGTACCTCTTAGAGATCGATGAATCTCATATTTTAGACAACTGCTCTCCAATAAAGTTTTGGCACCAGAAAAGGGATAAATTCCATCACTGGCCAATATTGCCATGACTGTTTTAACAGTGCCTGCCTCTGGTGCTCCAATTGAGCGTGTATTTAGCCATGGAGGCATAATAATGAGGCCCCACAGAAGTCGAACTTCAGCAGATCTTCTGAGCATGCTGATGTTCCTTAAGTGTAATGAGCACCTATCATGCTTTAAATAAATGCACAAGTCAAACTTGGTAGTGGGTACGTTCATTAAACCTTCTGTAACAGATATAAAAGAAGTAAATAAATAAAAAGTACGTGTATATATATATTCATTTGTTAATTTATAGGCTACACTTTTTGCATTCAACACACTACATCTGAGAAAGTAGTTATTAGTTTATTAATATACTACTTAACACAGTCTAATTTCCATAGTAGTGTAAGACAAATTGAAAGGGCATGAGCTTGGTCTCGATCTCGGTCTCGAATTTTAAGGGTCTCGATCTCGGAAGGTAGATCTCGATCTCGGTCTCGATCTTGGTCTCACAGGATCAGGTCTCGGTCTCGGTCTCAGTCTCGGACTTGGTGGTCTCGACTACATCACTGGTATGCATGTACCCGTATTGTAATTGTTGGTGTTGCATTGAATGGATGAGCTAAAAGAATTAAAGTTGAGTTCGGTGTAACTCGATTTCGTCCACACTCGGCATTTTAACACTGAATTAAACGGTTGTAATCTTCGCGATACCAAATTGGTGCAATAATTTCTAGCGATATTCTGAGTTCGAACTCGTTCAAATTTCAGAGGTAATTATCGCTAACAGTCAAATGTGGAAATGTAAGTAAAATATATAGTAAATAACTAAACTATACATGACTATGCCGTATATAGAAATGTAAATTATGTACTGAAAAAATATGTAAAATAAACTCGTTTAATATTAAAGTGCTAAATTTATCGCCAAATGTCAACAAAGTTCGAGCCTTTAGTAATTTTTAAAATTATTATTATTATTATTATTATTATTATTATTATTATTATGGTAAAGTCTATTATGCCTTAAAAATAAAATTGAAACTAGCTTATTCTGTAAAAAGGCCTATTCATTACAGTTTCCCATACACATACTCGTACATACCTGAGAAGGGTGAACATCAGTAATTTCTCCAACATTATTTTCAGTAGACAAAAAACAAATGAGAATAACAAAAATTAAATTCATTATTATTATATAGTTTTCTTTTATATAATATTAACAGATACGTCAATGCAAAGAAACAATTTTTTTTATTATTAATTAAATATGGAATATTATAATACTCATATTCACGGGATATTGATGCGATACAACAAGCAAATCACGCGTAAGTGACAGAAAATGTTCCCTAGAATCACTTAGAATTGCCGGAATCACTAAGAATATTAACTAACTTTCCCCTCTATCTCGACAAAATGTAAAGAACTAGTTGGAACTTAGTCGATGCCTGCGTTCCTAACAGTAACGAGATCTTATATAAAGAAACATTATTTTGTTCCAATTCGCTTCAACGTTTCGTTCAATAAGGAATTATTTAATCTGATTATTTTAGTAGATGTAAGTCTATTAATATAAATTTAAGTAATAATATTTAAGAATGAATAATTTTAGTTACAAAATTTAATGTTTTATTATTTTTTCTAAAAGATTTTCGAAGCCATTTCTGGTGTTCCCTGTTCAGCCGAAACATTATGAAACAAAGTATTTTACTGTGAAATTTCTGTTGTGAAATTTGTGCAACAACGAGGGGAATATGATTACTTTAACATTTTAACATGGGCACCGAGTCTATTATATATATATATTTTTTTTTAATTGGGGTTGTTTAACCTTCGCAACATCTAAGGTCATATGACGGAGGGGACCTACAGCTTTACGTGGGATCCGAACCACGTTGTCGCTACATAATCTGGGCGCGGAGGACGGTCTCCCATCCAATTACTACCCAGACCCAATGTCGCTTAACTTATATATATATATATATTATATATAAAGGGCGGATCCAGGTTTTTTCTCGGGGGTGGCGCGGCAAGATTTAAGGCGAGCGTAGGGAGTCCTAAACTTTTAGCTAGGGGGTCTGGGGTGAGCGCTAGGTCCCCCAGCGGGGTCCGGGGACGATATTTTCTAACAATATCTGACCCCAAATCGGCTGAAAAGCTTACTGCTTATGACACGTTTTTACTATTAAATATGATGAGACTTATATTAGAACGTGTTCCGAGATAGCCGTGTTGACCAAGTTGGTAGCGGTTTCATGTTTTTTAACTTAACTTAGGGAATGAAATAGTAAGCGTTCTAAGAAATACATGAAGTCTCGTTATAATGCCCAAAAATATACAGTACACACTATATTTTTCATATATATATAATGTATATAATATATATAAAATACTGTATATTTACTGTATTGAAGGCAAAAATGCAAAACACTAAGTATAGTACAGTACAGCATAGAGAAATCATGACGGTGAAACGGGTGAAGTTTAGAACAATAATTTACGATTTTTTTCAGTAAATTTATCCATAATATCATCAATATCAAAGGAAAATTGGATCATATGTAGAATTCGGACCCCAGGTAACCCTAATGGAGAATACAGACCCCAACTTTCCCCTAATGTAGAATCCAGACCCCAACTTTCCCCTAATGTATAGATTATAGAAGCCAGACCCCAAACGAATCGTATAAGGACATCAATAAACAATTTAAAGGTTCATAGAAAATTTTATTATTATTATCACAAATAAAAACCATTAAAATCACACAATTGTAAAATCTTATATCAAATGTAGAATTCGGACCCCAGCCTTCTTTAGTTAGCTTTATAAGGCTAACTAACGAAAATATCACAACCTAACCTAACCAATCGTTAGGTTAACTGTACGCCCTTGACGATTGGTTAGGTTAGGTCATGATATTTTCGTTAGTTAGCCTTATAAAGCTAACTAAAGAAGGCTAAAACTGACTCGAATAGTTAAAGCGTAGCTTAAACATGGCCTCGGATGTTAAGGCAAATGTAGAAACTCAAATAGTTAAAGAGTAGCTTAAACAAGCCAAATGGAGAATACAGACCCCAACCTTCCGCTAATGTAGAATTCGGACCCCAACCTTGGTAGGGGTCCGAATTCTACATATGATCCGGAAAATTTTGGTGTATGCTCATTAATACTAATCCATCTAACCGTTCCTCGTTCATTGTATTCCTTAAATAGGTCTTCAATCGCCTCATTGTAGAGAATGATCGCTCTGCCGTTGCTGTAGTGACTGGTAGAGTAATCAGTATTTAAATTATACAAATATACTTATTAGTAATTATTATTATTCTAATTGATTTTACTTTGTTACTAGATTTATATTAGATCCTAAAATTTGGGTACGCAATACCCGTAAAAGCTTTTTGATGTTAGGAAAAAAGTCGTCACTACATTCCAGGTAGCATCCATTGCAGTATCAGGTAAACTATCATTATTGCTCCACATTAACTTCCAACGATTGAACTCCGATTTCATTTGGTTATCACTGATAAATGGCAAAAGCTCCTCATAGAAACTAATTGGTGGTACCAAATCTTCATATGAACGCTGAACTATAATTTAAATACACCAAAGAATCATCTATTACTATTACTACTATTAATGTTTTCATTTTTATTAATGAGGATGTTGTTAGGTATATAATTTCATCATTCTCTAATAATGTATTATTATTATTATTATTATTTCATTATTATTATTATTATGCAATAATTACTAAGTAATTTAATGGTTGTTGGGGGCGCTCAACATCCACTCCAGTCAAGTATGGCTTGGGACTACAACCTAAACTGTACTCGTAGAAGCGGTGGTATTAAAAAACTAAGTAATTATCTATTACACTGCCCAACAAAAAAAAATTTTTTGCTGCTGATTTAATTCTAAGACCTGTTTCTGGATAATATTGATGTGTTGATTTCAAACATCACCTTAGATTTTGTCCATCACATCAGGTTTTCGTGCAATGCAATATGCCTATTTTTGGATAGTCGCGCCAAAGCTCAACATTGGGTAAAGGAAAAGTGGCCACTAAGGCAAAATTTAAATGTAGGAGATAAAAATATTGTAAACGAGCCATTGGTGGATCGAGAAAAGATCATTTTTCCACCACTCCACATCAAACTTGGGCTTATGAAGCAGTTTGTAAAAGCTTTGAATAAAGAAGGTGATTGCTTTAGTTACATATGTGCAGCCTTTCCAGGTCTTAGTGATGAGAAGCTTAAAGCTGGTATATTCGATGGTCCCCAGATAAGAAAACTGATGAAAGATCCGCAGTTCAGTAACTCAATGACCGAAATGGAGGCAAGAGCTTGGAATGCTTTTGTGGCAGTAGTTAAGAACTTCCTAGGAAACAAAAAGTCTGAAAATTATAAAGATCTTGTAAAGGATTTACTTGTAAACTTTCAGCAGCAGTTGGGTTGCAACATGAGCATTAAAGTTCACTATCTCAACAGTCATCTGGATAAATTTCCAGAAAATCTTGGTGATGTTAGTGAAGAGCAAGGTGAAAGGTTCCACCAAGATATCAAAGTGATGGAAGAACGATACCAAGGAAGATGGGATACCCATATGATGGCTGACTACTGCTGGAGCCTGCAAAGAGATTGTCTTGACATCTCTCATTCTAGGAAGTCCTATAAGAGAAAATTTATCAGCACTGAAAAGTAAGAAAACAAGAAAAAGACAGTTAAGAAAACTGGTCCTGTGCTTGCTTTAATATGGATTCATTTTTTGCTTATTTAAACACTTAATCACTTTATGTGTCAATATTACCATTCTATATTAAAGTTCACTCCCTGCACAATTGTTTACTTTTCCATGCTGATTTTGAGTATGTAAAAACTTATTTTTTGAAAAGAAAAAAATTGGGCATAACCCTGCCAAAATGCGATATCTCCAAAATATCTGTATTTGATTGCTCGAAAACCTGACGTGATAGGCAAAAACTAAGGTAATTTTTTAAATCAGCACACCAAAGTTACCTAAAAACAGGTGTTAGAATTAAATCAGCAAAATTGGTGTTGGGCAGTGTTATTATTATTTTTCAAAGGAATATAATATACATACCGACTGATTTTGGGATAATTGAAGCAAGCGTGAAGACTTTCTGCTGGTGCGGACCGAATCTTGCTTCTATTTGACTAACCATATATTTCAAAAATGGGACGTATAGATTAGTATGAAAATAGTCATGTTCATTTCACAATGAGGCCGTCTGCGTGATCTAGGAACTTCTAATTTTATTCCATTCTTGTTTGCGAACTCTGCGAGTGATAATTTTAAATGGCAAATAAATAATATTGTAAATAACAATAAAAGAGAAAGAAAGAAGAAAGAGAGATGGAGAAAAGAGAGAGAGAAGGAGAGAAGGAGAAAGTTAACATTATTATTGGTAGTAGTAGTAGTAGTAGTACTAGTAGTATTATAGCTATTGTCATTATTATTATTATTCTTAAAATATTATAGTAATAATATCATTAAAATTTTATTATTCTATCAGAGTGTAAAATACTAACCTCGTAACTTGAATATTATTGTATCGTCAAATAGTTTCAGAGGTTAGTAGTATAGCCGAAAAAGGGGAGAGTGCAAGAATGTTGCAAGTTATTATGTAATGTTGCAAAGGGGGTGGGGTTGTTGCAAAAGGGGGTGGGGGGTGCGAAAAAAGAAAAAAAAAAAAAAGAAAAAATTCCCCCAAAGGGGGGGTGCTGCAGGTGCAACAAGGAAAACTTGGAGGCGGAGTTCTCCCCCAAGCTATTCCCCCCAAAGGGCCAGAAAGGAGAGAAAGGAGGAGAGGTGTTCACCTGGCAGGAGCCAAGTGCATATTAAGACTTCAGCGAGTAGGCGTTGTTTTATAGGCTCCTAATCAGCCAGTTGGCTTAGAAGGCGTAAATGGCTTGAGTTGCCAGATAGCGCCATGTATTCATTTAATTCTAATCGAAGACTGAGTTGCCAGATACCACTTTTTAGCGATACCATTGTATACATTATTATAGACTCCTAATCAGCCAGTTGGCTTAGAAGGCGTAAATGGCTTGAGTTGCCAGAGAGCGCCATATATTCATTTAATTCTAATCGAAGACTGAGTTGCCAGATACCACTTTCTAGCGATACCATTTATACATTATTATAGACTCCTAATCAGCCAGTTGGCTTAGAAGGCGTAAATGGCTTGAGTTGCCAGATACCACTTTTTAGCGATACCATTGTATACATTATTATATTTCTTAAAAGTTGGTTTAGAATACCGGTAGTAGGTTTAGAAGGCGTAACATGATATAATTAAGTAAAACAACATTGCATCATTCTGTTTATTATAAATATATAGAAAATAAATATACATTTCAATAATAATTGAGGAATATGCATATAATCATAACAGTACAGGAAATATATACACACAATTATGGATATATATAAAATAAATATACATTTCAATAATAATAGAAATATGCATATAATCATAACAGTACAGGGGAAATATCACGCAAAATATATATAAATACATTTCAATAATAATAGAAAATATGCATATAATCATAACAGTACAGGGGAAATATCACGCAAAATATATAAATACAATTCAATAATAATAGAAATATGCATATAATCATAACAGTACAGGAGAAATATCAAGCAAAATATATAAATACATTTCACTTTTTTTTCAAAATACTAAACTCGGTCTTAATCGAGTTTACAATTACATCATTATTGCTCTGCATTACTATGCGGCTTAATAATATTTCACCGCTTAAAGTATAGGGAAACCTGTATTCGATATGAAGGGCTTTCATATCGTTCAGTACTATTTTTGTTCCCACTTTACAACCGGTTGGTAAGTCATCTTTAAATACGTCTAGAATACAATCAAAAGCACGCACAAAGAGTTCATCGTTAGCTACATTATTAAACACAAGTTTATAAACACGCTTTTCCAATCGAGGGTTTATTTCTACCGACTCGAGCTTTTCAATCGTGAACTCACTCAACATAGCGGCAATTGAAATAATCTTCTAAATCGTTACGACAACTGCGCGTTATATAAAGAAATAGTTCTTCAGGGTGAACGGTGTAGGTGAGCTCAGCCTTGTACCGATCAATTGCTTTGTACCAAAGTTCATGGTATTTCAAAGAGTCTAAACTTTTTAAATAAACATCCAGCACTAGACCATTCTCACCAGCCCTACACTCGGTAAACCCATCGAGCAGAGCGGTGTATGCGTATTCAAGTACTGTATCAAAATAAAGCATGTCCGTAACACGCGCGTCTAATATAGGTTTCAGCTTGCGGAATCCGACGATTTCAAACATTCTGTCGAGGATGAAACGGTTTCGCGTAGGAACAAGAGCGTTATTATCAGAAGCATTCTTCCACATCAGCCGTATATCAATGCACGGCCGATCGTTATTTATACACAACGTACATACAACGGCGTATGAGGGTGCGTCACTAATCTGCTCTCTTCTTGTACCTACGTTAGCAGGTATTTTATAACGATCTTCACTCCACTTCTCAACTATCACGAAGATTCTATTCATCTCCTCGACACTTAAATAAACCCGTTTGTTTGTTTGTCTACATTCCGTTTCCAGTACATAGCTAATGGTACCGGAATTACGCCTGAACACACGCAACGATTTCGTCACGGACACATCGTACGAGGCGTTGAGAATGCTGCTCAAAGGAAGTTCCATCGTATTCGAGGAGCGCACGTCCACTCGGTTCAAGCTCTGAGATAACTATGAGCCGTGTGAGGCACGCAGGTAGGCAGGAACGGTTCGACGGGCGGCTGACTCGATGATACGTGAAGGGGCTTGTTCGTATGATCCGCGAGTCGTACCGAATTGTTGTACATATTTGTTTTTCCGGTACAAGAATTAATTTCATCACTACCAGCCTACGCACCAGACATTTTACCTCAGGATAAGAACTAGGAACATTTTATGTTTTACTAAACATCTTCACACTCCGGCGCACTATTTGAGAGGAACATATGCTCATATTTTTCCTTTCTGCCCATCAAACGATACTCGTCTCTAAAGTCTGTTAAAAACTCACGCAGGGCACTAGCCACAACCTCACTACGAACCTCATCATGATATACGTTAATATAGTGATAAAAATACTTAAGATTGTCCATGATCACGAGATTCACATTTTCAGTCGTAGGGTATGAGTAATCGACATGGTGTAGCATGACGTAATACCGCTTGTCACACCACCCATCCGCAAGGCTCATTATCCATACCTGCTGCTTCTCTTCTGCACGCGTTGTTTCTTTTACTTCACGGTGTATGTGAGACTTTATAAAGTTTAGCTCTGCAGTATACTTCAGCACATCGTCTGTGCAACGAAAGCCTTCAACGATCTCACCAGAACATCCGTAGAGTATTTGTACATCTTGGAACTTCGCACAATCCAATGTGTTTTTAAAAGAGGTATAGGAGGGAGGAATAGGAAGTTTTTCGGTATCCACCACATCCTGACACTTTGCTGAATACCATTTCATAAACGTTGTACAAGCAATATTAAAGGTAGCCATTTGAATACACGTCTGATCTGAATACACGTCTGATCTCTCGGGCTTACTGCAGTCGACTGACCACGCAGGGACTCCCAGATAGTAGCATGACTCACGGTCTTACAGTGGGCGGAGCTTAGAACTTTCACCTGCACACACACACACACACACACACACACACACACAAAGGAGAAAGTGAAACGCTAATTGAAACATGATTTATTTAATAAACGAGATATTCAAGTTATATATATTTACAAATACGATTTAATAAACGAGATATTCAAGTTATATATATATTTACAAATACGTGTAATAAATCAATAGATACTTTACAAATACGATTTAATAAACGAGATATTCAAGTTATATATATATTTACAAATACGTGTAATAAATAGATACGATTATATACAAGACAAATACGTGTGAGTTAACAATAGAAGCATCATACGTTATGGTATCCAAAGGGTACGGTATCATAGGTACCAGGTAACTGGTAACGTTTCCTATAGGTGTTACGGCACACCTTCGTACCCCTAAGTTCCTTCACGCCCCCCAGCTTCTGCGCCCGAAAATTGTGGGTGCCTACAATTAGTTGGGAAGGTTGTTCGCCCTCATCATCATCCAAACATACTAGATCCTTCAACGATTCAAAGTTAACAACCCGCGGATTCGCATGGTTGAGCGTAATACCCTTTGCCTTCACGATATATTTCATTTCCTCCCCCACCCTGACCCGTACCCCATAAGTCTTAGGTCCTGTTGAGACAAAAGAGTCGGCGTAAGCGTTGTCCCCATACTCGTCCTTGATCTCATCAGTGAGCTCGCCGAGGAACTCCCCAATAGCGGGCATGTATTCACCCTCCCTCTCTGTGAATATCACGCTATCTGTATCGGCATACAATACTCTCCGCCCAAGAGAATGCAATAGACCCCAAAGTTTTATACGGGCGTAGGCTGTTGTGAAGCTGGCCACAGGTATGTTTGTAACCCTTGAGGTATCTGTGGCAAATTCAGTGTTTGTGTACTTTATTATGTAAGTATTACCTACATTCACGATTTCCATGACCTCTTTATCGGGAGCATTGGCATAATCCCAGACATCGCTATAACTTTGTGCCAAATGAATGCTCCCTCTGCCGGTATTCTTTGCAAATTTTCCCCATAGACTGTTTAGACACAACTTTGCACTAAAGCGCTTGCCAGGATTCTTTACAATTTGGACACGATCAAGTTGTATACCTTCGCGGTCGCGGTAACGTTGAATATAGGCAGACTTTTCATCTTCAGTATCAACTACTCGCGGATACCCTGATGCCTCAACCTTATCCTTCAAAAAGGCGTTTATATATGGTGTGAAAAGGTTGGGTAGCTTCTGAAACCTCCACACCTCATGTATCTTCAGTATTCTATAACCATGGCGTACGGCTAGGGCCAGCTCAGGACTTGTATATACGCCTCTGATCTTACGCTGGTGGGGTATATGGTTACATTCGCCGTTATCCTCTTCCGCGCACTTCACGCACAGGGGAAACATGAGCTTGTCGTCGATAACGACAGGTAAGATCGGCATCCATAAATTGCGTGGGGGGAGTACGTCTACGAAAGAGAGCCCAAAGTAACGATCATTCAAATTTTTTGAAAATTCATTGATGGAGGGTAGGCTAGGTCCCACCAGTTTCTCAGGAGCGCCCACGGGGTACGGATTGCTCTTCATCACGTATGGGTATAAAGAACAGAAATCGTAGTAATGGAGCTTCACGCCCTCCGTAGGTGGAAAGTATAGTCTGAAAGGATTTGTACGTCCTCCAAACAAGCTATCACCACATTTGAGAGGATCCAGCACCATTGAACGCTTGATCGTGTTTATTTCCTCACGGTACACCTCGTCTGTCTCCATCCGTGCATCATATTCATGCTCCCACAAGACTTTGTGAGTGAACTGTGATCCTATAAGTTGATCGCGGGTGCGGGTCGATGCAAGACAGTCGGCAGGAGACCTACCGTGGATATCTCCGGCGATTCCGCACTCAGGACGGGGGCATCCATGCCACCAGCAACCGTTAAAGGAGTACACAGTCTTCACACCAGTGACACGGTTTTCACTTAACCCATCAACCCAAAAAACACGTCCATTAATCTTAATGGGTACTTCACCCGTGTCTGTTGCTGTAGGTGTATGAGCCAGTAAATAGCCTTGTGTCCGTAACTGCGGGGTTGTTTCGGTGAATAATGGCTAAGGTGTCTTTAGGCATGAAGTTATTCTTGAACACCGTAAAACATAATGATGCGATGGTGGTTGCGACTTGCAGTGGATCGCATTTGAAACGGGCTATGTACATCCTTCTAAAGGCCTGGAAACATACTCTAAGCACGCGCACATCATTCACGCAATAACGCTCACATTCATCAGCTATATTATAAGGGTTACTTTCATTAAAACTGTCGTAGTATCGATCAAAGTCTTCACGTTCATCCATACAGTCAAAATAATGTTTGGGGGGTGGTGGGCCTACGTAGTTTAAAGTCTCGCTGGTGAGGAAAGTGTAAGGGAAGTATCCTTTGGAAACTTCAGCTGCTACTCCCATCACCTTGGGTAGCTTTGCTAATTTACAAGGTGTGAATAATAAAGTATCTTTAAATTGTACATTGCCTCTTATCTGCATCTGTATTAATTTGTTGCCTCTTTTCAATGGATCACCTGTAAATATCTCAGAGGATTCGTGTTCAAGCAACTCCTTATAAAGGAACTGCGTGTCAAACTTTGCCCCGTTATGGGCGAGAATATACACAGTCATTTTTTTGAACTTGTCGGCTAACTTGACAATATAGGACACAAATAGTTTCACAGGACTATCGCGGACATTCGTTTTAAAAACGTTTGTCCGTTTACCACATTTGGGGCACTCGTCACATTCGATACCCATACACTCATCACAGATGGTCTGGCTCACAAGTAAATGTGGAATTACCTCTTTGGTTTCAGCGTTCGTATATGTTTCTATATCGTAGTATACAGTTATACAAGGGTTATTTTTAGGCTTAGCATCTTTCATATAACACACATGCTTTACTCCATCCGCCTTATATTCCTCCTGGCATGTAGGACAGTGAATTACGTCACACTTGTGCTTAAATTTCCCCCAATTATCCATTGTGTGAAACATACCACATTCACAGATTCTCATTTTCCTGCACGTGCCAATTGATTTATGGAAATCAAAACAGCTATTATTGAAAAATGTGCGTCTACACACATCACAGTCTCTCTTCTCAGCTTCAACTACACGGCTTTCACATTTGGTGCTTTTACACTGCTCACATACCATGTGACATTCTTTACAATGTCTCACTATATCATCCGCAAACTCGAGGCACCCCTTACACAAATCATGATGTCTCCCATATTTTCGACTTTTGTCATAACTCGCGTAAAGCCACCTTATATTACGGATGGGGAGATACGTGTCCCTGACAATCCTAAAATAAGTAGGGGTCTTGTACGATCTCTCACACAGCTTTTAAAAACATACACAGTCCTACGACGATCATCCAACCCAAATACAACTATGCGGACATTCATTTCCTGTTCTACCCTTCTCAGCTCTTCAGGACCCATATTACAGTCAAATTCAAGTTCACAGTCTACAGCTAGTTTACGGGCACGCTCCACGACCGTAGGCAGCCAAATTTTTTGAGTCCGTGTATTTTGTACAGTAAACATACGTGCTAAGAGTACTGCTATAAAGCCGCAACCACGATCGACGTTTATATGCTTTCGGTAAATAGTCGGAGAATTGAAGTTAAGAGTATACGGTATGGCACTATGCCCGCAACACGGAATACACGGTCAATATTTACCGTGAAGTTGTCCATATTGAAGGCTATACTACTTTGGGCGGCTTGCATTATACGTCCTAATATATATTCTACATCTTCAGCCGCCAAACGTCTAAATGGCACTATCACCCAATAATCGTCTACATCACCGTCATCTGACCCGAATCCAAAGGACAGACTCGTCCTGACTTCACGCTCGTCGCGATTCTGAAGAGCAAACTCTAATATGCTGTACAACCCGGCGTACCCGCGCTCAATTCCATTGCTATACATGCTCTAGGGTCGACCCTGACTCTATACCGATTTCTAGTCAAGGCTGGGGTGGGGGCTGCGGATCGCACCAATTCGATCGTTATATCATCCTCACAGAACGGGGGGCGGCGGATGAATTAGGGGATATATTAGCGGAAGGTGCTGATGGGGGCCTGTTGCGTAGGAGGTTGAGGGTTGGGGATCTATTATTGTAGACTTAACAGAACGGGGGGCGGCGGATGAATAAGGGGATATATTAGCGGGAGGTGCTGCTGGGGGGCTTGTTGCGTAAGAGGTTGAGGGTTGGGGATCTATTACCGCTGCAACAGGCGCGTATTTCGGGCGCTTTATACCTGACGTGGGGTTCTCACACCTCCGCTTTGGACGTGCTACCGGTATCGCTGGTGAGGGTTCGTTGGCAGGGGAGGAGATCACAACTACACTGTCGTCGAGGTCATCCGTAATGTCAATGATGGGATGCTCTACCTCATCGTCATTCACGGTTCTGTGGGAGAAGAAAGCAAAATATAAGGAACAGCACTCAAAATTTGTAATATTTTGTAAATGACCCACTTAGGAGTGTGACGTGTTAGAAATGGACTCTGTAGAAAAATTCAGATTCACGAGCCCATCCACATGTATTATATCTGGACCTACAGGATGTGGTAAAACTGTGTTTATGCTTAAAATCATTAAAGAAAAGGGAGAGATGTTCTCGAAATTTGTGCATAAAGTTATATGGTGCTATTCGACGTATCAATCAGTGTTCAACGAGTACCAAGATGATATTTTGTTCCACAAAGGCGTATATGACGTTAATTCGTTAAAGGGAAATGAACATACAATCATTGTAATTGACGATCTCATGTTGGAGATGGATAAAACGTTTGCCGAGACATTTACAGTATTCTCCCACCATCTTAACATAAGCGTGTTCTTCATCAATCAGAATCTATTTTTCAAAAATAGATACATGCGCGATGTGTCGTTAAATACGCAATATCTAGTCTTATTCGCGCAACGTAGAGATGTATCACAAATTGGGGTATTAGCCAATCAAATGTTCCCGAATCAGCGTAAGGAGTTTTTGGAAGTTTATAAAGAAGCTACAAGCACGCGTTACGGATATTTGCTTTGCGACCTTCATCCGCGAAACACGTTTAGAGTGCTTCTGCGAACGAATATATTTCCAAACGAGCCTGAAACGGTGTATATTCCAGAATGACAAAGAGACTAAAGAAATACCGTGAATTAATAAAAATCTATCATCGACTGCCCCGGGCAATGCAGCAGATGTTTATTAAAAATATCGACGCCGACTTTTTAAAATGCATCTGTGAAATCTGTCTTAACGTTATAAATTGCAATGTATCAATGAAAACCCATCAGAAGGCTCGCCTACGCCGCTACAAGAACATAATACGTGCACTCGCTCGTAAAAGTCAAACTGTAGCGAAGAAAAAACGAATTATTGTAAACAGGAGGGTCATTTCTCCCCATCTTATTTTCAGTTTTGGGTCCTTTACTGACTAGATTAATATAATGAAGAAAGTGGTAGTGATTCCCCACGAGGTGTACGCTTCACTGCAAAGGAATCCAGACACGGATCTAGATCCCCGTAAAAGCAGACTTAAAAGAATGGAAAGCGAATTGCTAGCTCTATTAAACAGTGAAAAAACACCTGATGAGAAAAGAATCTTATACCAAGAAGCTCTGCAGAAATTTCTTCACGAGTACGAAAATTATAAGAGCCCTACAGAGATTCCTGTGGTTATTAGGCACAGCACGGGGGACGATGGACATGGCGACATAGGATCTGAGCCCGACGATACAGCTGACCAACCAAAAAGATTAGCCACACAACATATCGAACATGTATTAAAAAGCACCCTCCCACATACATTGAGGAGTAAAGGCTTAAGTCTTTATAATCTATTGAATGAGGATCCAGCCATACAATGGACCGATACAGGCGAGCTCATTGTGGAAGGATCAAAGGTACAGGGATCGAATATCGTAGACATTGTCCATGATCTGGTGAGAAAGTGGGATAGGCCATCACCATCAGGATGGAAGCATATTAAAGCAAGACTACAACAAATAAATGTCCCTAAAACGTTGATAGGAAATCTGAACAGGTTAAAAGACTTGGAACATGCAACGCATGTGACACAATTGAAGGCGCCGTCACCCCCGGCGGTAACACCTTTGAAGAGGAGCAAGAAGAGGTTAAACCAACCCTACCCACGTGCCTCTAAAATACGCAAATGGCTAACGTATTAACTAAACGCTATTATGACATTTCTAACCCATCCTCTTACGGCGGCGTAGATAGACTGTACAGAAGTGTTTACGGAGTAGGAAAAAAAGATGTTGAAAGATTTTTGAGGGAGCAGGACGCTTATACGCTTCATAAGCCTGTGAGAAAAAGGTTTAAAACAGCCAAGACAACGGCTTCCTCGATTGATTCTATTTGGCAAGCAGATTTAACAGACATGCAAAGATATTCTGTGTATAACGATGGTTACCGCTACATTCTATTCATAATAGACGTATTCTCTAGATATCTGTGGCTAGTTCCTCTGAAAAATAAATCACCTGAAACAGTTGCTAAAGCCACCAAAACGCTAATGTTAAAAGAAAACAGGGTTCCTGGCTATTTTTGTACGGATATGGGGAAGGAATTTATAGGCCGTGCTTTTCAGAACATGTTGACAGAGTTTAATATCAGCTATTACACAACCAATTCTATACATAAGGCTTCTTTAGCTGAAAGAGTTCAGCGCACCATAAAGGAACGCATGCACCGTTATTTTACACATAAAAACACATACAGATTTCTAGACATTCTGGAATCATTGGCATCATCCTACAACCGCTCACACCATCGCACGATTGGGACAACACCTAACGAAGTTTTAGAAAGAGGTACGCTCCCGAGGAGAGATGGATCACCACCACCACCACACTCTGCGCGCTTCAAAATCAATGATTATGTAAGGCTGTCGCGTTCGGGGAACAAATTCGCAAAGGGTTTTGAGCAAGGATGGACACGCGAGATTTTTAAAGTTAGGGCTATGAGACCTAAAGGTGAGATAATGATGTATTACATTGAAGATTTGAATGGGGAAGAAATCTCAGGAGGCTTTTACCGCGAGGAATTGCAGAAAGTTGCGTTTAATTTAGGAAAAAATGTGTTTAAAATTGAGAAAATTTTAGGAAGCAAAGGTTCAGGAAAGAGAAAAATGTACCTGGTGAAATGGCTAGGGTACCCAGAAAGCTTCAACACCTATATAAAAGCTGATGCAATAATGAAGCTTAAATAGTATGCAACATGGCTCCTAACCATTTCTACGTCACACTCCCGTCCTCCTCGTCCCTGTCTGTACACCCTAACAACACACTAGCCAACTTTGTAACAGAGCTCCACAAGCACATTGAATTGGGTCGTGATTCGTATGAGGTGGGGATATGCGAAATTCAGCTGGACACCATCTTTTTAAATATTGAACATAAACCGTTTTTACGATTCTTAGAGACATTGACGAGTGTGAAAAAGCTGGGGTAGCTATGGATGAAACTATGCGTATCGCTCGGACTAAGATTGCACGGTATTACAGTACAGAAGTAAGACTAGGACCGGGTCAATATGGTTCGGCCGAGGATGTTGTGAGAGGCTTAAACGTAAGTTTAAGAAACTCAAACCTTACGAATGATTTAGTATACGAAATCGTAAACAACCCTGCACATACACTAATCCTAAAATCAAAGACTAACAGACGTATTAAAGACCATAGAAAGTTCCAAATTCTAGCCAATGGCCGATATAGCGCAGCCTTCCAAAGAGACACATTTCACGAGACACAGCATGACTTGTCCAGATTAATGTATCAATTGAAGATGGAGAAATTGGCTGAAAGGTCCCCAGACATGTGCTATATTTACAGTAATATAGTGGAGCACCAGTTTGTTGGGGATACCCAGGCACGCCTGCTGCGCATTGCTCACATCCCCAACCATAGAGGAAGGAGTTTGAGTATTACATATGACAGACCCCATTATGTGAATGTCGCAACTAATTTAATAACCAATATCTCAATATATATAAGAACGATTGAGGGTGAAAACTTCCCATTCGGTAACGGGAGCTTAACAGTGAAGCTACACTTTCGACGCACTGAGTTATAATGGATAGAAAGCCTTTCACCGTCTATCGAGGGGTGCGATACCAGCGCGGTAGTGGACTTGGGTCCATTTTTTCATCCATACTACGTACGGCTGTTCCTTTGCTGAAGAGGGGTGCCAGATACCTTGGAAGGAAAGCGCTACAATCAGGTATTAACACTGCAGAAGACATATTGGCCGGGGCTAAACCTAAAGAGGCTCTAAAAAAACATTTAAAGCGTACACGGGACGAAATCATCAAAGATGCAAAGAGAAAAATGCGTGGTGGCGGGAAGAAGCGGGCTGCCCGGAAGAAGAAGGGGTCACGTGGTATTAAACGTAAAAGGCTATCAAAAAAGAAGTGCTGTAAGCGAATGAAACCTATGGTTGACCACTTTTTTGACTGATATAAGCTAAGGACATTGATCTCATGAATCATAGTTTGTTTACCACTTGTCGAGAGAGGAGTCACTATTTCGCCATGGCACGCTTCATCCACCCATGTAGTTCACAATGCTGTAAATCGGAGCTGTCCCTTTTTGAGCTACCTCCAACCCAAGTTTCTATTGAGCACAGTGACTTTATTACAATTAACCCTTTAAACACAATTAGTTCCCCGAGTGCACCTATAGAATTCGTGATACCCAGCTCAGGTCCTTACTTTTTTGATCCAAGCTGTGTGCACATGTACGCTAAGCTACGTATAGCCCATTCTGATGGAACGGTCTGCGATGACAAATATGCTGTATACCCTGAAACAAACTTTCTGCACTCCATATTCAACCAGTGTGACGTATATTTAAATCAGACCATATCGGCAGGCACGGGGTACTATCATCTACGAGCCTATCTGGAAAATGTCCTCAACTTTTCCAAAGAAGCGAAGGCTACCTTTTTAAGTGCCGAGGGATATTATCAAACTAAAGATGAAAATAGTATAAAGGACAAATTTAAAAATTCTAAAAAGAAAATATACGAGTGTTTTGGACGGTTGCACACAGATTTCACTTTCCAGGAGAAGTTGCTTGTGAACGGGGTGGATATGAAAATAAAGCTCACCCGCACGAGTCCTGAGATCTGCTTAAATCTGGATGCTGATCAAGAAGAGGGTGCAAAGCCCGTTGTGGTTCACATTATGGACACATACCTCCGCGTACGGCGAGTGAAATTAAGTTCACCAAAACAACTAGAAATTGAGAAAAATTTACTAAACGCTACAGTGAAATATCCTATTAACAGAGTGCAAATCAAACTATATACGGTTCCTGCAGGGTTGGCATCGAAGCAGATAGAAAACATTGCCCTGGGAAATCTTCCTAAAAGGATATTAATCGGCATGCAGGACCATGCTTCGGTGAATGGAAAATATAAAAAGAGTGCCTTTAAATTCGAGAATTTCGGACTTAAAAATATAACTCTATACGTTAATGGCACTGCTTTGGGTGGAACAATGGGTACGGACTATTCATCAGACGCTGTGTTACCTCTTTGTGCCAGAGCCTATAGTAATCTGACCCATATTGCAGGTGATTGTGATGAGCTTGGTAATGGGGTAACGCAGGAAGAATTCATTGATCAATTTAACCTTTATCCGTTTGACATTACACCTGACTTATCTGCTAGCGTAAATACCCATTTAACCCCACAGCAGAGCGGAAACATCTCAGTGCGGCTGGAATTCGCCAAGCCTATAGACGCTCCTATTAGTGTACTAGTATATCTCGAATCGCAAGCCCTAATAGAAGTAGATAGATTTAGGAGCGTTATCACTGACTTTTAAAATGGATGCTAATACACTTCAGAAAGTAATGGAACGAGTCACACGTTCCAAATTTATCGGCGTGTTTGCGAAGAATGAAACATTGAGTTTGCCAAGTACGCGAGAATGCGGTAGTCTTATTGTGAACACAGATGTCATCGGTAATGAAGGGATTCACTGGATCGCTGTCTATTTTAAAAATAGACAGCGCCTGTACTATTTTGATTCACTCGGTACTCAACCCTGGAGTGACCCTATTATTGTAAAATTTCTCGCTCAGTTACATATTCCCGAAATTGTATGGAACCCATTTCGCATACAAGGATATTTTACTAATGTTTGCGGAATGTACTGCGTCTCATTTCTCATGCATATGTCATGTGATAAAGAATTTATAAATTTTTTAAATTTATTTGACCCGTGTCACACTCGCCGAAACGATGAAATGGTATGCAGACAGATAAAAATCCGCTTTCCAATTGTACGTACTCGTTGTATAGTATAATGTTTTTGTTCGTATATTTGTAACGGTATATTCTGTAGTTGGTTATTGTACTGATTTCTTTCATTTAATAAATTTATGAAAATATATTGTCTTCTTATCCCAAAAAGATCGAAAAACACTTACATTATTTCGGTGTGACATTGTTGACTGATCAGTATATCCTCCGTATTCATGACACGAGATTCTTCAAAAGATTGTATAACACGTGTCAAATCCTCATCGGACCTTAAAGGAATAATGTTCATTCTTTTAAAACATATACAGAGTATACAGACAGATCCCCATTATGTGAAGATATCTTTGGTTCATTTAAGAGGAATAACATTGATTGCCATAAAAAATTTCGATTTTAGCATAATGGGGATAAGAGTAAAACCAAATAACATTGATTGACATAAAAATTTTTGGCGAGTATCTATTTGACGAGATACTACAGCCCATCCATATATATATATAAATCGAATTATAGACACTTACATTTCTATGGTAGTCCCTTGCGTCGGATTGTAAGGAGCGTCACTGCAAATATCTTCAACGGTTTGCGTTGGAATAATTCATCACGGTCAATGCGTTAAAAAGACTAATTGCCGTTAATGCTGCAGTATCACTTTCTTCATACAAATTGGGGAGACGTACAGGTCCATGGTGGAGGATGTGTGACATTGCTGACTGTTCAGTATATCCTCCGTATTCATGACACGAGATTCTTCAAAAGATTGTATAACACGTGTCAAATCCTCATCGGACCTTAAAGGAATAATGTTCATTCTTTTAAAACATATACAGAGTATCAGACAGATCCCCATTATGTGAAGATCTTTGGTTCATTTAAGAGGAATAACATTGATTGCCATAAAAAATTTCGATTTTAGCATAATGGGGTAAGAAGTAAAACCAAATAACATTGATTGCCATAAAAAAATTTTGCGAGTATCTATTTGACGAGATACTACAACTCTCCATATATATAAATCGAATTATAGACACTTACATTTCTATGGTAGTCCCTTGCGTCGGATTGTAAGGAGCGTCACTGCAAATATCTTCTACGGTTTGCGTTGGGAATAATTCATCACGGTCAATCGCGTTAAAAAGACTAATTGCCGTTAATGCTGCAGTATCACTTTCTTCATACAAATCTGGGGAGACGTACAGGTCCATGGTGGAGGGAATGATTATTCACTGACGCGAAAATAGCTACTGTTACTCCCAACTGAAAAATATCCCCTTTTATATGCACAATCGCCAAGCTCCGCCCAAAAGACCAGATGTTCGTAGTGATTGGCTGCCGATGTAGCTGGGTGGAGCTATGATGTGTACCAATCCGCTATAACGGGACCGGACGAGTAACATATATATAAAATCGTGTTTCTTGTGAATAAATTATAGACACTTACATTTCTATGGTAGTCCCTTATATTATATTTTTATTTTTACTTACAAGTTATTAGTATTGTTTTCACAAATTCTTGTGTTAACATAATTTCAATTGTTAACTTATTTTATAATAAAGAAATATAGCCTAATTATATTTTTAAAAAAGCATTCAGTTTCCACGTTAAACTGTGGGTCTAAGGCGGAGTGAAAACCTTTCCAATTCGGCACAAACTCTGCCATTTTAAGGGTGGTTTAACTGCAGCACTATAAATGTTATAGTTTAAATGAAGAGGCTAACTAAACACTGCATAAATAAACACTAAAATAAAAAATTAAATGAAAATATAATATATATATATATATATATATATATATATATATATATATATATATATTTACATATACCTATCATAAGATGTTTAAAAGAATGTATATATATAATTATAGTAAACTTACGTCAAGATAAACTAGTTACCCATAAAAACCTAATTGTTTTTCTATAATTCTGTTTTCTATGGTTGGTTGAATTATGTGTAGGCTAACTACGTTATTTGTTTCGTCTCCGAAAAGTTTAACTTCAAGTTTAATGAAGTTCAAGTTAATGTTATATTTGTTTCTAATCGTTAAACACTATATACATCTATTGTAAAACACTATATACATCTATACATCTATAGTGAAACACTATATATATCTATTTATCTATCTTAAAAAATTATAAAATATTTATCGTTTAATTTTGCTCATGTTGTTTGCAAAGTAAATACATTCAAACTTGTTTTTAAAAAAAAAAAAAAAATAATATATTATATATATACATATCACAAGATGTTTAAAAGACTGTATATATATAATTATAGTAAACTTATGTCAAGATAAACTAGTTATCCATAAAAACCTAATTGTTTTTCTATAATTCTGTTTTCTATGGTTGGTTGAATTATGTGTAGGCTAACTACGTTATTTGTTTCGTCTCCGAAAAGTTTAACTTCAAGTTTAATGAAGTTCAAGTTAATGTTATATTTGTTTCTAATCGTTAAACATTATACATCTATTGTAAAACACTATATACATCTATACATCTATAGTGAAACACTATATATATATTTATCTATCTTAAAAAATTATAAAATATTTATCGTTTAATTTTGCTCATGTTGTTTGCAAAGTAAATACATTCAAACTTGTTTTAAATAAAGAAAAAAAATAAAAATATATATAATATATATATATATATATATATATATAATATCAAGATGTTTAAAAGACTGTATATATATAATTATAGTAAACTTATGTCAAGATAAACTAGTTATCCATAAAAACCTAATTGTTTTTCTATAATTCTGTTTTCTATGGTTGGTTGAATTATGTGTAGGCTAACTACGTTATTTGTTTCGTCTCCGAAAAGTTTAACTTCAAGTTTAATGAAGTTCAAGTTAATGTTATATTTGTTTCTAATCGTTAAACACTATATACATCTATTGTAAAACACTATATACATCTATATATCTATAAAAATTAAGTGTGTAAAAATTATTTATTTAATAAACAGAATTTAATTGGATTCATCTACCGTCATATTATTGTGGTACACTATTTAAATGGATGATTAATATATGGTTTTTGTTATCTGGAATACATGGCACTATCTGGAATACATGGTGCGATCTGGCAACTCAGCACCCGAATACATGGCATTATCTGGCAACTCAGCAACTGCATACATGGTGCGATCTGGCAACTCAGCAACTGAATACACGGCGTGATCTGGCAACTCAGCAACTGAATACATGGCGCTATCTGGCAACTCAGCCAGAATAGAGGTTTATAAAAGACCGAGAGACGACTGACGGAGTCATTCAAGCTCGGCTCCCAGCCGAGCAAGGACCTCTGGTCCTTCTCTTTCTGGCCCTTTGGGAAAACCCCTTAGAGGCCTCTTAGGTTAGGTAAACGAAAATAACTTGGGGGAGAACTCCGCCTCCAAGTTGCATACCTTGCAATCAAAGGCAACTACTCTCTCTCTCTCTCTCCTTCATGTGTACCCCTCCCCCCTTGGCTCAGCCAACTGGCTGATTAGGAGCCTATAAAACAACGCTTACTCGGCTGAAGTCTTAATATGCACTTGGCTCCTGCCAGGTGAACACCTCTCCTCCTTTCTCTCCTTTCTGGCCCTTTGGGGGGAATAGCTTGGGGGAGAATTCCACCTCCAAGTTGCATGCCCCTTGCAACCCCGGTTGGCAACAAAGGCCAGTACTCTTTTTTTTCTTTTTTTTTCTTTTTTTTTCCTTTTTTTCTTTTTTTTCTTTTAAAATTTTTTTTTGTTGCGCAACACCCCCCCTTTGCAACAACCCCCACCCCCCTTTGCAACATTACGTAATAACTTGCAACATTCTTGCACTCTCCCCTTTTTCGGCTATACTAATGAGGTTCATCAAGTTTTTGCTTCAAGTTTTGTAATATCAACTCCACGTGCTTTAATGCAGCGCAAAGATCTATATTTTTCTGTTGTAGATAGCAGGAGAAAGGATAGGTTACTGATAAAATGTCATCAAAGATGAAAAGGTTGACGATGAAGCAACTCGACCGTAGATGAAGAATGAATGATCTTGCTGTAGAAGCTGTATTACCAACTTCCTGAAACTTCCTCTAAGTAATTTATCACGGGATCTATCAGAGAAATCAATGCGGATGTTGCATCATGACGAGAGGTCCACCTGGTCTCATATAGTTTCACAAGCTTTGTTTTTCTACTAATTGGCATCATTACGCTGTCAACTTTCCTTTTAAATGATGCCGAACGTTTGGTAGAAGACTGTATAAAACTTTCTAAGTCTGATATAACTGAGAGGCAATTGCTAAAGTCGTTTATTGTACATGCTTTTATGAGGCACAGATTTAAAGCATGTGCACTACAATGCGCATAGATGGCTCTAGGTTGTAAATTTCGAATTAGAGCTTGGCAGCCACCAAATTTTCCACTTAATGCTGGTGCACCATCATAACCCTGGCCTATCAACTGGTTTACCTTAAGTCTAAATTCATTTGTGTAAGTTGGTTAATTATGGCTGTAGCAATTGACGCAGCTGATTGACTTTCCAATGCTACGAATTTAACAAAATCCTCACATATTTATTCTCGTGCATATAACGAATACACATACTCATTTGTTCTAGGCCTGATATATCGGATGTATCATCAATTAGTATAGTCCATATGCCACTATTACGCACTTTCTCCAATATATTGTCTCGTATTTGCTCACCACAATAATGAATAAGCTCATTTTGGGTCGTTTTACTAATATGAGTTGCTGATTTAGCTGATGATTTTATATGGTCACCTAGGACTACATCACCAGCTTGAACATGAAATCTTAGAAGGCGTCTGAACAAACCTTCACTCGTAACTGCAGAATCTGTCAAGGCACCATCATCTCACTTACCGCGGAAAGATAAATTATTTTGTCCAGCAAATATAATAGTTTCTATATGCGCTTCAATTTTTCACGATTATTCTGAGCTATCTTGGATCTATTTGTATCAATTATTTGAGTAATACAACGATCAGGGTTGGTGCGAATCCTCTCAAACTATACTGCTTTAGCATATTTGTTATATGATACTCACGGTTCTCATGTGCAGTAACAGATCCGTCGCGGCCGAACATCCTTCCAAAATTCTGGCATGGCTTAGTAATTAACGTTGCAGCAGCCTCATGATTTCCTTTTCCAACTTTTGACTGAGAAAAAGCAACGCATGGGACCCAGTATAATCCTTGGTGAACATGAGAAAATGCTAACCATAAATGCCTCTCGAGATGTTCTAGTCGCAAATACTGCCTACTTTCTCCTTCACGGCGTTTATCTTGTCTACGGGAGGAAAAATGGAAAGGAATAATTTCTCTCTGGTTTTAAACAATATATCTGACCGTTCGTCTCCAGAAAGAATTTTTCCAATATACAAGCCGATGTCCTTCGTATTGGTGGAAAAAATCTTATCAGTATTTTAAAGATCAGTCGAATTATTAGGCTGAAAAGCAGCAGAGGAACTGGCTGAGGTTCGACTTGACCTGATTCATTGGAATCTGAAACACCGCTAGAATCACAGCATGCTTTTTTAGTAGTTGGTTGAAAATAATCGTTGATTCGTTTCATTATGAATAATTATTCATTACAAATAATAAAGACAAACAAAAAACTTTCAAAAAGGTTATAATATACAATTTCCACGTGGTCTAATAGTATCACAGAACATTAGCACATTTAGCACAAGCTCGCCTACAACATTGACTGATTTGTTTTGTACTGTATTGTTCATTGACCTGATAGGCTGAAGGAATTTGAAGCCACGCCGCTCTACTCATGACAAATGCACGTGTGCTGATGTTATTAATAAAAGAATTCTTTAGAACACTAATGCTGTATTAAGGGATAGGGATAATTAGCCTAGTTACATAACACTACTTTACATCATATTTCAAAAGTACAGTAAGGAAATTTTCGGGAGAGGCGCGCGCCCCTGCGCCTCCCTCTGTCCTTGATATATATATATATATATATATATATGTCGATTTGAGGGTAATAATGACCGATGATGCGAAATTCGAAACACAATATCAGATAGCGATAAACAAAGCAAAAAGAGTCGCGGGACAGGTTCTAAGAATGTTCAAAAGATGGGACAGGACAGTAATGATTCCCCTGCTGAAAATAATGATCATACCAAAACTTCAATACTGCTCAGTCTTGACGTCCCCATATAAAAAGAAGAAGAAATAAACTAGAAGAAACTCAGAGACATTTCACAGCTAAGATTGATAACTGCAAAGAACTCAACTACTGGGAAAGACTACATAAACTAAATCTGTACTCCCTGGAAAGAAGAAGCAACAAGCAATTCGCACAAAACGGAGAGGGAGATTGTCGGAAGGTGTTATTCTGTTACACGACAATGCGTGCCCTCATACCGCTGCACAGACTAGAAAATGCCTTCAAGAACTTAAATCTGAAGTTCTCGACCATCCAGCCTACAGTGCAGACCTGGCACCTTCGGATTTTTACCTGTTTGGACCACTAAAAGACGCTTTGAGAGGTCAGCGATTCCAAGGCGATGATGACCTGAAGGAGGCGGTGCATGACTGGCCCGCACACAGCCAAAAACATTCTTTTGTGATGGCATTAAGAAGCTTGTAGATCGCTGGACTAAGTGTATTGAGAAACAGGGAGACTATTTAAGAAGTGATGTGTTTATAATCTATCAGATGTGAAAATAAAATTGTGAAAATAAAAAGTGCGGATACTTATTGAATTACCCTCGTACATATAGTCAGCGCGCGGACTTTCCTACTAAACGATACATTTTGCACGCTTATGCTCATTATCAAGCCATCCCGTATGAAGAAATATGAGAAACTACGATTTGGGGGGTGGGGTTAAAGGAAGAAGATTGATAGGCGAATGGTGTATGACGTCACAAGGGGATTTGGGGGGGGGGGTTGCGCGAATATAGTTATAATTATATACCTTTATTGATAATATATATATATATATATATATATATATATTAGGGTGTTTCATAAATGAGAACCACATTATATTTTTAATCCACATAGATGCCCGTGTTCGTTTTACATATTTATCACTCCTGGCCAAAGATGAGACTCCTTCAACAAAATAAGGGGTCCCGAGAAATCACGCCTTACGTCAGAGAGCACAGACTCATCACTTCTTCATCATTTCCCCCTTCTGCTTCTTCGGAAAATCCTTCCTGTTCTTGAAAACTGCTTTCAGCAGGTACTGTTTGTCTTCTTCCTTCGTTGTTAGGGCAGTTGAATTTCTCGATGAGAGCGATCCCCCGTTCAGCCGAGTCGTTCACCACAGCCAGGACGCGGACCCTAGCTAGGCCTGCTTGGTAGTGTGGGTCGCTTTCCCAAGACGAAGCGGGATTTTCGACGAAGGCGCCGTTGATCCGAGTGCGGTGAAGAGATCCTTCGTCCTCGAGGTAACGAAATCCGAAATCTTCTTTCCTTTGAAGGAGGAGCGGGACGGTCTTCCTCTCCAGACGCTTCAACGCTTTCTTCGATGCCGGCTTGGCGAGGTTCTCTCACATCCTTTGTTTCTCTTCCTGAGGAACCCCTTGATCGAAGAATGACAAGCCGACCAGCATCTCGGAGAAGTACCAGAGGTGTCGTTTCATGGCCGCTTGCGCTTGCTTGGCGACGTCGACGATCACGACATCTTCCTGCAGTATTTCCAGGTCCAGCAAGAACTCTAGATCCACACGTGGGGCCTGCTCTGCTCTCGTCGCACGACTCCAAGCCTTTGGGTAGGCCAGGGCGACGAACAGGCAGATTTCTGTGACTCCTTTCAGCTCCCGCCCGGTCATCCTGAACTGGTCCTGAAGGAGGTACAGCTTCAATCCGTAAATGGCTTTCGCCATCCACCGCGCATGGTGGTATGTTCCTGGCTTCCGCAGTGGCACATTGGCGACAGTCTCTTCCCCGAGAAAGAGGATAACCAGTTGAAGAAGTTCTTGGTAGTCATCCTGCGGCTGACCAGAAGCCAGAGCTTCCCTCACGACAAGGACAGTTCGGTCCTTGAGACCCTGAAGAGGTCCAGCGATGATGCAGCTATCTGAATCAATAGCAGTGGTGATAAGAGATCGGTCAATGAAACCCCACTGCTCTTGGAATCTTTTGAAGATCCCAGTCTCGGGCCCAGAGGTGGGGCCCATCGAAGACCAGAAGACTTGGGCCAGGACGATTTCGTACATATGGTGCCTGCATGCTAGGTAAAGAAGTTGCTTCCCGAGACCCTCCTCAATCTTGACGCAGGCTCCCACGTGAATCCCGGTGTTCGATGCCGTTGTGTCGAATGATAACCCCTTGATTCGTTCGGACAGGTCGTGTTCCTGCACAAGATCAATGCAGACTCGTGCCGTCTCCGCTCCCGTGCCAGCTGGACTTTTCGGAACTCCAAGCAGCTTCTCCTGGCCGTTCCCGTGACCACAGCAATCCGGTCCACAGATCCGTCACCTGTGATTTCAGGCAGCATTTTCCCGTCCCAGTGCAACACCAAGGGCTCCTCAGGACAGAGTTCTCCCTCTTGATACGCCTCTGCTGCTTGCTTCCGAAGCGACTGGCGAGCACGATACATTGTGGAAGAGGAGATGGATAACTCGTTCAAATCGCGCCCCAAGGATTGCGCGACGACGGCGTAGGACATCGCTGCTCACGATAAGAAATGTTCATCCGGTCGTACGCGACAGCTACATCCTGAGTGATGAGGTTCCTCGACCGCTTCCTCGGAGAAGGACATGAAGCAGACGTGGAGGCTGCCAAGAGGATCATCTTCCGCAGATGGCGACGCCGAGGACGAGGAGCTGTCTTCAAGAGTGCAGCTTCTGTAACCGTCTTGGCCCGCTCGAATTCCCGGTGTCGTCTCTCCTCCTGCTGTTCCTCTCGACGCCTTTTCCTACTCTCCATTTGGGCCAGCTTCATGTCTGCCGATCCCATACTACTCTCTGTTGGGTCTCCTGCTGACTCTTGTAGAAGAGCTTGTCTTCCTCGTTTGTCATCATAGAAAGGGCATTGGAATGACCAATATCGAGGATTTCGTTCTTAAGTTCCGCCTTGAACATGTCCTCCGCAACACGACAGCTCTCCTCGAATCTGTTCCTGCTTTCACCAACTTGTCGTAACGCTGGAGCAGAGCTTCCAGTTTCCGAAGGGCGCTGTCCCGCCTCATAGTAGGGATCCTTACTCTTTTCCAGAACACCATCACAACATCCAAACAGAGGTTCAGACATTTTCTCCGTCCTAGGTTTTCCTGTTTTTGATGAAAGAAGCACTTTTGCAAGACTTGCAACTTCGTCGGCAGGCGGCTACCAAGGATCTCCTTATTCGGGTGTCCGATGAGCCAAACCTCTTTCTTGCTTCGAGTTGCCATGTTTATCTGCAATGAGGAAATATACGAATTAGAAAAGAGTACAAATACGCAACGGTAGACACAAACGAGGACAAAACTCGACAACTGACACGAAGGACAGAGAGCAGTGCACCCTTCCGCCAGGAAGCAAGGCAGTCGACTAACACTAGAACGCTGAAATTAGAAATACCTAAGCAATCTGAAGCGTCAAATCTCGGGACCCCAAACGTATTCTGATCTGGTTGAAACCTGTTCAGACGAGTTTTTCCTCGGCAAAAGGAACAGGGGCATCAATGTGGATTGAACTTCTTTTCCACTTCATCCATCAACCACACTGCCGTGAAACACCCATATATATATATATATATATATATATATGAAATAGGATCCCTCCTAAGGAGACGTAGTTTCACATTTAGGATAAAAACGAAGACGTAGAGCAAAAAGTCATTATATTTGGCTGCAGCCGACGTTTCGGGCAACTTTATCCATTTTCAAGGCCTAATAAATAAAAAGCTAAATTAATGCATAACAAAAATATATGAATGTCAAAAACTAAAACTAATTTATAGTACAGAATAAAACCACTTCAAGAATAAAAATTAAAAAGCATAAAACAAGCATAAGCCAAAAACAAAAAGTAAAAATTATATACATGACAAATATACACATGATAAAAATAAAACTTAAAAACTAAAAACATTCAAACAAATTAGTTAAAAACTTTACTAATAAAAAGTTAAATGAAAAAACGCAAAAGTGCACCAAACATACCATGCTCACTTGACAGCCACAAACAACTGAGGCGAAAAGGAGACAGGGTCAAGGGAAAAAAAAAAAATAAATAAATAAATAAATATTGTTTCTAGGTATTTTAATTAATATAAAGGGGGTAACAACTAGAATCAATATTTAAACTGGAGTTCAGAAATTTAATGCACAGAGATTCGTAAATACGGAGAGAGGACGGGCATTTTAATGATTTAAGAATTTTAAAGTTATTAACGGAAATATCAACCTTACACTTAACAGAATGATTTCTAATGGCAGACTGTTCCTTTTTAGATAAAACTTTCCTTGTCCTATGGCTAATACCCATATGGGAGCAAAATCTTGCCTGCAAAGAACGAACTGTGCTGCCAACGTAGTTCCCCTGGGAACACCCAGGGCAGGTAAACAAATAAACGACAGAACAGTTCATCGCAGGGGGGATTTTGTCCTTACAACGGAAAAAACATTCAAGGGTATTATTATTTACAAAAGCAACCTTAAAATCAGTGTGAAAATAAAATTTCCTCACCACACTCAACAATTGCTTTTTCACAAAAGTGTTAAAATGGTAGAGATCAAAGGTAAAACAAGATATTTACAATTCTTAAGTTCAAGTTTCCCAACTTGCGTTTTAAACCTGCTGACTTTTATTTTTATTTTGAAAGGATAGCCCATGATCTGAAAGTTCTTCCAACCGTTGATGCTAATGATTTTGGTAAGGTTAGACAACATATTTCCCAATTGTCCCATGAATTGTTTTCTAAAATTAAAGCTTTTAAGTTTTCTACAATTTTTCTGCATAGGGAGGACCGAGAAATTTTAAAAGGTTTGGGTGTAAATGAATCTATTGTCATTACTAAACCAGATAAGGGTAGTGGTGTTGTGGTTATGAATAAAACGGATTATATTAAAAAAATGCTTGATATTCTTTCCGATTCATTAAAATTTGTTAAGGTAGATGAACAGGCTTCTAAAATTATTCAGCGATTGGAAGACAAGGTTAACCGTGTTTTGCTTAAGCTTAAACATGATTGTGTTATTAACTCCTCCACTTATGATGAACTGTACGGTTCAGGCTCTTATTTGGGCCTTATGTATGGTCTGCCTAAGGTTCATAAAGTCAGTGTTCCATTGCGCCCAATTTTAGCGTCTTATCCTTTGGCTAATTACAAACTTGCCAAATTTCTTGTCCCACTGTTATCATCATTTACTGTGAACTTGTACAGTGTTAAGGATAGTTTTTCTTTTGTGTCGGAAATTAAGAAGTTTAATATGAATTCTTTGTTTATGACAAGTTTTGATGTATCTTCCCTCTTTACAAATGTCCCCTTGGATGAGACCATTACAATTATTTTAAATAAAGCTTTTCCACAGCCGGACTCACTTTTTCACGGCTTTGGCAGAGCGCAGTTTGAGCAGCTTCTGAATTTGGCAGTCAAGGATAACTTTTTTAGTTTTCAAGGGGTAGTTTACCGTCAGTTGGATGGAGTGGGGATGGGGAACCCCTTAGGTCCCGTTTTTGCGAATATTTTCGTCTCATCTTGAGGAAAGGGCCTTCTGTGATTGCCCCCCTCACCTTAAGCCGAAATTGTACAGACGTTATGTTGATGATACGTTTGCTTTATTCCAAACGGATAATCAATCAGTTCAGTTTTTAAATTTTCTGAACACACTGCATAAGAACATTATATTTACGCAGGAAAGGAAGTTCAAGGTTCTATTCCTTTCCTTGATGTTTTGGTTTCCAAATCAGGCTCGACTGTTTTAACTTCGACATACCGGAAGCCTACTTTTACGGGTTTAGGTTTTAATTTTTATAGTTTTTGCGATTTTAATTACAAACTAAGTTCCATTCGCACTTTAGTGCATAGAGCTTATAATATTTGCTCAAACTTTGCTCTGCTTCATAATGAGTTTGAATTCCTTACTGATTTTTTCTTTAAAAATGGTTTTCCACGGGATCTTGTACAAGGTATTATTGGTAAATTTCTTAATAATATTTATTCCCCCAACCTTATCCCAACGTATGATGTTCCTAAGAATTGTAAATATCTTGTTTTACCTGATCTCTACCATTTTAACACTTTTGTGAAAAAGCAATTGTTGAGTGTGGTGAGGAAATTTTATTTTCACACTGATTTTAAGGTTGCTTTTGTAAATAATAATACCCTTGAATGTTTTTTCTGTTGTAAGGACAAAATCCCCCTGCGATGAACTGTTCTGTCGTTTATTTGTTTACCTGCCCTGGGTGTTCCCAGGGGAACTACGTTGGCAGCACAGTTCGTTCTTTGCAGGCAAGATTTTGCTCCCATATGGGTATTAGCCATAGGACAGGGAAAGTTTTATCTAAAAAGGAACAGTCTGCCATTAGAAATCATTCTGTTAAGTGTAAGGTTGATATTTCCGTTAATAACTTTAAAATTCTTAAATCATTAAAATGCCCGTCCTCTCTCCGTATTTACGAATCTCTGTGCATTAAATTTCTGAACTCCAGTTTAAATATTGATTCTAGTTGTTACCCCCTTTATATTAATTAAAATACCTAGAAACAATATTTATTTATTTATTTTTTTTTTTTTCCCCCTTGACCCTGTCTCCTTTTCGCCTCAGTTGTTTGTGGCTGTCAAGTGAGCATGGTATGTTTGGTGCACTTTTGCGTTTTTTCATTTAACTTTTTATTAGTAAAGTTTTTAACTAATTTGTTTGAATGTTTTTAGTTTTTAAGTTTTATTTTTATCATGTGTATATTTGTCATGTATATAATTTTTACTTTTTGTTTTTGGCTTATGCTTGTTTTATGCTTTTTAATTTTTATTCTTGAAGTGGTTTTATTCTGTACTATAAATTAGTTTTAGTTTTTGACATTCATATATTTTTGTAATGCATTAATTTTAGCTTTTTATTTATTAGGCCTTGAAAATGGGTAGAGTTGCCGAAACGTCGGCTGCAGCAAATATAATGACTTTTTTGCTCTACGTCTTCGTTTTTATCATATATATATATATATATATATATATATATATTAGTGATAATGACAATAATAATGTTTATTGGCAGGAGGCAGATGCCCCAACTTAAAAAAAGTACAGTATCCGTGAAGGTAATCAACGATACAACTAATTAATTAAACAATAAATTTTAAAAACAAAAACAGAAAAGGATAACGGTAATAAAGAAATAACAATAATGCATGGAAAGAAACGCAAAATAATAAAATTAGTAATAACACCTTCATAAAAATAAAAAGCACAAGTAATGGAATGGCTAATGCAGGGGTTAAGTAGAACTATCGCAGCCAAACACTTTCATACGAAGAAGTCCACAATCTATAAGGCATAAAGCAGAACTGATGAATAGCTTGAACAAGTGGACTGTCTGAGTTTTTAATTCTTCGCATTAGACTGTATTGAGCACGTGTTGTTACCTCAGAGAAGCTCGGAACGTTGCGGTGCGACTTTCGCCACTTTCTCATTCCTTTTCTGTCCAACTCTCTAACGCAAGGGTTAATTGGTATTTTCAATCTTTCAGCTACTCATCCAGTCAACTCTGGAACAATCTTCCTCAATCCATCTTTCCCCTTGTTTATGACCTCCAATCTTTCGAACTCAGAGTGTCTTGACATCTCCAAAACCTTGGACCTTGATTTTGGCTCTCTTCTTCTTCTTTGGCGGGGTGAGGGGGAGCGCTTTTGCGGGCATTTGCCCTTGGCCCCTCTTCGTGTATAAAAAAAAATGGTTGTGTTCGGTATTTGAACATTTTGAACATCTGAGTCAGTAAACCAGTTTCCACAACATATTGCTTCTCCAGATACTGAACATCGCCCCTCGTTGTGTTATTTAATAAATGATTTTGATGTATAAAGTTTGTATAGATTTTTTTAAACACTCTATATATATATATATATAATATATATATATGACCCGGACCCGGGTTTAACCCGAAAATGAGTAAGACCCGGACCCGGGCCCGATAGTGAATAAGAAAAAAGACCCGGACCCGGACCTGAAAGTGAATTTTAAAATTGACCCAGACCCAGACCCGACCCGAAAGTGAAGGACCCGCACAGCCGGGTTTTTAGTTTACAAAATTCATGTGTGCGCCTTTAGATTTGGCAACAATGTATTGAATTATCACTCCACCCTCCAAATGACTCACTGGAAGTGGAGAGTTAACGGTGACGGAAGAATGGCCTAATCCTAATATATTTTATTGTTTGTTTGTGAGCTGTGAACTGTAAAATTGGTTGGTCTCCAGTGCTCCGTTTGCTATTTATTTGAATTTGTAATGCCTTTACAAGGTCTTTTTTCGGTGGGAGTGGTAGCAAAAAAACTAGCCTTACAAATGAATATTTTAAATATAATAATATTGCTAAAACATCTACATGCAAAAGGAAAACTGTGGAAAAGTGTATAGTGGCAATCATGTAACAAACCTAAAGCGACACCTAAAATCGTGTTATCCAGACATATATCGTAAAGTTGAGGATCATGATAAAATCCTACCTAGCACTAGCAGTACTTCGAAAACTCAAATACAAACCAAGGGAATGAATGTAGACCAAACTAGCGTTAAAAACATTTTTAAACAAACTAAAGTTGGAGTTCACCCGCATCTTCATAAGAAAACTTTAGAAAATGGCCTGATTTCGTGGGTGACAATAGACGGGCGGCCTTTTAGCATTGTAGAAGATATTGGATTTAAAATTTTGGTTGAACCATTTCTATCTGCAATGAATATAAACATGAACAGAAAAAATCTTGCTACTTTGACTCTCGATAGAGCAATAGCTGAAAAAAATAAGTTAAAAATACTTCTTAAAAAGAAAAAATGTTTCATTTAAAAGTAGATTGCTGCAGCCGCTTAGATAGAGGATTTTTAGGTATTGAAGCCCAATATGACTTTGAAAACCAAATTGAAGTGAAAACATTGGTTGTCAAGGAACTTTACTGCTCGCATACAGGTAAAAATTATTTACATTTCACAAAAAATTATTTTACATTTCACACACACACACACACACATATATATATTATATATATATATATATATATATATATATATATATATCGTACAATATTACAGTATATGTAAAAGAATGTTACTTTAAATCTAAATCAGTAATAAATAATTAATTTCATAGGAGATTTTGAAACAAACCATTCAGTCTGTGTTAACCGAGTACGACTTGGGATCTGCACAAGTTGTATCCATTGCAACAAACAACGGCCCGATATGATCAAGTGCTGTCGCCTTTCCATTTGAGTTCACTCAAAAAAATATAGAATTTGTTTTCACAAAATTAATTAAAATTTAGAATAAGGGGGCTGAAGAGAGCAACCCAATCGTACTTTGCCCCTTAGCAATGCGTGTATAACTATACATAGTTACTATTAAATATTAATACAATTAATACACCTACTTTCTAACATTTCCAAAATCGGACTAATTAATATATATGGTTAGGCTACTACCGTATAGCCATATAATGTTTTACTATGTTTCAGAAAACACGTTAATGTAGCTACGGTAGCAGGCTTATTACCTATCCTATACCAGATTATAATTATTACATTTTTAATAATGGACCCGACCCAGACCCGGGTCATATACTGAAAGACCCGACAGGACCTGAAAGTGAACTTTCAGGTCCGACCCGGAACCGGACCAGGACCCGAAAGTAAATTAGAAAAATGACCCAGACCCGGGCCCGACCCGAAAGTGATAGACCCGCACAGCCCTGATATATATATATATATATATATATATATATATATATACACCTGACTTTTACTTCCACCCGAACTGTTCATTTTGAAGAAGCTCAACCTTGATACCCCAGCTAGGGTTGCCAGATTTTTCAAATGCCGATGCGGGACAAAAAAATTTCTGGGGTTTTTTTAAGGACCAAATTTTTTTTCAAATTGAAACTAGATTTCTTCAACGGTTACAACAAACAAAATTAGAAAATTGTTATTAAAATAATGCTTAACAATTAAACATCGTGAATAATATTGAAATTATTATACATAATATTGAAATATCGTAAATAATAATGAAATTATCATAGATATTAAATATTGTAGTATACATCGCTTTACTAATTATATTATGACATAATTTAGGGTGTGTCAATTTGGGAGGTGAAAATTAATTTTTGCCAATTCCTTCACTGAGGGGTTTTAAAAATATGTTTTTGGATGTGAAGAATTCAAATCTGCTATTATTTTTGTGATTGCTCAACACTTAGCTTGGTAAATCTACGTTTGATTAAAAAGCACATAAATTGCTCTCGGAAAACAACATTTATTAATTTTAGCTTCTCAAAATGTCAGGTAATGCTATAAAAATTTTAGTTTCTCTGCATAAAAACATATCCTAGTAATCATAAAACAACATTAGAAAGTAATGACATCAGTAAAAAAAATATTTAAACAACAAGTTTCATCAAGTCTTGCTTTGATTCGTTCTTGGACATCAGCCGCCGACTTGCTTCTTGGCCTCTGATATAGCCCTCACGTTTCTCATGTGTATACACCCTGCCTGCTGCCTCTGTGACTTGTTTCACACACCTCTCTATTGACTGAGCATGACAGGGCCACTGTGGAACTTGCATAGGCTTGTCAAAGAACTTCTTTACTTCCGCTGTAGTCAGTTTACATGTCAAAGGAGGTTCAAATACCCCGTCAGACCAGTCTGTCAGCTCCAACACGGAAGAAGCACTGGGGTTGATGGAAGGTGTATTCCTGGGACGTACAGAAAGATCTCCAAGTGTGTCATCATCTCCACCCCTCATGTCAACAATCTTTTGGACACCAGCTCTCCTCTCCTCACTGTCATCTGAGCACAAGAGTGTCTGGATTATCATTTCGCTGAATGCATACCATGCTGAGCGCTTGATGGTTGGCAAAACAGCATCCACTACAGCCTTCTTTTGCAGCCTAACTAGCCGCAGCTGAAACAAGATGTGGCGTGGGCCTTCCACCCAAGAGTGTTTTACTTTGATGTTGAACCAACAGGGGTAGTACACACCAACAATGTATTCCACTATCAGTCTTAAGTTGTTGAGGGTTTTGCCTTTAACGCCATGTTTGAAACCCATATGCGACAAAGCCCGTTTGCTGTTGTCAACCACCTTGAATGGCTCACTGGACCAATTTCAAGAAGGGCCAGATCTGTGGGAAGTTCTCCTGTCCTTATGGCCTGTGTGATCCTATACCCGTACGCTTGATCAGTAGAGAGATCCTTTACGACATTGTCACTCAGTGAAGTAAGAGGCTCTCCAATTGAGTTTGGTGAATGAAGGATCAATTTCAAGTTCGGTTACAGTGTCTAGCATCTTGCCAATGTTACCTGTCCACTTGTTGTTAGACAAGGTCTTCCCATCCAGTGCTGTGATAAAGTGTCGCAGGGGTAACTCGTTAGTGTGGAGGGCACAAACCAACCAGATCAGCTTACGGCAAAGCTTGACCTCTACCCAATGCATGGAACAACCCTCCCAGCCAGTGTTAACATTTGTAGAATCACCTCCAATGGCCTGCAGGCTTTTATCAATGCCCTTCTTCTTCATGAAATCTACAAGATTATCAGCAATAACTTCAGCAGGTTTTTTTCTCGTTGAGCCTTTCTCAGGAGTGAAGTGGTAGAGATATCTTCCACCTGGCTCACTGCACACAGAATAATGCTCTTCTTTGATGATGCTGGGGAACTGACGATCTGAATTGTCTGCTTTCAGCATAACTTTAGTTGTATCTTGACGGCCGTCAAAGAAGATGCAGTCAATTTCACTCTTCTTACAAAGATCATCAAATTCCTGATCCAGGGATCTCATAACTTTTTCTTGGGCCCTCTTGACTTTATTGTGATCAACTACAAGTCTCTTGTCTTCTTCAGTGATCAAGCCAGCATCCATAAAGGCAGCAGTGGTGATGGCAGCTGTGGCACGCAGGCCAACACTATATCTGATGCTATGCATAGCAACATTAGGTATTTCTAATGTGTTGTACTCTGGCTTTTTATTGGAAGTTGAAGACGTGCTTGGTATTTCTAATGTCACTTCATAACTTCCATCCTTTCCATCTTGAGCATCAGCTATTTGTTCTTCATTTTCATCATCAGAGAAAATTATTTCATTTGATGGCATTGAAACATCCTGCTTACTTGTCTGCTTATATTCAGCAAGCCTTCTTCTTTCGTCTTCTTGCCGCTTCTGCTTTTTGACTTGTCTGTTGTGCTCAGGTTGATCTGGCAAGCCAATCTGATGTGGTCCAATAGAACCAGACTTGTCTCTCTGACCTTTAATGAAAGCAAGTTCCTTCACAGGGATCTTCATCTCCCTAGGGCATGTACAGTTAATGTGAGTTTCGTTTTTGCAACCAGCATCTGCAAGGCAGCCAAATTCAGAGCAGAGAACAATTTTACACTTGGACTGAGGATGTCAAAAAGCTTGTCAAGTTTTGCAATGAAAGCCTCTTTGACATGTAGCTTTCCTCTCCCAAGAGATATGTTTTGGCCTGCTCCAGCTCTCTTGGATCTTGTTTAAGATTGTGACTCGTGAATTTACAACGGGGGCTACAAAAGGACTGTTTGCTCGTTCCCACTTTTCAAGCACTTTAGGGTAAATGTCCTTTGCAAGACTGGCTGCTGGGTAGTTTCTCACATCCTCACCACTTTGTTCTCTTAGCAGTAGCCCATATTTCAGAACGTCTCGCAGAGTTGGGAGTTCAGAGGGCAACAACTCTCTACCAGTTCCAATTAGGTTGCTCATATGTGTGAATGTCCCCAGTCTTGTCCTCCTTTTAGAAGCCATTGTAGGTCAATTCCCACTGGTTAGGATGGTAGCACTGACGGACAAGTAATCTTCAGCACACTGATGAATATGTTTCAACTGTGAAAAAAGCAAAAACAGCAGTGCATTATATATACAGCATATATAATTATTAATATAATAATTATTATATAATTCCACAAAAAAGTCAAAAAAGTCACTATTTTTTATGTAGCTTCTTACCAAGCAAAACTAAATTATATTAAATTAACAAAAATATCTTTAGAATTCCTAAGTCATGCTGCAACTTTTTAGCACCCCTCATATTTGGAATTTGAAAGTTGAAAAATTCGACACACCCTAAATTGACATATGTCAATATTTTTCCAAACTTTTAATCTTCAAAATTTTAGCTCCATCTTCTGACTTCAAGTATAACTGAAATTCCTTGCAAATCATGATTCTAAAAATTAATTAAAAAAATATTCTAAATCTTATAAATAAAATCAAGTGTGTGTGTGTGTGTGTTCCTCTTTCACGCAAATGCAGCAATTTCTTATAAAAAGTAGACATACTTACAGATTTTATTTGAATTACACAATCTCAAGTTGTATGGTCAAGCAATCGCAGGATTCACACTAATTCAAAGCTTACAATATAACTACAGCCGAAAAACTGCCAACTCGTGGCCAAACACTTTTATTAGCGTTATGTAATTTCTAGGATGTTCTAGATTACAGGGGTGGCCAGACTTTACTGAGATGGGATCTACTTTTTCCAAAGTTTTCCCTATACGATCCACCAGCCCAGTTATCTATCTATCTATCTATCTATATATATATATATATATATATATATATATATATATATATATATTAATATATAATATATATATATATATACAGAGAGAGAGAGAGAGAGAGAGAGAGAGAGAGAGAGAATAACCAAGAATAAAATGAAGTGAATATAAAAATATATTGCCAAATGCACACAGATATATTTTACATTAAATTTTTAACTCCACAACTTATTAGAAATTAGGTATACTGGAATAGGAAGAGCTTACTTTACTGATGTGATGATTTGCACTGTATGGCATCAGCAAGCCGTGTGTAGTCTGGATTGTAGCTGCTGATTGCTATCCTCAAACAAGCATCCAGGTGATCATCTGTCAGAGTGGCTCGGTATTTTGATTTGATGATATTCATGTGTGAGAAAGTTGACTCACAAAGGTAGGGTGATCCAAAAAATGCTGTCAAGTACATGGCACTTTTTCTGACATTCGGATACTTTTCTTCAAGAAGTAGGTGTCAAAAGTTTCCTTATGAAGATCTGGATTTGAATTGAATGTCGTTTCGCAAAGTCAAAATTTCATTCTCGATTGCAGATATGTCCATATTAAACAATATGGCCATTTTTGATGCAATATCATCAATGCCAAAGTTTGAATCAAATGGAAAGCACATGAATGTTGCTATAGGTTCTAGTATTTCTAAATCTTGGAACCGTCTGTTGAAGTCTGCAATAATATTCTGCAACTGTTCAACGTATCGAACACTGTCAAACTGGTCGCATTCTTTCCCCTGACTTTCCAGCTCTGACATCGTGTTTTTGAAGTTCCGCAGGTGGTGTCGCTGCAGCTGTGAGGATACCAGTTCTAGTTTTTGTCTAAAAGCATTCACTGAGGTAATCATTTCAACAATAGTTTTGTTTTTACCTAGCAACTCTAAGTTTAGCTGATTTAGAAAAGCAGTGGTGTCAGTCAAAAAAGCTAAATCTAACAGCCACACTTCGTCTTCCAACTCTTTGTAATGTTTCTTTTAACTTCAGAAAGTCTTTAATTTCAGGTAAGAGATCCCTAAACCTCTGCAGGAATTTACCTCTACTTTGCCACCTGACATCAGTGTGCAACAAAAGGTCAGAGTGTTCTGCTTTATTTTCTTCTAACTGAGACCGGAAGAGACGCCTTTGTAGACTTCTCGCCCGAATAGAACACACAATCTTATGGGAAATATCCATCATTTCTTTAATATTCAACATTTTACCACACAATGCTTGTTGGTGAATTATGAAGCGATAATTAAAGAAGTTTGGAAACCTTTTGTCACTTTTGCACAGGGCGATGAACCCATTGGAGCGGCCAGTCATAGCAGGTGATCCGTCAGTTGTTATGCTCACAAGCTTGTGAAGTGGGAATGCATGAAAAATGTCCTCACCTCGAGTTTTCCCTCTTAAAGGTAGGATTTCAAGCAGTTCTTCTTTGGCAGTCATATCTTTAAACACGATTCCAATAAAAATGCATAACTGCGATGTGTCGATCACATCTATCAAGTCATCAAACTGAAGTGAAAGGAACACGCAGTCATGCATGTCTTTCTTCAGTTGTTCCACCAAATTCTCATCCATTACTTCTCAACGCCGCATCACAGTGTTTCTGGATAGCTGAAGCTAGTTAATAGCAGACAATATTTTCGATTTATTACTGAAATTCTGAAACAACGACTCTGCTGCCTCTGTAAATGCTTCTTTGAATATTTCTCCATCCTGAAAAGGTTTCTTATGTTTCGCAAGTCCACGGCTCACCCGAAATGACGCAATTGTTGCTGCTTTCGATTTTGTGCTAGGCCCTGTAAAGATAGACTGCTGAGCACTAAGTTGAGACTTTAAGTTCATTGACTTTTCTCTTACGCAGTTCACTTTCAGCTGGGAATTCACTGTCATACCGCTTGTCAATAGTTTTAAAATGCCCCTCTAAATTCCCCTTTTTGACGAAAGCGACACATGCATCGCAAATTAAACACACATTTGGAATTTTTCATCATAAAAAAAATATGCCGTCTCCCACTCATTGTGAAAGTTGTAAGTTTTTTGTTTCTTGGCACTTGGTCCAGCACTCATTTTAGCGGTGTTAATGCAATTGGACTGGAGACTGACCTTCACCACTGATTATTCCAAATGACTGACCCGTCACTTAAGTGACACATGCTCATAACAGCTCAGCTTACCGCGGTATGAAATTTTGGCAGAAATTAAAGTTAGCGGTATCATTTTCTGTGACATTAATTAAATATCTCAGAATTATTAAAGTTAAACTTTGTTATTTTTTGTTAAATGGCTGGTAAACACAAAGATAAAACAAATAAATGCTGCTACCGATAATGGAAGTGATAACATAAAGAACGCTAATTTTTGGTAGTAGCGGTCGTTAGTATTGTGAAATGTAAGGTCTCTGTTGCTAGGCTAAGATACTGGTCATTCTGCGATCTGCTGAAAATTGCTCTGCGATCTACTGGTAGATCGCGATCGACGTTTTGGCCACCCCTGTTCTAGAACATTCAACATTACTCTACAGAATTCTACAGGATCCTACATAATTCTAGAAAATTCTAAATCAATTCGTCCTGAATTTTTTTTTTTTTTAATATTTTTTGCGGGACATTTTGAATACAAAGCGGGACGCGGGATTTTTTGATCAAATGCTAGACTCTCCCGCAGAATTGGCAACCCTAACCCCACCTAACACTTAGAGCTTAACGTGGAATCTAAACCACGATTCTGGGGTGGGTCAAAAATTACAAGGCCTCCCCGGACTCGTGTTGGGAGCGTAAAAATGGGATTTAATAATGAATATAGAATAACAGTTCATAATGTATAAATGTAAATTAGGTTTAATAAATACAGTAGATTATAAAAAGATACGAAATATGCCTATTCTGAATTTGGACGAGAGTACATGACATAAACTACGAAGCCAGAACAGCAGGTTTCGTTTGGTTTATACTCGTATTCACGTTCAGCCAATCAGGCATCGGTTTGATATCACGTGCTCCCCTTCCTCTGATCTTATTCAATCAGGCCCTTTAAGATAGGTTAGTTTTTAGATAGCATTACAATAATATAAGTTAGCAATTAAATATCAGAAAATAGGCCAATAAAGTTAGTTGAAAACTGTAGAATAAGTAGGGGTACTTGTGGGTTATCTGTCGCCGCTTTTTAATATACCTATTGGTTATCTGTTTCCACTTTTTACTTGTGGGTCATTTATTTTTTAGTTAGGTTAGGTTAGGTTAGGTTAGTGTGTGGTTAGGTTAGGTTAGGTTAGTGTGAGGTTAGGTTAGATGGTTAGATGGTATTTAAAATTTTTTTAATTTTTTTTTTTTTTTTTTCAGACTCTCTAAATACGCAAAATGAATCTCTGGGACCTACCAAGAACCGAAGAGGACGCTGTCCGCCTGCTTCAAGCTAAAGGAATACTGTCAACTGAGAAGCACTGCAAAAATGGCCATCCAATGAAGCTCTACTTCGGTTCCAGGATCTATTGGAAGTGCAACACAAAGAAATGCAAGCGGCAAATTGGACTCCGCACTGGGAACTGGCTGTCAAACTCACGCCTTTCCTTGGTCACTGTGCTTCGCTTCATATACGCCTGGTGCTGGGAAACATCCTCCTTCAAATGGTGCAAGCACGAACTGGGAATTGGGAACAACTGTGTGATCGACTGGAACAATTACATGAGAGAGGTATGCGTCAACAGCGTAGCCAACCTAGAGCAAACCAAGATCGGCGGCGAAGGAATAGTGGTTGAGATCGATGAGAGCCTGTTCACGAGGCGTAAAAACAATGCCGGACGCATTTTACCACAACAATGGATGTTCGGAAGAATTTGCCGTGAAACAAACGACTGCTTCATCGTTCAAGTTCCCAACCGCTCTGCTGCAACTCTCTTGGCTGCCATTGTGGAAAACATCGCCGAAGGTTCCATTATCTACTCCGACAGCTGGCGAGGATATAAGACCACCGACCTCCAGGAGGCTGGCTTCCAACATTTCAAGGTTAATCATCGATACAATTTCGTTGATGCAGATACCGGAGTCCACACTCAAAATATCGAACGTTTGTGGGGATCAGCAAAGTGGAGGAACAAGCGTCACCGAGGAACGGCCCGACACCATCTTAAGACCTACCTGGCCGAGTTCATGTGGAGGAGCAAGCTACCCGCTAGTGTCGACCCATTCGACGGCATCCTGGAGGCCATCGCCGCGTTCATGCCACCCGAATAATATGATTAATGTTTGTTATTTTGAGAAATAAAAATAATTTAAGAAAAAAATAGTATATTTTTGTAAAAATGGCAACATGATAACACACATCTGTATTTGTGAAAAAGTTGGAAAATTAAATTAAAAAGTGGCGACAGATAACCCACAAGTACCTGTTTTTCATAACTGAACGATAAACCTTTCTGCTGGCATGCGAACAGAGGTCTCCATTATTAACCCATGTAGGCACAGTACTTTGTATGGTGATTCAACATTTTAATATGGCATTCATTTTGTTCAACATAGTGTATTAATGCTTGGAGTATCAAAATACCTGAATTATTGTACTCGAAATTAGTTTTGTGTAACTCATATTAATCAGTTTTGTGAAACACCTGTATTTTAGGTGATATTTTTTTAGGTCTAACAATAACATTTTTAGGCAAAAAATAAAATATATCATGTAAAAGAATGTTTTTATGATAAATTGATATAGTGCAGCACTAGAGCTTTCAGAAAATGTTTAACTTCATGGGAAATAAACGTTGTCTTCACTGTTCATTGTGTCTTCAAAGATTTCAGTTGTAATGCGTGAATTGAAAACATGAATACACGAGTACCGAAAAACAGGCAAATGTTGGCATGATTACAATACATATAAAATAATGTTGCACTTGAAAATAACGTTTGAATTGTTAACTATGTGAAAGGACCAATATTGAAATTTGAAGAACGTCAATTTTGTAAAACAAAAATTAAGTTACTATACTTAAATAACACAAATACATACGGGGCTCCAATAAACCTTAGCCCCCCCCCCGCCCATGGGGGGGGGGGGGGGGGCCGCGGGCCGCATGCGCCCAGGGATTGAATTTTGCGGCCCGTAAATGAATAATAAACCAAATTTTTTCTGAAGTTTCTTCCCTATTTTGTCATTTCTAGTAGGTAGAACAACATTCAGCGGGTTCGTAAGTCGTATTATTAACTAACGGTGTATGATTATAGGCCTACAATTTTACTTTTTTAATAAGTGTAATTGTGGCCCACCATCTAACTCTTGTAAACATCTTGGCCCGCGGCTTTATAGAAGTTGGACAGCGCTGTTCAAGATAATGAGCAAACCACATTCTGTCATCGATGTTAAGTTGAGTTTTCTTGGCTTTGGAAGTTCATGCCAAGGCTTTAAACCTTGCCTATGACGGTACAGTCGAATGATCTCACCACTAACGATCTTTCCTCTCAACACTTCGATCTCTCTAGAAAGTTTAGCACAGCTGTTTTTCCGTTTACGCGTACCGCTTTCAATGATGTCCTTTGTTTCCTGAGAGAGTGGCAAATTTGTGCGCCCAGATTTGGTTGTATCCATTTCACAGTCATCCAAAGTTTTATTCCAATTTCTTTTGACGAAGTCCTCACTTCTTCGCAACTTTTTGGCAACCCATGAACGTGTTATAAAGGTGGCTCCAGCATCACGAGCTTCCCGAAATGTTATTGCTCGTATGCGATCTATCACACGTTGCCTCTCCGAATCACCAATTAATTGAGAAGCCATTATATTATCAGTTTATCAGCTAGAGTAATTTTAATACTTGCAATAAATAAAGAATTTTATATATTTTTATAATCACTAAAAACTATTTCGATATAAGTAAACATGTAAGCTGCAAATGGGGGGGGCTAAGATTTTTTGGAATCCCTTACATAACAAAATATGGACATAACACAAAATCAACTAAATCAACTAAAACCAATTAAACCAACTAAATTTTAACAATTCTTATCTTTATGAAGCAAACTACTAAATAACTTTAAAGCAGAAATCATTACTTAAAATTGGAATCTTTCCACTAAAACTCTCAACTTGTTTTTCAATTACAAAACTGCATGCAAGTCGGTGCATACTGTATTCGGTGACTCCCACAATATCAATTCAATGCATTATTAGCAGTCTGCCCCATTAGGGTGTGTCAATTTTGTCAATTTTTTTCAAATCAATTTTGGTAGTGAAAGTATAGTCTTTTCATGTCAAAACTTGAAATTGGCCAACCAAAATTAAATTAAATAACCCTTACCTACATCAATTTTACCTTAAAGTTTCAGAAATTGACTCTTTTACTAAATAATAGGACATAAATTGATTAACTATTCATCTGTCACAGAATTATCCCACTGATCGCATATGGAGTGTTTTCAAGGTCATATAGTTGTTGTACAATGTACAAGTCACAACATGAATAGAACTGTCCTCACTCTCAGTCCTCAGTTGCCTCTTAGATGTCATAGACGGTGGTTTGCTGTTCTTGCTCTTGTACCTACTTCATAGTTATTCTACTAGACGAATACTACAGTTTAACTGTAAGTATGGATTATTGATTATTGCAATTATTTATTATTATCATATTCTTCTGTCTAATTATGTTGTAATCCCATGAAATATTTTTTTATTGAATTTTAGAACATCGAATGACTAAACTTTGAAACATCGTAATTGATATAAAATACTTAAATGTTTTTCTTTCTTTTCAGATATTCCTAAGATGCCAAAATTGAAGACAAGAGGTCAGTCGTCATGCCACTTGAGCCTGTTAGTCGGTACAGGCAAGGAGCTTCCCGTATCAGAACTACCAACAGTGCGAGACATGCTGAGACTAGGGTTACTCCTTCGTGAACAAAATACAAAGGATAGAAGGAACTACACAGAGAAAGAGCTCATAAAGGGACATGATTCCCCCTCTTCTGCATCAGTGGAAAAAAGCTAATGTGTTATTCAAACCACCTGTACTCAATCAGTATAGAACTATTGAGCTAAAATTGACAAATCTGTGGCACAAAGCAGTTGAGACATCACTTGGTAAAGGAAAACTAGCAAAGAAAAATAAATTTCTGCACACACTTGATACTCTTCTTGACATTTTTAACTGCCAGTGTCCCATAGAGTTGTGTTCTGAAGCCAATTGTTCTCCCTCATGCAGAAGAGAACCTCACCCTCACATTGATTGTCGCTGTCCTCGTGAGAAGAAGATCCGTTTTGGAGCTGGCTTTCATAAAGGCGCAGAGAACAAAGGCAGGAGGCCAAAGGAAGTATGCAGATTGGTTCGGCAGATTATTCAGAAACCAAAAAACAGATTGTTATTGCTAAGAAAAAAGAGAAAATCCGAGAGAGGGAAGAAAGGAAGAAAAAGAAGAGTGAAGAAGCCACCCAAAGAGATGAAGATCTCTATCAAGAGGTTTCTCACTTCTTTGAAAGCTCTTCAGATGAACAGAAAGAAGCAACATCAGATGATAGCTCCAAAATGCCATCTGAACCTTCGCCGAAGAGAATGAAATACAACACTAAAGACATCTCAAACGGGCTACGAGAGACTGCAGAGATTGCCACTGCCGCTTGGATAGATGCAGGCCTCATCAGCCGAGAGGATACATCCTTAGTGATAGATCATAATAAGATAAGAAGAGCACCAGAAAAAATAATGAAGGAAACATCTGATCAGCATGAAAAAGATTTGAAGGAGGAAGGTCTCTCTTGCCTTTTGTTTGATGGAAGAAGAGATGACACGAAAGTTCTCCTAGAGGTAGAGGGAATGGACAGAAAGTTTCCCGGTCTCATCAAAGAAGAACACTACTCTGTGTGTTCCGAACCTGGTGGCCGTTATTTGTTTCACTTTGTTCCTGAAGCAGAAGTAGAAGGCAAGAAACATGCAGAGGCAATTGCTGATCAAATAATATGTTGGCTTCAAGAAAGAAGACTTGAGTTCACTGCAGGCCGTTGGTGGAGACTCAACTGCGGTGAACACTGGATGGCAGGGCGGTGTTATGACGCATTTAGAGAAAAAACTTGGAAGAAGACTTGTTTGGATTGTATGTGATTTGCACACAGGGGAACTACCTCTTCGTCGTCTCATCCAGGAACTTGATGGTCCTACAAAGAGCAACAACAAGTGGTCAGGCCCCTTGGCAACATGCTAGATGAAGCAACGGAATTAGAAATAAATACAAAATTTCCAAAGGTCGAAGTAGGCCCTCCCCTTCCAGTGTTGTCTGAAGAAGTTATCAAAGACCTCAGCACAGATCAATCTTACGCTTATCGTATTGTTCAAGCAATCAGATCAGGATAGTTGCCTCAAAATCTGGCTCTCTTGGAGTTTGGACCCGTAAGTCACAGTCGTTGGTTAACTACAGTGATTCGTTTCTGCAGGATTTGGGTTTCCAAACATGCACTGAAGGGCAAAATGCTACAGAATTTGATGTTGATTGTTGAATTTATTATTGGGTTTTATCTTCCTCACTGGTTCAATGTAAAAACTTAATCCAATGTGGATGGAGGGGCCCAACCACATCTTGTTTTAATTACAGCTACTGAGAACCCAAAGGAAAGTAGTGGTGGACATCGTGTTACCTGTGGTGAGAAGGTCCGCTTGGTATGCTAGGCCAGAGGCAGTTTTGCAAGCAATACTCTGCAGCCAATGTACAAAGAGCGAACTGAGGCTGTGGAAATCATTCTAAAGCTTAGAGGAACATCACTAGATGATGACCAGCTGGGAGACTGCTATGTTCAGACAAGGTTCGCAAGTTTTGGAGCCACCACTGACAACATGTATAACAAACAAAGATTTAACACAACTTAAAGAGGCTCCAATGCAAGTGCCAAAGTGACCTTCTCACACTCAGAGTGTGGAGAGATGTGTGAAAATGGTCACAGAAGCAGCTAGTCAAGTTTACAGTCACGAGAGGCGAGAAGGCTACATCAAAGCGCAAGTAGCAAGCCGAATGCTGATGTCAAGGAACTGCAGCAAAAAGGACATGACTGCATTGGTTACTTTCAAATAAAGACTGAATGATATCTTATTGCCACTTTAAATGTTGATAGGATGTTTGCGCACATTTGTTATTTTGTTACGAATTTATGGAAAAATGGAATTTTTTTAATTAAGATTGATGTAGGTAGAAGTTATTTTTTATTGTTTTTGAAGCAAGGATATTATTTTGTATGCCAAATGATTACATTAAATTGCTACCAAATCACATGATTTTCAACTTAGTCATTTCACCTCAAAAATTGACACACCCTACAGTGCCCCATACTGGGGAATAACTCACGTTGTAACAGCATATATGAAACTAGGGTTGCCAGATTTCAGTTTTGAGAATAAGGGACACTTCCTCTTTGTGTCAGGGTTGACATCGAAAGTCCTGTGGTTGGGTGATTACAGAAATTATGTCTTACTCAGCTTATATAACTGTAAGAGTTAATGATAGGAAATAAACAAAATATACGTTAAATATATATTTATTGCTACATTTAGCTATACTTGTCTGAGATCTTTGGGTCTCTTTGCAACTGTTACAAAACTGGTTGTACTGTTTCCCGTTCTTAATAATATCCCACTGTTTAGGACAGTCGTCGCTAATTGTACACCTGCGTTTCGGCATAATTAATCAAAAGGGTGAATAGAGCTAACGCCCCCCCAAAAAAAAGCAATATATTACTGGCACAATAGAGCTGTATTCTAACAATACCATGACTACACTAATGAGTGATAATTTGCACTGTAACACTGTCTGACAACTCTGATTTGCAGATGGCAGCTCCTCAATGCTTCGAGTTCTGAGTTTTGACTATCTCTTTGATTGTGCAATGATTTATTTAACCTCTTATGGACTCAATATATAAGGAAAGGTTTAAAAAAATAACTGTTGTTTTTTTTATGTTTATTTGAGACTTAAAAGTGAAAAATGATGAATGTTTATTAATTCGTCTAATTAGCAAAAAATGGGTGTGTGCCACATTTGGCACAACCGCCCATAATGGTAAACAAGTTTTCTTATACATCAGTTGGTACCTTGGCAAAAACATTACTATTTATGATTTACTTTGTATGAAAATCATAAAAACAATTACCATTTATATTGAGACATAAATGTATGTCACATTTTTTACATTTGATTATACTTTTCCTTTGGCAAGCAGGATTTTTACATCTCTGACGGTTAAAGATGATAGGCCAATGACCATATCCATCATTCCTGACACTTTCATTAGGTATAGGTTTACACGACCCTTTTCGTTTTTTTTCTGCAAAAAGTGAGTCCACTGACTCTGAGCGTGGACGTCCACGTTTTTGCCTGTTAAGATTTTTACCTTGCATGCATAAACTTTCTGCTACTTGCGTTCGGAATTCCAAAAGATCAATTCGCTTTTTTGCTGGAACATCAAAAGACTGACAATCTCTACAGTAAAGTAACCAACAATTAACAATAACCATGTCAATGAAGTGGAAGAATAATCTATGATAAAACTTCTTTGACCTTATTTCAGTACGGTAATATGAGATCAAGCCATCAAGAAGATCTACCCCCCCCTATATGCTTATTATACATTTTCACCATCTGTGGACATGACACCTCTACATATTCCTTTTGTTTTCTGTCATATCTACGAACATTTTGAGCAGTATGACCACTACCAACAGTGTCTGCAAGAGTCACACACTTGTTGTCATGCCACTTCAGTATCCGAATTTCAGCTCCTTGAATTGTTGCCTCCTTTTCTTCATAAGACCCTCGGCCTCGCTTTTTCAGCTCCCCATCACTAACTATCTTACAGTTCCCTAGTCTGTTTGACCTTACAATTCCTAATGAATATATTCCTTTGTCATGTAATGCTGACAAAAGTTTTAGAGAGGTAAACCAGTTGTCAAAGACAAGACAGTGACAGTTGTGATTAGGAATAATTTCTGCCAGCCTCATTACAATGTTTGAAGAAGCCCCCAAATCAATCGAGTTAGCTAATGGTTCAATCTTTCCTGTGTAGATTTCAAAGTTGTGGACTAATCCAGTGCTATCACTGAGAACAAAGATTTTATATCCCCACTTGTAAGGCTTACTGGGGATATATTGTTTGAGGGATGAGCGTCCCTTGAATGGCACGATTTGCTCATCTATACATAGCATCTGTGGTTTAGGAAAACTTTGGAATTTGGGTAATAAACATTCTATTAGTGGTCTAATTTTGAAAAGCCTATCTTTATTTCTGTCATTAGGTTCGGGCATATTGGTGTCATTGAAATGCAAGCAGCTTTTAATTTTTTCCCACCAGTCCCTTGGAAAATACTCAGAAATATGGGGAATTCTAGTAAAAGAATTCCAATACATCCGTGTACGTGGTAAATTTATGACTGACATGTACATGACTGTTCCTAAAAATTGTTCAAGTTCTTGCCTTGTAAGTTTTAATGGACTATCTGGGTTTACCTGAACAGCAAATAAATTTGATTGCTCAACTATAAAATCCAAAGTATTGTCTTCAAAAAAGTATCTAAAATACTGTATAGGAGTTTGAATGGAGATGCATGGCTGAATGTCACCTTGAAATTTCGGTATTTCACGAGCAGAAGTTCCAGTCCTAATGGTTTTCCATATAATAGGTCTTGCAGAGCGTTTTTTTCTGCTGGAGTAGGCGTAACATTCTCTTCATCTGCAATACGATACATACAAACGGTAACAGTAAGTAAAGAATAACACATCTGTATAATATAAATAAAATAGAACAAACGATCAAATAGTAAAAAAAATCATCAATCAAAAAGTATTACAGGCCTACATCCTTACTGCTGTACGCAAATCTTATAAGAATTTGGAAATAGGCTTATTTCTCATAAAAAAAAATTTATTTCAGTATATATTTTATCATATAATGTACCTATTACACCTATCATTACACATACACTATAGTGAGAAGATATATACTTTCATTTTGTATGCTATCATACCTGTACTGCTTTCGGTAGAATCAATGCATTCTTCATTCACTGAAGCTACAGGTGAGAACTATTCATCACTATTGCTAAGCTCATCTTGATCACTTCCTTCTGGAATTGGAAAAACCACATGCTTTTGTTCGTTCCTTGCAGGTCTTTTGTAAAACTGCGCTGATTCCATCTGAAGCATACAATTTTTTTATATAAATATAGACCTATATAGTAAATATATAATCTGATATATAAAATAATGTATAATAAAAATATATAAATATGATATAAATAACCTAACGCATAGATAATATATAAAAGCTCAAAAGAGTAGGCTAATAAATCAAGAATTAGTAGGCTAATAAATCAAGACTTGAAAAACATGGCTGCCATTTATATTGCCTCCATTTCCTGATGTGCCAATTTTGGCACAAGCATATTTACTAAAAAATCTACCATTCAATAAATGTTCACAATGAAAATATGTTACAAATTCATTATAACAACGTAAATAATCATTTACAAATGTTAACAATCATAACTTACCTGTAAAGATTGGAAAAATTACACAAAAAGGAGCACAGGTTGAATCAGGAACACAACTGCATCGTCCGTGAATGAAAACCATGGGTACTAACAAAAAAGTTGCCAAATGTCGTTAGATTTGCCTTCAGTCGAAATGCGCTCGTGCCAAATACGGGTCATTCGTCAAAAGTAGCAAAGAATGAATCATATTTCATATAGAGCACATAATTCAGTTCGTGCCAAAAATGGCACGGTCGTCGTTAAGAGGTATTTTTCGCGTCAAGGTATCAGGGTCACACAATACGGGACAATATGCCGGGACAACGGGACAAGGCAATGAAATAAGGGACAATCCCGTATATACGGGACGTCTGGCAACCCTATATGAAACACTAATAAATTACACTGCCCAACAAAAAAAAAAATCTTTGCTGCTGATTTAATTCTAAGACCTGTTTCTGGATAATATTGATGTGCTGATTTAAAAAATCACCTTAGATTTTGTCCATCACATCAGGTTTTCGTGCAATGCAATATGCCTATTTTGGGTGATGCATGAAGGGCGCTTATCAAAATTGATGATTTTTGAGACCTGTTAACAGCTGTTTTGCTGTTAAAATTTTATCTGTGGAATACGCAAATCTGTGCATTAAATCTAAAGGTCATGTACAACATATTAAAATCTTGGGTATCTGTGATTTCCCCAGGTGTGAGCGTGACGTCATGATCTGAGAGAGATTTCCCATTGGCGGAGTGAGAGCAGCCAATTCCGCTAGTGACGTTACTTGTAAACTTTCAGCAGTTGGGTTGCAACATGAGCATTAAAGTTCACTATCTCAACAGTCATCTGGATAAATTTCCAGAAAATCTTGGTGATGTTAGTGAAGAGCAAGGTGAAAGGTTCCACCAAGATATCAAAGTGATGGAAGAACGATACCAAGGAAGATGGGATACCCATATGATGGCTGACTACTGCTGGAGCCTGCAAAGAGATTGTCTTGACATCTCTCATTCTAGGAAGTCCTATAAGAGAAAATTTATCAGCACTGAAAAGTAAGAAAACAAGAAAAAGACAATGTTAAGAAAACTGGTCCCGTGCTTGCTTTAATATGGATTCATTTTTTGCTTATTTAAACACTTTTAATCACTTTATGTGTCAATATTACCATTGTATATTAAAGTTCACTCCCTGCACAATTGTTTACTTTTCCATGCTGATTCTGAGTATGTAAAAACTTATTTTTGAAAAGAAAAAAAATTGGGCATAACCCTGCCAAAATGCGATATCTCCAAAATATCTGTATTTGATTGCTCGAAAACCTGACGTGATAGGCAAAAACTAAGGTGATTTTTGAAATCAGCACACCAAAGTTACCTGAAAACAAGTGTTAGAATTAAATCAGCAAAATTGGTGTTGGGCAGTGTTATTAATGCTCAGTGCTATAATATAGTTATTCATCTAGCTCATCCAGCGGTGGTTTGTGATGGGTTTGTTCATTCATGCAGTCCTCAGTAGCCTTGCAGACGCATTCCTCTGTGCATGCCATATCATTCGTTGCACAACTGCAGTTCTTACTACATTGTCTGCGTTCACGGCATGAGCACAGAAGCTCATCTACTAGGGGACTCAATATATTTTGCCCCACCCTTTTTTCTTAGCTAAATAATAGGCCATGGGGCTGAAATGTCTTTTGGGCCGTAAGTTTGAACTTCTGCGCTTCACATAACTGGATTTTTCCAGTTTGAACCTCCCCTCCTTATATAAAACTGCTTTTAAACGCCCTTGTATAAAAACGATGGTTAAAGCAGTTTCGAAATTGGAGTCTGACAGTGATGTGCGTCGTAAACAGAGAGCTGTTATCGAGTTCTTAACCGCACAGAAGGAAACAGTTGGAAATATTCACAAACGTCTACAAAACGCTTACAGAGATGATGATGTTGATCGAAGCACAGTTAGACGCTGATCTAAACGTGTGAGATCATCGGAGAGAGGGAGAACCAGCCTCGATGATGAGCCACGCAGCGGTCATCCGGCATCAGCGACATCTCACACTGTGCAACGTGCTAACAGCATCATTCGATAAAATCGGCGCATCACATACAAGGAGGTATCACTGGAGCTAGGAATTAGTGAAGGAAGTGTGAATACGATAATTCGGCAACTGGGATACTCAAAAGTATGTTCACGGTTTGTTCCTCGCGAACTGACTGAAGATCACAAAGCCCAAAGAAGAGAAATTGCTTCTGAGTCGTTGGTTCGATACGAGACAGAAGGGGATGACTTCCTTTCACGAATTGTGATTGGGGATGAGACTTGGGTACACCACTTTCAACCTGAAATAAAACGCCAATCTATGGAGTGGCAATCCGCAGACTCCCCACGCAAGAAAAAGTTCAAAATGGCTCCCTCTGCAGGAAAGGTTATGGCCACCATCTTCTGGGACATGAGAGAGGTGATTCTGGTGGACATTATGAAGAAAGGACAAACAATCAACTCAGAGGCATATATGGCTACCCTACAGAGACTCTAGAGACGACTTTACTCTAGAGACGTATAAAGCGAGTTCGACCGGAGAGAAAACTGGAAGACGTCCTTCTTTTGCACGATAACGCAATACCACACAACAGTTTGCAAACAAGAGAAGCCATCACAAAAATGCGCTTGACTGTATTACCCAACCCTCCATGTAGCCCGGATCTGGCACCTTCAGATTTCCATTTGTTTGAGCCAATGAAGGATGCTATTCGTGGAAGAAAGTTTCAGTGACGATGAGTTGTTAAGGAGGCTAAGAGGTGGCTCCAGTGGACTTTTACCAACAAGGAATAAAGGCCCTTGTTTCGAGGTGGAGGAAAGCCGTAGGAAAGGATGGAGACTATGTGGAAAAATAAAAACTTGTAAAACAGGTATGTAACTACTTGCGTACAAAATTTTTGGAACTTACAAGGAAACTTGGAAAGAAAAAACAAAGGTGGGGAAAAATATATTGAGTGGCCCTCGTAATACTTCTGCAGTTGTTGGTCCATCAAATAACTTCAACTTTAATTCATCATCCTCTCTTTGCTACCCATTTCCATCTGGTGAAGACATATCTGGTTTTGCAACGTGAGCCAACATCCAAATGCGGGTCTGAAATGATGCTCTCTTAAAGTGTTGAAGAAAGCTAGGTTCTGATGGGGGTAGTTTGTGTAACGGTACATTCTTGTCAGCAAGGCGCACTCTCAGAAGATTCAATTCATTATGTTCTTCTTTATATACATCCTTTGGATCGTATAGAGCAGCAACAAAGTGTCAGGCTGCAAGTTCGGCCTCAACTCATGTTGTCGTGAGACTAAACTATGTGGTATGTATATGCGATCTTGCATTCTTTTAAGCTCATCTTCTCCTAGGGCAGTTAAAAAACGTCGAAGATGATCATAGCTTATGGTGAAACCATGGACATGGAGAGTGTCTATTAAATCTCGTTTTCGATGATGATGATGGAGTTGCGCTGCAAGTCCTAGATGAAGGGGGGTCGTTATAATATTGCTGTCACTACTATGAATAACACTTTCTCTAAGAGCTAAGACTCAACGTTGTAATTTTTCTGCTGGCTGGTAATTCGAATCACACGATTCAAATGCCTCTTTGCTCAGCAACCAGAGAAACGCCTTCTGTAAAAGTGCTGGAACAAATCCTTCAGATGTTTTCAGGCCGATTTCAGCAGCTGTGTAGTACTCAGTTGGGTTTTCAATTTGTGCTAGTTCTTGTCTAAGCATACCAATGGCAGAATGAAGTAAGCTTTCTGAATTCACTGTAACATTTGATTGTTCTTCAGCAGAACCAAATGTTATCTCATTAGAGTTGAAATCTTCCTTCAGTTGAGCAAAGGCTCTGACAGCATCTCCTAAGCTGACACTGCTACTGACAACAATGCTTGACTTGGACTGTCCTCGCTGGGCATGAATAACAATGTTATCACCATAATGCTTCATGAGACGGCGCTGAAGTTTTTCTGCACGGTATGATTGGGTATCAATGTGGTCAGGTAACAGCTGTTGGAATTTGTCTTGCAGGGTTTTCAACTTATAAACTTTTCCTTGTTGTAGATTAACATCTATTTCTCCTACTAGTGCCATAAATGCCTTCTCGTATATGTTCTCTCCTTCTTCCATTTTCCTTGAAGCACTGATGTTATGCTTGCTTGTATAGCTTGCCATGCAGGATTTGTGGTAAACAGCATCAGCTGCAATGAGGTCTTCTCCTTCAATTTTGGCAAGCATAGAAATGTCCTTCCGAGCTTGTGCTGCTTGATAGAGAGTACTCTGACACGTAGTTGTTTGTACCTTATGTATGATGTCCCTCTTTCGCGCGTTGCATATTAAACACATTGAAAAATCTGTAAACTTGGATGTTTGAGCTCGTGTGCGAACACTTTGTTCTTCAGTACCATGTGATGCAGAATCATGCGTGCTACATTTTGTACTAACATGAGAAATGTTTTTCTTACTTGTAAATGATTGATAACAGCTACGATGATATGTAACAGACATACTATGTAATTTTGTAAGGTCATCAAACTTAGATTCAAGTCTTTGTAAAAGGTTATCCTGCCGTAACAATGATGTTGACAATAATGTTTCAATACCCACTTTTGTGGGTACAACCATTTTTTCTTTGCAACTCTGCTGACATATAACGCATTTCTTCCAATTTGTTGACAGCCTCTGTTTCTTCGCCTGTACAAATTTTAATGGACTTGAGTCAGGTTCTACAATGCTTGATATTAGATGATCGTCTGAATAAAATAACAATAATTAAACTGGGTTTCAACAATACCCCACATTTGCACAATATTTGTCACAGCACACATTTGTCTTAGGTCCCATGATCTAACGACCACGTTTTTTATTATTGTGATAATAAAAGGAGGAAGTAAATTTAAAACTGGGCCTAACCTATAACAATTAACAATACATGATTGTATTACCTTTTACTATAATATGATAATTCAATTGTGAATCTAGATAGTAAACACGGAGCAAGTGTGGTTTACGTCCCCCTGTGGTGCCTAGTGTAGTTTACGTTCCCCTACATTATATAATATATATATATATATATATATATATATATATATATATATATATTACGATTGGTTAGGTTAAGTCGTAATATTTTCGTTAGTTTTAACGTTTTATTTGATGGATTCATTTAAAAAATGTCTCCTAAAGATCCTGGGGGTCATCTGAAGATCAGAGCCCCCAGCCTTCTTTAGTTAGGCTAACTAACGAAAATATCACGACTTAACCTAACCAATCGTCAAGGGCGTACAGTTGACCTAACGAGTGGTTAGGTTAAGTTGTGATAGTTTCGTTGTTAGCCTTATAAGGCTAACTAACTAAGGCTAGGGCCCTGATCTTCAGGTGATCCGATCCTAGTGTAGTTTACGTTCCCCAAATTTGACCTAGTGTAGTTTGTGTTCCCTTTTGCGTCAGGGGGAACGTAAACTACACTTGCTCTGTAAACATTTATAATAAACAGTATAGGTTGATTAGTTAACAGTATTTCAGTTCGAAACTAAAACAAATTATCATCTGGATAAAGTTTCAGGTATTTTCTAGGTGGTTGTTTATATTAGCGTTTCCATGGCAACCGCACATCAAAAACTGAGGACAACACTTAAAAATGTGTTCACTGAACACTAAGGACTAATAAAAAACATATTACAACTTTCTGTACAAGGGGGGAATTAAAATTGTTTAAATCGGGGTCTGGGCGCTCGCCTACATAAAGTAACAGATACAGAGTCAAGGAGAGAGATCGACCGACAGAAAGAAGGAAGTGATGCGGAGCGTTCCAAAACCCCCACCGAAGTATCAAAATCCTCTTTTTAGGAGTCCGAGAAGGAGTGATAGGGGGATCCTTGAAATATTTGAAAAATGTAAAGAAATATTGATTCATTCACAATATATATATATATATATATGTGTGTGTGTGTGTGTGTGTGTGTGATACACAATACACGCAGACCGTGCATGGAACAAGGAACTCTTCTGAGAAAATTAAATCCACTACGGTCCGAATAAGTAATGGTAAATGACAAGCCCTATAGTTTGTCTTCCCTCACAATAGGTGAGGGAAGCTATATTTTTGGGGCCTCTTTGCGAGTGACCCGTTGCCCACGTCGGGGTAACATCATGAAAAAGAAAAAACTATAGTGTTTGTCATTTACCATTACTTATTCGGACTATAATGGATTGAATTTTCCCAGAAGAGTTCCTTGTTCCATGTATGTACGGTCTGTGTGTATCATGAAAGAACCTCAGGGGACCATTCTGAGTTCAATCTTATATATATAATAATAATTTATATATATATATATATATATATATATATATATATATATATATATACCATCATTTTCTCGTTAATATGACTGTTTAACCCTTTCATGCCGTATGGGCGCAAATGAGACCATCAAATTTTATATGATTTTAGTCATTTTGGAGATATAACAAGTGTTTTTTTGTGGCATGAAAAGTAAACGAAAATCTGGTATGAAAAGGTTAATGAAACTGTTTTCTTAAACTTGTTTATATTTCATCCTCAAATCGGGTAGCGAGTGCCCAGTGAAAACTAAAGATTGAGAACCAGTGACTCCGCCCGAGGAGCAACAGTGGTGACAAGGGTCGTGTTCAATTTCCTTTTCATTTGTTTGATAAATCTAAGTTTGTAACACCACGTATGCCAATAGGCCCAAGTTCATAATACCACGTATGTTGGTAGGTCTTATCTTGTAAAGCTGACTTTGATGCATTAGGAGGTGCTGCGTTCTTTGCCACGTTAGATGCCAAGTCGGGTTATTGGCACATTAAGATCGACGAAAAAGACCGTGATAGACCACATTTATGACCTCATCCGGTACGTATCGTTTCTCTCGTATGGGACACTTGGGACAGACCACGTCAAATGTACACACTTTTTGGCAATTTCTGCCATTCATCCCACCGATTTCTCTGACGTTTTGTGTGATGATTGGGTTAGGTGAATGATGAATCGTCACCAAATTTTAGCTTCCTGGGTCAACGGATTTCCAAGTTATGACCTTCCAAAGTTTGAGGTCAACAGCGTGACCTTGGAGGTTCGAAAGGTCATATCTCGGGTTCTACCGTAGCGATTTTGACAATCTTGATCTGAAAATGCTCAGGAAAGGACGTAGAATAACTTCGATTCCCGCTGTAAAAACCATAGAGCATCAAATAAAAACGTTCCATTGCTATATGACCTTTGACTTTGACCTCAGAAAAACTTTCAAAATTAAAAATATTATAATGTTTCAGACCAACAAAGACCTTAGGATCCACTCATGACTGGTCTACCTAACTGTGGTTGTAGTTGTGTATTGCGCATGTCCTCCGTGGTGGAGGAGGGGACCTACAATTTTACGTGGGTTCCGAACCACAAAAACCTTAATTTTACTCTCTTAATCTATACCCAATCTATCAACATATGTGTCTAATCGATTTTTAAGCATGTTTATAGACGTGCTACTAATTACTTCTACTGGCAAACTATTCCAGCTATTTACTATTCTATGCGTAAAAATGTTTTTGGCAACTGCTGTCTCGAACCTTCTACTTGTCAACTTACACCCGTTATTTCTTGTTCTATTATAGTGTGATATTTCGAAAAAGCTATCTCTATTTACGTTATCGAACCCATTCATAATTTTAAAAACCTGAATTAGATCACCCCTTAGCCTCCTAGTCTCGAGTGTAGTCAATTTTAACTCCTTAAGCCTATCCTCGTACGACTTCGACCTAAGCGACGGAATCATCTTAGTTGCTCGTTTTTGAACTCTTTCAATTTTATCTATATCTTTGCGCATATGCGGATTCCAAAATTGGATCGCGTACTCCAAATGGGGACTAACTAATGATTTATAAAGAGGAACAATAAAATCGCGCGATTTGTACTTAAAATGCCTAGCTATAAAACCTAGCACCTTGTTCGTCTTATTGACGAACATACTATACGCAAAATTACCGTTACGCGAACCTATACGTAAAATTTTGCACTTATCGACATTAAATCTCATTTGCCATGTGACTGACCAATCAACGATTTTATTCAGATCTTCCTGGATTTTACCTCTATCTTCGTCATTAATCGCCCTACCACCCAGCTTCGTGTCATCCGCAAACTTTGAAACTGTACTGACTAGGCCGACATCTAAATCGTTAATATATATAAGAAAAAGCAAGGGACCCAATACAGAACCCTGAGGTACGACGCTCGCTACATTAGCCCAAGACGACTCCGCTCCATCAACGACTACCCTCTGTCTCCTACCTTGCAACCACTCTTCTATCCAATTTATTACTACACCCCTGATTCCATGAGCCTTAGTTTTTTTCAATGAGTCTTTTGTACGGTACAGTGTCAAACGCTTTTTGAAAATCTAAATACACTACATCTACCGCCCGATGACTATCGTAAACTTCAACCACGCTTTGAAAAAATTCTAAAAGGTTTGTTAAGTAAGATTTGTTTCGCCTGAAACCGTGCTACGTATTTCTAATCAAGTTATGCAATTCCAAGTGTTCGACTATACGATCCCTAATTATTGATTCCAGTAGCTTACCTACAACAGAGTTAAACTGATTGGCCTATAATTTCCCGCCGCACCTTTATCGCCTTTCTTAAAAATAGGTGTTACATTTGCTGACTTGAAATTATCTGGTACGCAACCTTCAGAAATAGACGCATTAAAAATTCTTGATATAAGGGATCCACAAGCAGAAAATTAGAGTGGGATCTCCATGGGTTTGCTTTCCATAGACGTTCAAATTCATGCAGGTGGAGCATTTTGTATACTTTTGACAATTAACCCTTTACTGCCGAAAAGGACAAATTTCTAACCTTTCGAATACACGCATTCATTACTTAACCCTACAAAATATTTAGGCAGTAAAGGGTTAATACTTATTGTTTATTAACTTATTAACAATTATTGACAATTTACAACTATTATTAACAACTTATTCACAATTGATAATAAATAAACAACACAGAAGCACACATCATCTAAACGATTCAAACATGGCACCCATAGTTTTTACCTCATTTTTTGTAGCACGGTTTTTCAGGATCCTATTGACTTCATTGGTTTCTCTCTGCGTGATTGTGTATGACCTTTCAGTTGCTGTCCTAGGGTGGATCGTTGTGAGGATATCGGACACATCCACTGCCAGCACATCGGGTTTGGAGGGGAAGGCAAAAGACTCTTTTGGTCCATGGGGGTGAAGGAAATTTACTTCCACTTCCCCTACTTCGGGATACGTTTCCATAACACAAGCCACCCACCAGTGGTTGTCGTATTTCACTGTCACGTATCCACTGATGTTTTGATTGATTTGTGGGTGGCTTGTTGAAGGGCGGCGAACTCCCTTCCGCTTTCGGCTGAAGCGCTGTACATTCGTACCTTCAAGCAGTCTTTTGTCACCGGGATTAAGGAATGCAATGTTTGTGTTCCTGGTATAGTCCTTGCCTTCGATAAAATCGGATTCAAAATATCCTTCTCCATTGAATACTCCTCTTGTGTTGTGTACCTGAAAGAGATCCCAGTCAATTTCAGGGAAGCGAATTGGAAAAGGTCATTTAGAGTTAAAATTTGCTCTCCGTAAGGCCGACGGAGACTTTCCTTCGATGCTTCTCTTTTGACAGTTCCTCCAACACCGTCTGATGGATCTTTGCCGTGATTAGTGGCGAAGAAATGGCACTCAGCCGGCACTCCGAATTCTTCGTGGTGACAACATAAGTTCAAGAAATTCTTGCAATTTTTGTATTGGCTGGCACATCCATCAGTAAAGTAGACAATTCTCGTGATGATGTTAAATCGGGACTTTAGATGATCCATCAGAACTTTCTGGAAGAGATGAACTGCCACGGTGTCGTGTGTATTACACTCCGATATAATTGTTAAAGAGCCGTGTTTGAGGATCCCTTCCTTCTGATAATAGTAGACCCACGAGTGAAGGGTTGCCTGAGAAATGTTCCAGTGGAACCCTTGAGCCGCGTCTTGAACTACAAACGAGTAATTTTCGGAGAAATCGCCGATGGCTAGGAATTCTCCCTCGCCAAATTCATGCTTCCTCTGTTCCATATATTTCGCCTGTTCTTTCGCCACGAAATCATGGTGAGCGAGCTGAGCCAGTCGGGAGGAGAAGGTGTCCAGAAAATCCTCCATTGTTTGGACGACAGATTCCAGTTGCGAACGATCTGTCGTCGTCCATTGGTTGTACTGAATTTCGTCGATCCCCTTTTCCTCATGCATTTGAGAAGAAGCTCTTTCAGGGAATCGACACCAGGACAGGTATTGCAATCTCCATAAAAACAAGAGGGTAGATTAGGGTTGCAGAGAATGCGGGCTAAAGCACGGTGGTAGCTATTCAGGAGTACTTCTTCCTCGCCAATAACTTCCCCCATCCTTGATCCAATCATCATGAGTTTCACATTTTCGTGAATTGTGCCGACGCACACACTATGTGTCCCGCTTGATCCCGCTAGGACACATTCCTTTGGCCGCAGCATCGCAAACTTCGAAAAACCAATCGATAGATTTGGAAACTTTTCCTTGAACTGTTGATACGCTTCTTTTAGATTGCATAACATCAGCCGCTTTTGAGTTTTTTTCCTCTCTCCATTCTCTTTCACGGTTAAGCAATCTCTTTTCCCTGGCATTTGCCTGCTAATTTCGTCGCGACGATAGAAATCCTTAATGGTTTTCGTAACCTGCGACGGTAATTCCTTGCCCACCTTTGGATTCGGAGAAGACATGATCCCCTTTTCTTTCGCAAGCTGCTGTGCTTGTACAGCCATCCGTTGGGAACATTTGAATTCATCCATCAATTTTCTCATACTCAATGATGGTGCAAAGATTGTCAGGATCATTATTTTTTCGTGTCTCTCCGCTGTGAGGTATTTCTCTTTCAGTCCTGTAATTATATCTTTAGGTTTGTAGGATGTAGTCTCTGTTGATGGACCCGTATCATCTCCCTTTGCGTCGCATATCAAGACCTTTTTTCACTGTCTCTTCAATTTTTGCCATTTTGGCAGGAAGATATCCTTCTGTTCTCTTGAACTTCCGTTTCTCAATGGGACTTTCTCCAATGATATGAATTGATTGGTTCATTGCTGAGAGTTCTGTCTCCTCGTCAACAAAGACCTCATCTGATGCTTCAGAGGCTCCCTGCGCCGCATCATCTGACGACGATGTAGACGCTTTTGGCACATTTTCCGCCGACGATGATGGTTCTGGCTTCGGGGAGTTTAGAGTTTCTTTCGGCACGCTGAACACAGCTTCTGGCCAGGCTTCAAAGAGTTCGGTATTTTGAGATAAAAGCTACTGATGCAACGCGAAGATCTGTAGTTTTAAGTTTCTCGTGAGACTTAAACGGATCATATTTTTCCAACTTTGATGCCATTTCGCTAATCTGTAATGGAAGAAAACTCGAAATTAGTACAATAGTAACAATGAACAATCTAATCACTAATTATACTAGCTTATAAATAATAAACAAATAAATACGCTTTATTTTGTCGACATGCTGACATATGTATGGGATATTACATAGATATATATAGAGGTTAGATGTTACAGGTTGTATGATAAAATAAAAAGATAGACATACTAATATTATTAACATTACTGTAAGTATATATATAGGTTTGAGAAGTTATAAATTATATGTAGAAAATAAAAAAGATATTATTATATATATATATATATATATATATATATATATATATATATATATATAATATACACACAGTATATATATATGTATGTATATATATATATATTATATATATATAGGTTGAGATATTATAAGTTGTATGTAGAAAAATAAAAAATAAAGATACAACAGGTATCGAACTCTTTCGACTAACACGAATGTAGATGTAGCTCATAGCGTAAACTAACCCACTTTTTGTTTAACTTTACCTACTTTTTTTTTTTTTCTTATCCTCCTTACTTTGCATGTCTCTAACTCTTTTCTTGCATGTTTGTAGTTTGCATGGTATGACAGTGAGTTAAGACTGTGTTTGCATGGTTTGTAAGCGTTCTTATTTTACTTCTTTTCATCTTTCACCCCTCTCCTATATTCTCCGACTATTTTTCTGACTTGTCGGCAGTGGCCGGCGGATGATGATGGTGAGACTTTTTCCCTCTTTTTCTGAATGAATGTTAACCCACGAATGATAGGTGTTGCTCCTTACTTAACCCCTTATTCTCCTCTCTTCTCTTAACCCCCTACTCTCTCCTTTCTCTCGGGCTAGCCTTAGAGTGGATCTTAGGGTCTTTGTTAGCCTTAGCTTCTGTAGATCTGTAGATCTGTACTGGACCTCTTATCCGGCAGGACCAGAAATTCGGCTATTTCTTTAAACTGGCAGGTTGGCAAAAGTGACCAAGTAGGCTAAAGTAAGTTCTCAAATAATATGCTTTCAGTTAACGCCATTTCGTTATTACGTGGTAAATTAAGTTAGGAACACTTCAAATAACGAGCCATTTTGTGATTAGGCCTATACTACAGTAGTTACATAGGCTACCAATGGTAGGCTTACGGTAGCAACATCACACAAACCAGTTAGCATCCAAACTTTTAGTAACCCCGTGTCTTGCAGTAAATGTAGTTACTGTAAGTAGTTTACACAATACATAGTTTAGCCATTGAACCTACTGTATTCGTATAGGTTACGATGCCTGGTTGAATCAGCCGCAGTGTCATGTAAACAAATGATCTGCCTTTTTTGTTTTTGCTGATCGAAGCATTGCCAATGGTTCTTTTGCAGATTTCCTTTGGTGTTTCTCTTTTAATTTGCTATTTCTTACTTCTGTAAAATTATTTTACCTCTTTTTTAATTTATTATTTCAATTTTATGACGTTAATTGGGGAATTACCGTTTGTCGGCTGGCCACTAAGCAACAAGCAACGAGAAAAAGGAAGCCAACTCCACGCCGGTAATGGTGGACCGGTGGACAGGCGCGAAGTTGGTTTCCTTTTACTATTCAAAATTCTTCACCTGCATGACTTTGAACGCCTCTGGAAAGCAAACCCATGGTCATTCCACTCTAATTTTCTGCTTTTGGATGCCTTATATCGAGGAAATTTTTCCTGCCGATTTTCATGACCTTGAATTTTGAAAGTTTTTCTGAGGTCAGTAGTATGACTGCAAAATGGGAAAGTGCAATACAATTGCAAATGTTGCAAGAGTGCCACCCCCTTGGTGCCAACCCCACCCCCCTTGTTGCGACACATACCCCCATAATGCCAATCCCCCACCCCCTTGTTGCAAGGCACCCCATATTGCCACCCACTTTGTTGCAAGGCACTACCAAAATGGGGTAGGGGGAATGTTGCAAGAGCAACAAGGGTTATGCAACTTGGAGGCGAAGTTATCCCCCAAGAGAAAGAGAGAAGGAGAGAGAGAAAGGAGGAGAGGTGTTCACCCGGTTACTGCCAGGCGCATATGAGGACTTCAGCCGAGCGACCGTTGTTTATAGGCCCCCCTATTCAGCCAGTTGGCATTATCAGCCAGTGCCTCCGGGCATCAAGTGGCTTAATCAGCCAGGTGGCTTAGAAGGCTGAGTTGCCAGTTTGCGTTTATTTAATTAAAGCATATATTAAGGCTGAGTTGCCAGTTTGCGTTTATTTAATTAAAGCATATATTAAAGCTGAGTTGCCAGTTTGCGTTTATTTATTTAATTAAAGGCCCAGTGATGGGACGATACCTAAATTTCAATCGATGCCGATTCCGATTCCGATGCCAATAAAATGTCCCGATTCCGATGCCGATTCCGATTCTCAGTATTTTTATAGATAAGAGTTTACTTGGTGCTCTTCGGAAAACTATACCTATGTAGTCCTATTTTATTTATTTGTAAGACTAACTATATAAAGTAATATTATGGTAATATCACCTTAGAATCTAATTGATTAGGTTGTAAATATAAGAAACAAATATATCTGTTAGATTTAATCTTATTAAAGAAACATTTTAAAATTTTTCCTTTAATAATTACAATTGAACTATAATTTGTAATCCTTTATTCCTTCTAAGCTTACAATACAATTCTTACATTATTTAAACAAATTTCCCACCTTATTTAAAACAATTTTAGAAGGCTACAAAAGCAAATGAATAATGAAAACTAAGTTATAAGTTATTTATAATCAAAAGTCATCACCCTTAACCCTTTCATGCCCATGATATTGCAAATTTGACCATACAATTTTACGAGATTTTAGTCCTTATGGAGAATAACATAAGGTACCAAATTGTTTTAATCTTAAACATAGTTCGGGCATGAAAGGGTTAAATTATAATGTAAAAACATTAACATTTCTCCTGTTTCTGCATGCATTCTGTTTCTTTTTGGAGAATAAATTGTACCTCCAACACTAAATAGTCTTTCACTCTCCACAGAAGAAGGTGGTGCACATAAATATTTCCTAGCAAGAACAGCCATATTTGGAAAGCTATCTTTATTTGCCATCCACCACTGTAATGGACTTTCTTCATTTTTAATCATTTTTAAGTCTTGGTATCGAATCATTTCTGCTTTTATGGCATCTCTAACCTTTTCACCTAAAGAGTCCTTTTTTGCTTTGGGATTGGGTTCTTTGTGTCCTTTCGCCAATTTCTTTTTCTCTTTAAACTCTGAAAAACAACTTGTAAAACTAAAGTTAAAATCATTTTCAGCATCACTTAATTGACTTTTATCATCTGCTGATATATCAGAAGAGTCTGAAACCTGAGACATGGGAGTAGTAACAGATTTGCTATTATTTGCAGAGTATATATCTTCAATCATCCACTGCTTAAGAATTTCTTCAACATTTTGGTTATTATATTCATCTTCGAGGAATGTATGTTTAAAGCGTGGATCAAGATAGGTTGCAAGTATAAGGTTCTTATACAAAATTGCTATAAATAAAAATACTAAATTTAAGTCTTGAATATTGAATATCAGAATATCAGTAATCAAATTGCAAATGAAAATTAAATTTGTGCTCTGAAAAGAAAGATAATTTAATCACTGGCCAACAAAATGAAACTTTTTTTCTCATCACAAACATGATCACACTTTTCTTAATGCATTTTTCGCGCTGATTCCGAATCTGGTTTTGATATTTTTAAGTTTTTGATATTGCTATAAGAAAATTTATGGATGTATAGATCACACTTAGGAATGCTAAACAACAAATACATCATATACCTTATTCAATGTACTTATAAATAAAGAATATATACATTATTTTATTAAAAGCGCTGTGAGTGTGATTTCCTTTTGTAAATTTGGCCTGGATTGTCACGATACAGCATCCAACAATGGTCCGCCATCATGCTTTCATTCCAATATCCTTGGTAGCGCTTCTCCATCATCTGAATATCTTGATGGAAGCGCTCTCCTTGCTCGTCACTCACTGCACCAAAGTTTTCAGGAAAGAAATCTAAGTGGGAATGCAGGAAGTGAATTTTTAACGACATTCGACACTCCATTTCTTTGAAGGCATCAAGGAGGTTCTTGACTCCATCCTTATACGCAGGTGACTTGTTGCTTCCAAGAAAGTTTTCACATATCCATTTGAACGCCAGCCAAGCCTTCAATTCCAGCGGACTTAGGACTTTTTCAAATTCAGTGTCATTCAAAATCTCCCTTATTTGTGGCCCAACAAAAATTCCTTCCTTCAATTTTGCTGCAGTAACCTTCGGAAATTTCCTTGAAAGGTATTGGAACCCTTCAGAATTGACTTTACCCATTGCTTTAACAAAATTCTTCATTAAACCAAGTTTAATGTGAAGAGGTGGCAGATAGATCTTTTGGGGATCCACTGAAGGGACAGACTGGACATTGCTTATCCCTGGGACACATGTATACCTAAGTGGCCAGTCACTTTTGGTGTAATGTTCTATAGTGGCGCGACTGTCCCACAGGCAAAGGAAACAACAAAATTTTGTGAATCCTGACTGCATACCCATAAGCATTCCTATAACTTTTAGATCTCCACAAACATTCCATTGATGACTGTCGTATTTGATTGCCTTAAGTAGTATATCCATATTGTCATATGTCTCTTTTAGATGGACGGAATGGGCAATGGGGATGGATGGCATTATATTACCATTATGCAAAAGAACTGCTTTCAGGGGTCATTCTTACATTGTCGAGGCATGTTGACTGACCTGAGCAAACTATAAATTAAAAAAAAATGTACACCAACTTGACACAACAAGTTCTTGGACTGGACTGATCTTTTGACACACAAAGCACGGCGTTGTTGCCTGAATCACAATGCTGCTAGACGTAAAAGCTCACACCTGAAATACATAAGATGTATAATTAAGATAATTGAAATCAATAAGATGAATAAACTAAAAAAACACAATAAAATAAATACAATCAAATGTTGAAATATTAGTATTTTGCCTATTTAAAATGGTTAAATCTGTGTAGTTATATATATGCCTTCATCTTGAAAACTATACGTGCTAGAAAAAATCTGAATGCAGTTTTGGAATCAGCGTGAAAAGTGCTATCCAGCCACCACAAATTTTACTCTGATGAAAAATCTTTGTTGACCAGTGTTATTAATTAGTTCATTTTTGTCACTAAATGACAAAGAATCGTTGTAAGAATCGAAAGTCGTACCCAAATTCTTACGATTCCGATGCCGATGCCGATTCCTGAAAAACACTCGATTCTTCCGATTCTCGATTCCGATTCCGATTAATCGTCCCATCACTAATATATATATATATCAGGCACGTGCGGTGAATAATTATTCAAGGTAGACAGAAGGCATTAATAAAATAAATTTTCAACAAAGGACCTTATAACTGTAAGTCGCCAATAACTTTCATCGAGAAAAGAAATTTGCCATATTGCAATTATTGCATACTCAATAAAGTACTAAGAAATAATTAACGGTCTCCAAATGTTTACTTCTGATACGTCCTAGCTAACAATTAATAAAAATATTTAAAAAGTTGAAATAAAATTCTAGTAAAAAATATTTACTTACTGCATTATTTGTAGATAAACTCCATTCTTCTCTCCTTGTTATTAACAAATATATTTGTGACTATTTCATAAAAATTGTGAGTAGCACTTTGCTCCATTTTAATAAGTCTTTCCTTTTCTATAGAAATTAAGGCAAGTGATGAAAGCCTTTCATTTGTCATTCGATTCCTAGTGAAGGTTTTAATTCTTTTTAAAGCAGAAAATGACCTTTCTGCGGAAACAGTTGTAGCTGGAATGGTTAGAATCAATTGCAGCAGCTTCACTGCTTCAGGAAAAGTTTGTTCAAGTTCATTTTGAAAATGAAAACAAACAAATCTTTAATAGACTTATCTCGGAACACTTGTGCATTGTAGATTCCAGCAAGGTCACTCTCTTATTATGACGTCAAAGAAGTTAGCATAATTCTTTTCTAAGTTTTCTAGTGCATCCTTATCAACTTGACTAACCATTTTTTCAAACTTTTTACTATCAAACAAAGAAATAAACCGTAAATTTTTGAAGTCATCGTATCTTGCTTTAATATGTTTGATTATATCATTCAATATTAGATAGAAAATTCTTTGTCTTTCTTCTTTAATTGGACATTTTTTTACGACAATTTGATTCAGTCAAGTTATTTTCTATACAACTTTCTTCAAATTTCTCATAGATGTCATCAAAATTTTTGCCCATCTCTTCAAATGAATCTATTGTTTCATTAATTTTTTTCAATACAATATGGAATGTCTATAATTTTAGTTTGCAAGATATTGAAGAGTACATCAGTTTTATTGAAAATTTTATCATAAACCATAAGAAGAAAGTACGTGAATTCTTTTGTTAGCCAATTATGAAATCCATTACTCTTTACTAAAGTATCTGAATCCCAAGATAAAGGATTGCTGTTAATCTCTTGGAAAAGTCTACAAAGGTCAGAATGATGGTGTAAAATAGTTTGCACTAGCTTTGAGTTAGAACTCCATCTGGTTGGAGCAGCCTTTGGAATGCGTTTTCGCACTATTTCATCAAGAAGTTGCGTTCGTTTTGTAGAGTGACTGAAAAATGAGGCAAGGCCCTCAATGGTCTTGAAAAATATTGAACATTCAGGTATGAACTTCGCCGATTGAGATAAGACCAGATTTAATTTGTGAGCATAGCAATGAGTAAATAACGCTGATGAAGCCTTTTCTTTTACTTTAGCTTGCACGCCATTTAAATGGGATGCCATTACCGAAGCTCCATCGTATGTCTGTGCTACAAGTTTCTCAGCACAAGTGTATTTGTCTAAATTTATAAATATGCATTCTGTTATACCAGTAGCTGTTCTGTCTTTAAGTTCGTCAAATCCTATGAAAGCTTCGGTGCTACTATAGCGTGATTCCTACCGGTGACTTCGATACTATAGGGTGATTCCTACCCGTTTTGGTTCGAAACTACAGTACTGTAGTGTGATATTCCTATCCAAGGTATAAATGAAAATATAATAAATATAAAATGCTATTTATTATTCAATTTTATTTATTTAAAAAATAGTTTCGGTGCTACTATAGTATGTGGTCTACCTACGATTGGTTAGGTTTAGTCACGATATTTTCGTTAAAACTAACGAAAATATCATGACTAAACCTAACCAATCGTCAAGGGCGATGGACATTGGAATGTAAACAAGCAATTAGTAAACAAGGTAAGAAGCTATAATTAAAAGGTAGACCGCCGAATCGAGGTAGGAATCACGCTATAGTAGCACCAAAGCTTCTTTAATTTCAGAATCCAATACATATCTTAAAACTGTGGAACATTGAGATTTATTCGAAATATCTGTCATTTCATCTACCTCTATAGCAATAAATAGGGCCCTTGCGATCTCTTCTTTAATATTGTTATCTACAGCTATACCTATTGCTTCTATCAGGTCATTTTGTATCCTGTTAGACTCACCAGAAAAAACAGAAGACGATTGTAAATGCTGCGCCAATTTTTCAGCAAATTTTGCAGTATAGTTTAGTAACTCAACATCATTTCCACGATTTAAAAAGGATTTACTTTCATTATCACCGCGAAAAGGTAGTTCTTGTTTAATAAGAAAACAAACAGCAGATATTAATTTGTTCAACATTTCACGGTTCTCCTTCACCTTTTTATTATGAATTTCAGTGCTAATTTTTCTTTGTTTATCGATGCTCAAGTCAATTCGTGCAGATCCAAATGTTTTCAATGATATTTGGCTTTCACAATGAGCAGAAGATTTCTCGTGTTTACTTAAAGCAGTTGGCAAATTATTTAAATCGCAATATCCATTTGTTACCCACACACTTTCACTAGCTATAGTAAATAGTAAGCAAGGGAAACAAAAGAGCCTATTTGTTACATTGCAGCCACATAGCCATTCTTTCTTGCTATACCATGTGGTTTGAAATGTTCTTATAATTTTTGTCCCTTTATGCTGCTTTAGTTGTTTCAATTCCGGGATTGGTTTCCCATTTTTAATCACATTCAACCTTTCTTCATAAGACTTTAGTTTTGAAAAGTTTTTAAGAGACTCAATGTCCATATTTGAAGGGGGTTAAATTTTAAAATCAAATATACGCCACGAGGAAATTAACTTTTCACTTGGCAAGCGCACTCAAACTGAAATTTAACGATAGGTATTCTGCCGCCATATTAAAATATTTTATACGTTGAAAAAAAGTAAATTTTACTTTATTTTCAAATGCAATTAGTTAGAAAATAGAGAAAAATATCTACTTTAAGTTTCAATAATAGACCAAGACTAATATTAAACTAATACCACTTATAAATAAATGAAAACGAATTAAAATTAAAAATTTGAGGGGCTCTGTTGCGCAGACTCACAATCCACCCTCACTCCGTAAAGGCTAGACGCTAGAGGAACACTGAGGTTCTGCTTTTAAACCCATTATTTTTATGACTTGAGAACTCGCTCATAGCGCACGGCCTCCGAAATGATTGTTTCGTAGTATTTGTATGGTGGATGAAAAGCATAACAAGATTGTGCCTGTCTCTGCATTACAAGTCAACCATATACTGAATTTTGCTTGAAATTTAATGCATTATAATAAAAGGCTTTGGGTTATGAATTTAAAAGAATTAAAAATTTTAAATTTTTTTTGTTTTATATTTTAGCAAGGGTAGGCAGTGCCTACCCTGCCTACCCTGAGTGCACGTCCCTGATATATATATATATATATATATATATATATATATAAACAAAATTTAAAAAGACTAAAAGAAGGTTAAATTCAAAGTTATTAAAATTTACATATAAAATTACAAGAAATTTAAAAAGCTATTTTTAAATTACATATAGTAAATTTGAAATTAATACAATGGAATAACATTACTAACCCTTCATTGCTGGTTCCGAGGCACAAGTAATTTTAAAACAAAACACATGGAACATACTATGGGTTGGGTGGTTGGAGTTATAAATTGGGAAGGGGGAGTTATAAAAAATTTAAAGGGACAGCTGAGGAATCAACATTTAGAGAAGGGGTCAATGTTTTTATATAAAGAGATTCCAAAATTCTAAGTGAGTTGGAACAAGAGTTATACCCGAGAATTTTAAAATTATCTAAAGTGACATCAGTTTTACATTTAATACTATGTTCCCGGATACTAGAGGCTTCTTTTTTATTTAAAATTTTACCTGTTCGGCAACTTATTCCCATATGCGAATAAAATCTAGCCCTGAGAGAGCGCACGGTGCTGCCAATATAAGTACCAAGGAGACACCTTGGGCAAGTAAATAAATATACAACACCGCTACGCAACGAATCAGGAGTTCGATCCTTCGCTGAGAAAAAGCTACCTAAAGACGTTTTATTAATAAATATAATGTGAAAATCAGTATGATAAAATTTTTTTTTAACAACTTCGTAAATTTAAGTTTAAATTCTTTATTCATGGGACCCATTTCAGGTACCAAGAAATATTTTACATCTTTAGGCACTGAAATACAGGGAAGTTGAGGGCTATAAACATTATTTAAGAAAGATCTTATTAGTTTATCTACATATTGAACAGGAAAACTATTATTGGTAAAATATAATCTTAAATTATTAAATTCATCGTTAAGTAAGGTAAAACTAGAAGTCAAATTATATCCTCTGAACAAGAGTGTTTTAATGCACGACATCTTATAGTTAAAATCAGTAAAACTAAAAAAATTCATGCCTAAACCGGTAAAAGTGGGTTTCCTGTAAACTGATGTAGTAATAGAATCCCCTTTTTTCGAAATTAAAAGATCTAAAAAGGGAAGGGAGCCATTTTCCTCAGTTTCCATTGTGTAAGTTATATTGGGGTGCAGAGAATTTAAGAAATTAAAAAATTGTTGCGCTTGTACAGCATTATCAAAGACAGCTATCGAGTCATCAACGAAGCGTCGGTAAAAAATTGGTTTACAATGGGTGGGAGATATATATATATATATACAGTGGTGGGCACCGTTAACCAAAAAGTTAACTTCGTTAACCGCTAATCCGTTAAACAAAAAGTTAACTTCGTTAACCGTTAATCCGTTAATTCGTTAAACATGTAACGGAAGTTACCGATAAACCGTTAACGTTAACTTTTATTATAAAAAAATGAAAAACACAATATATATATAATTTAATTTTCCCTCTTCTTCTCGTTCTCCATTTTGTCCATGAGATGCATGTTGCCCTTCATGAAAATTAGCATATCAAAGTTTTCATCAGACAGGGATGATCTCTTGGCCCTCAGGATGTCCTTGCCCATAGAGAACAAACGCTCCACTGCAGCACTGGAGGGGATGGCTGTGTTGAACTTGATGAACAAGTCCACCAACACTTGCTCACCCAAGAAGGCAGCATCTGTCAGCAAGTCTTTGGAGTTGGTCTCCAGCCAGGTCTTGACCAAGTTCTGGACCTTGCCCTTGAGTGACCTGTGGCTTCTGCTGCTCTCTTTTGTCTGGATGACAGCACTGAAGAAGTCATCCTCCTCCTCCTCGTTGTTGCTGCCTCCACTGTTGCTGCCCACTTCGTTGGACTGCTGCTTCATGGCCTCCTCGACTGTACCCTCCATGCTTTTCCTCACCCTGGCGACCTTGGTGTTGTCATACTTGTCCAACCAGATGAGGCGAAACCTGGGATGGAAGGCAGCAGCCAGCTGGCATTCGTCATCCTCCAGGAGGGGCCCAAACCTTTTGTCGATGCCTGCAAAGCAAAAAGAGCGTCGACCAAGGCGGATTAATTGCGCACCTGCTCAGCACTGAAAATAATAGAAACTTTTAAACGTTTATTTATGAATTTTTTGGGTTAACGGACTTGAGTTAACGGAAGTTAAATGTAACGGAAGTTAACTAGTCCGATAATGGTTTTCAAAGTTAACTTAAAAGTTAAATCGTTAACGAAAAAGTTAACTTCGTTAATTAACGATTAACGGATTAACGGTTTGTGCCCAGCTTTGTATATATATATATATATAGGGGTGCTCATACGTATCATAGTCGGTTTTAAGGCATGGGTCGGCCACGTCTGAACCACCCCTCTTCAATTTCTTGCAAATGACCTTTTTCAAGTGCGAGTGTCCTATTTAAATGATGTGTGTCTGTGAAAACAAATTTTGTTTTTAAATAGATCATGGTTATTTTATTTTATTTTATAAGAAGGTTCTATATCTGTAACTGGATTGACTAGACCATATTTTTTGCATCACCACCAAATTTAGGCATTTTACGGCCTACTCCTTGCTCTAAACCATGTATGGAAAAACTATACGCACTCACAACATGGTATCATATGTGGTACATTTATTTCATAATTAAATATAAATTATTAATTAATTGAATTAAATATCTATACAAAAATGCCTCGGGATTGGCGACATAGCCTATTGGGAATGAAATAATTGAATTGCCATACGTACAAAGAACCTGTATGTATGAATCCAGCGCAGGACACGTCAACGCGAAGAGGCGACGTCAAACCAAAACATCAACGCGCTGGTGGCCAAACTTCCTCAAATCTCCGTGCAGCGGGCTGTCTACGGTTGGCCAGACTGGCAGTCGACGGCCTGTTGCGTGGCACGGTCAGAGTGCCGATCGGCTCCCGGGGCCGGACCTATTCTCAGCGTGCTATTTTTTCAATTACAGGGAACAATTGCGTGCTCCCCGAACTACTCTTACTCTCTGGCGACATTAAGACTAATCCAGGCCCCACTACAACTTACACATGTCACCATACACAAAGACATAGACACAATAGCACCATGAGACACATACAGAAGTATAATATTAACATATTACAGTACAACGTAGATGGCCTCACAAACAAAATCATGCAACTTAGGGAATTCGTACACAAACAAAACATTCACATAGCACTTATACAAGAAACAAAACTAAAACGCACACACAAAACACCCACCATCCCTGACTTCACGGCGATCTGTCAAGATCGTACTGGGGGTAACGGGGGTGGACTCATCACTTACATACGTAAAAGCATTAGCTACACTGATGCTACCCAAAACATTACAAACACAATCCAAGCAGATAACACGATAGAAATACAGGCAGTTAACATTAAAACACGCGCAAAACACAACACCACACTAATCAACATTTACATCCCACTAGATAGTTCACCTCAGGTGCCAGCCAATTACAATCCACAGTTACACAATCTTGCCTCTCTCACTAATGTCATCTTAGGAGGAGACTTCAACGCCAAAGACACTAGTTGGTACCTGCACAACCAAAACAACACCAGAGGCGCCAACATAGCCACACAACTAAACAGCCTCTTCATTCTTAACAATACAGAAGAACATACACACATACCACATCAAGCAGGATACTCAAACTCCTCCCCAGACATAACGTTCTGTTCCCCTCACTAGCAACACATACACAATGGAGAACAGAAAAACAACTGTCATCAGACCACCTGCCCATCATCATTACAACACATTCTACACTCTGCCCCAACAGCCTTAGGCACACTTACAGAAATTACAAGAAAGCTGATTGGGAACAGTTCAAAATATAGAATGAGGAACAATTCACCACATTAAACAGCACACCCATCATAAACATCGATACAACACTCAAGACATTTAATCAGATTATCAATAATGCAAACAAATACATACCCAAGGGCAACATTAGGAAATACAACCCAAATTACACTAGAGAAATAGCCCACCTCATAAGGCAACGTAACAACCTCAAACATAACACACAAACACCACACACAGAAGCCATAAAGCAGCAGATACAACAGCTCAACACAGAAATAAACAACAAACTCAAAGAAAAACAAACAGAAACATTCAGGGAATTCATAACAACACTAAACCACTCCACAGATACATACAGGCTATACAAGACTATAAACAGCATTACCCACTCTAACAGCGGCATTCACACCTCACACGCGGCTATCTGTCGCAGCCAAAATAATATCCCAACATACACACAACAAGCTAACATTCTAGTTAATCACTACGCAAAGATAAGTCACTTGAACAGAGACAACAACCAGAAACACGCAGACAAACAAACAGCCAGACACAAGAAAACCTACAGACTCGACACGACCATTACACCCTTCAATACAGACCAGACCACCAAGATCATCAAAAACATTAAAAATTCGAAGGCTACTGGACCAGACAACATATCTAACATACACCTTAAACACTTGGGCCCACAAGGAATACTAGCTCTCACAAATATCAGCACATATTCATACCAACACTGTATTATTCCTGACATATGGAAACAAGGTAAAATTATTACACTACTCAAACCAAACAAAAATCCAACAGAACCAGCTTCCTATAGACCCATTACTTTACTATGCACACCTTCCAAAGTAACAGAAAGACTAATCTTACAAATCACCAACCCACACATACCACTATCGCCTACTCAACATGGATTCAGACCTCACCACTCAACCACGACATTACTCACTAACCTCACGCAGCACATCATGGATGGCATCAACTCTAGAAGACCAGCTCAACGTACACTATTAGCAACAATAGACATTAGTAAAGCATTTGATGCTATCCCACGCTTCCCTCTCATAAACAAAATACTCAACACAAACATGCACAATAACACCAAAAGGTGGCTGAGCAACTATCTCTCAGGAAGATACTCACATGTCACATTTAATGGCAAGTCATCCAAAAACAAGCTTTTTCCGAACGGGGTCCCTCAAGGCTCTGTTCTCTCACCAACACTCTTCAACTTATACATGCATGACATTCCAACACCCATAGATAACAAGCTTACCTTATCATCATATGCAGATGATATCACTCTAACATCCACCCACAACAACATCGACACCGCTACAAATAACCTACAAACATACATAAACAGTATACAAGACTGGCTCACACACAATAGACTCAAAGTAGCGCCACAAAATCAACCATCACCTTGCTTACAAGCAACACAAAAGAACACCAGGTAATTCCACAACCTACACTAAACAACATCAACATTCCACACACTCACAGAACCAAAATACTAGGTGTCACATACAACACATCATTATCTTTTGCAAACCACATTCAGGACATTAAAAACAAATGTACGTCAAGACTTAACACTCTTAGGGTACTAACAGGCACAAACTTTGGACACCAGCAGGAAACAACATCACTCATCTACAAACAATATATTCGCTCAGTTATGGACTATGCTAGCCCATGCTGGGCACCCATTATCTCAAACACACACATAAACACCTTACAAACAATACAAAACAACGCACTTCGTATCATTACAGGATGCACTCAAACAACACCAATAGAACACCTGCACACAGAAACAAAAATACTAAAAGTTAGGGAACATTTAGACATGAGGGGAACACAATTCATGGCAGCAGCGACAACTAACCCACAACACCCTTACCACTACATGTACAATCATGCACCAACACCTCGCACCATTAAGGTAACACCAGAGAGACATTATAACCAAATACTCCATTCCATACCACGCCCCACAGACATCACACAGTACAGAAAACACATACACACACACCTAACCCACAAAGCACTGACACGACTCGGTCCGAATGCGGTCCTAGGTGCGAAGCCGCCGCCCATTAACAGGTCAGAGATCAGCCTGAGCAGATCGGATCGAGTTAACTTAGCACGATTCCGATGTGGACATCACCCCAACTTATGGACATATAAACACAGACTAGACAACTCCATAGACGACACCTGCCACCTGTGCCAAGACACACCACAAACAATTGAACACATTATGACGGACTGTACCGCTCTAGCACAACAACGAACACAACACAACATCACGAGTGCGCTGAACCTCTGGTCCACTCCGGAGAGGGCGATCGGTTACCTGCGTGCCGCCGGCTTGCTCGATCAGGGTGGGCTGATCGGCTAAACAACAACAACAACAACAAGAAAACTCAATTTATTGTTTAGTCTACCAAAGTGAAGTAGACCAAACAAAATTTTGCTAGTTCGGCAAATAATACACCAGAACCAAGGAACGGCTCTCAGGGCTGTTTATGTTACAGCGAACGCTTTAAACAGGGAAGACGTATAAAGTTTTCCCTCAAGTTCTGAGTGAATTCCTTATAATATAAAACCTAGTGACTATAAAAGGATAGGCCTATTCCTTCAGGGGTTTATATTGTGACTGCCTATATTAATTACCTTAAGTAAATTCGCCGCGTAACTCCATCGTGGCGGCCCTACACCGAAAATGATCGTAACGCCCTACATCGAAGCAAACCAAGGACCCAGCAAAAATAAGGTGAGGCAATTTCAGTTTTCATTAACATAAGGCTTCCCAAATCCCGGCGCTAAAATTACCGTAATCAATATAAATATAAAGAGGTCCTTTAAAGACCTACATATTCATAACTCTCTAACGATAAAGCATAGGGCTTTTGTCGGTAACCCTCCACTGAAGTCTGTTGGCAATTTCCAACGGATGAGGGCACAGGCAATCAACCCATAGCCCTATATAGTTTTTTTCACATGGTGGCCCTGTGTATGGGGAACTAACCCCTCTACAATTTACATTGACACGCAGTGGCTAGGTTTAGCTCATTAGGCCTAACCCCAATTTCAACCGTAACCCCACTATAGTTTTTTCATATGGTGGCCTAAAACTGGGAACCGATCCCTTTACCTTTACACTAACCGAAAACAAAGGCTTGTTCATTTAACAAGCATAACTCAATTTAGGTCCTATAAAAAAATAGGCCCACAACATTAAGCCTATTTAATAGGTCCTACTCTTCAAACTCAAAACTAAGCCTTGTTAATTTAACAGGCTTAACTCATTTGAGGTCCTATAAAATAATAGGCCCAAACATAAGCCTACTCGGTAGGCCCAACAAATAGGCCTATTTAGTAAGCCCACCTAACTTTACCTTACATAATAGGCCTACCTCTTAAAGTAGGCCTTACTCTTTACACTCAAGGCCTATCCTAATTAAAAACACTAAATTTATAATTGAACCTGTGGTGTAGGTTATAAAATTTATTTCAGCAATTTAACTTACTCATTAACATCACAAAATTCGACTCAGACCTGTAACATCACAAAATTCGACTCAGACCTGTAACATCACAAAATTCGACTCGAACTGTAACATCACAAAGACCTAAAGCAATTGCACGAATTCAAACCTACACCCACCTAACACCTATTCGTAACCCTATTTGAAGTCCTATTTGACATATAGGCATACCAAGTCCTATTTGACATATAGGCCCAACCTATTCCAAGTCCTATTTGACATATAGGCCCAACCTATTCCAAATCCTATTTGACATAGGCCCAACCTATTCCAAGTCCTATTTGACATAGGCCCAACCTATTCCAAGTCCTATTTGACATATAGGCCCAACCTATTCCGAAGTCCTATTTGACATATAGGCCCAACCTATTCCGAAGTCCTATTTGACATATAGGCCCAACCTATTTCAAGTCCTATTTGACATATAGGCCCAACCTATTTCAAGTCCTATTTGACATATAGGCCCAACCTATTTCAAGTCCTATTTGACATATAGGCCCAACCTATTTCAAGTCCTATTTGACATATAGGCCCAACCTATTCCGAAGTCCTATTTGACATATAGGCATACCAAGTCCTATTTGACATATAAGCCCAACCTATTTCAAGTCCTATTTGACATATAGGCACAACCTATTACAGACAAGGCTTGATATAAGGGTCTCAAATGCAACGTTTGAGGGTCTTTACTCAGCCAAATTGATTAACCTAATCCAAAACCCAAAAATAAAACCCTATAACAAAATACTGTACACATTTACACACACATACGTACGGTACAGTATATAAATATATACATACGACTTCAAACATCCAATTCTTCTTTTAAAAGAAGAAACACAACAGATTTCATTAACAGACACAAACATTCCTCGCAAACAGATTGGATTCCTTCAAAACCCCAAACCTTCCAGACCTACCTGTAGGATACACAACATTTACTCATTCATAACTACGGGTATTAATTTCATTGGAGTGGTGAATCCAAGTTTTGAAGACCAACTGGATTCGGAGGAATGACACACACACACACACACACCACACACACTACTCTTTCAATGTGTCTCAAACACAACAACCTGTCTAAACATAACCAAGGATCGGAGAGTAAAAGCTTTTATTGCTGCGCTCTGATTCTGTGCACATAATTTTGTGCCAAAAATTATATGGTTAGACAGTGACACGTACAAACAAACTACTCTACTCCAAAGGGTTGATGGCCTACCCTTGGCCATAGCCCAACAAATTCATCAAAGGGCTGATGGCCTACCCTTGGCCATAGCCCAACAAATTCATCAAAGGGCTGATGGCCTACCTTGGCCATAGCCCAACAAATTCATCAAACGGCTGATGGCCTACCCTTGACCATAGCCCAACAAATTCATCAAACGGCTGATGGCCTACCCTTGGCCATAGCCCAACAAATTCATCAAACGGCTGATGGCCTACCCTTGGCCATAGCCCAACAAATTCATCAAAGGGCTGATGGCCTACCCTTGGCCATAGCCCAACAAATCATCAAAGGGCCTTGGCCTACCTTGGCCATAGCCCAACAAATTCATCAAAAGGGATGATGGCCTACCTTGGCCATAGCCCAACAAATTCATCAAACGGCTGATGGCCTACCTCGGCCATAGCCCAACCTATTCATCAAGGGGCTGATGGTCTCACTCGGCCATAGCCCAACCTATTCAACAAGGGGCTGATGGTCTCACTTGGCCATAGCCCAACATATTCATCAAGGGTCTTGTGGCCTCCTTTGGCCAGAGACCAAACAACAAGGGTCTTGTGGCCTCCCTTGGCCAGAGACCAAACAACATTGGTCTTGTGGCCTCCCTTGGCCAGAGACCAAACAACATTGGTCTTGTGGCCTCCCTTGGCCAGAGACCAAACAACATTGGTCTTGTGGCCTCCCTTGGCCAGAGACCAAACAACATTGGTCTTGTGGCCTCCCTTGGCCAGAGACCAAACAACATTGGTCTTGTGGCCTCCCTTGGCCAGAGACCAAACAACATTGGTCTTGTGGCCTCCCTTGGCCAGAGACCAAACAACATTGGTCTTGTGGCCTCCCTTGGCCAGAGACCAAACAACATTGGTCTTGTGGCCTCCCTTGGCCAGAGACCAAACAACATTGGTCTTGTGGCCTCCCTTGGCCAGAGACCAAACAACAAGGGTCTTGTGGCCTCCTTTGGCCAGAGACCAAACAAAAAGGGTCTTGTGGCCTCCCTTGGCCATAGGCCAAACAACACAAAAACAGTACAGGATTCAAAGCCCCAAGCCCTCCAGATCTACTGTACCTGTGGAGGAGTAAATTTACTCCACTAAAACTACGGGTATTGACTAGTCTGAAGTGGTAGGAGGTTTGAATACAGTACAAACTCTTTCTAATTCTCCTAAATTAAATGAACAAATAACAAAAGACAACAATGGGAACACTGAACCAAACAATTACACGAAAACACTTGGAATGCTTTGGTTTTTTAAAACAGAATTCCGAACACAATGACACTCTTTGCACAAAGAGTTATAACTTAAATCCAAATGCCGATACAAAAAGACAAGTGCTTTCAGAATCATCCAAAATTTTCGACCCCATTGGATTATATTTACCAGCAACCATAAGATCCAAAATCCTTTTGCAAGACTTATGGAAAAAGAAAATTGATTGGGATGAACCACTTTCAGTGGAAGACCAACTTCATTGGAAAAAATTAGCCACAGACTTGAACAAAGTTCAAGACATCTACGTACCAAGATGTGCTGGCTACAGATTGAAATCTCAAACACTACACATTTTTACAGAAGCCAGCACACAAGCTTACGGGTGTTGTGCCTATTTAACAAGTGAAAATGAAAGTAACTTGGTTTATTCAAAGGCAAAAGTGGCACCCTTAAACCAAAAGAAAACTGTACCACAACTTGAATTATTAGCTGTCTCATTGGGAGTTAAAACAGCAGACTTTCTTTCACAAGTGTATAAAGAAGTTGACATAACAAACATTTACTTAAGGACAGACAGTCAAATTTGTCTAACATGGGTGACCAACACAGATACAACTTCTTGCAAAAACATATTTGTGAAAAACAGACTAACAGAAATCAAAACTGCAAACACAAACCTTGGTATCAAATTTAGGTACATAAAAACAAAAGAGAATCCTGCAGACTTTTTGACAAGAGGGCTCTCTTACAAGCTGTTGAAAACAAATAAAATCTGGTATGAAGGGCCCGAATGGCTAACATGTGAGGATCTTTGGCCAGCCAAAGTAGTTAACCTCACACTCAACTCTACAACAACTGAAAAGATCACTGAGGACAAACCTATATTTGACTCTCACCTTTATTCAGACATCAACAAACTCTTGAGAATTACAGTCTATTGCTGCAAGTTTGTCAATAGCTACCTTCTCAAACACTGTCCTCAGAAGGCCTTTTCTAACTTAACAGAAACTGCAACAAAATACTGGCTCCAACAGATACAAGCTTCAGAATTTGACAAGGAGTTGAAGTATCTTAGGTCCAGTAACACATTAAACAAAGGAATTCCTTCACTTGTCATGGATCTAAATCTGTACCTGGATACAGAGGGTCTGATAAGGTGTAAAGGAAGGCTTAACAAGTCAACTTTGACTTACAACTCTAAGCACCCAATTCTTCTTCCAAGGAGAAATCACTTCACAAATCTCATCATCAGGGATACCCACAACAAAATACACCACATGGGGGTCCCACTAAACCAGACAGGCCTCAAAGAAAGACTGCTTTGAAAGCCAGAAAACTTTTACAAGAAAAAATTAAAACTGGTGACTAATAAACCTTACACAAATTGAGCAAAGTTAAAATGCTTAATAACCATACTTTAATTCCATAAATTTCCTATACTTAAAGGGAGTCAAACTGATTGACATAACTTTAACTAAACTTGAGAAGTTGGCCTCTTGAACTTTTATATTTAAATAGGTCTTGAGTAACCTCTCTCTTCCTAAATTCCTATTTCATTCTTTTCAATCCATTTCACATGGTTTAAAACACAGTTTATCAAAAAATTTGATCTACAACATACAAATTTTTCTCCGGCCCCCCCCAGTATATGGAAAAACTATACGCACTCACAACATGGTATCATATGTGGTACATTTATTTCATAATTAAATATAAATTATTAATTAATTGAATTAAATATCTATACAAAAATGCCTCGGGATTGGCGACATAGCCTATTGGGAATGAAATAATTGAATTGCCATACGTACAAAGAACCTGTATGTATGAATCAGCCTCACATAGCAACAAGAAAACTCAATTTATTGTTTAGTCTACCAAAGTGAAGTAGACCAAACAAAATTTTGCTAGTTCGGCAAATAATACACCAGAACCAAGGAACGGCTCTCAGGGCTGTTTATGTTACAGCGAACGCTTTAAACAGGGAAGACGTATAAAGTTTTCCCTCAAGTTCTGAGTGAATTCCTTATAATATAAAACCTAGTGACTATAAAAGGATAGGCCTATTCCTTCAGGGGTTTATATAGTGACTGCCTATATTAATTACCTTAAGTAAATTCGCCGCGTAACTCCATCGTGGCGGCCCTACACCGAAAATGATCGTAACGCCCTACATCGAAGCAAACCAAGGACCCAGCAAAAATAAGGTGAGGCAATTTCAGTTTTCATTAACATAAGGCTTCCCAAATCCCGGCGCTAAAATTACCGTAATCAATATAAATATAAAGAGGTCCTTTAAAGACCTACATATTCATAACTCTCTAACGAAAAAGCATAGGGTTTTTGTCGGTAACCCTCCACTGAAGTCTGTTGGCAATTTCCAACGGATGAGGGCACAGGCAATCAACCCATAGCCCTATATAGTTTTTTTCACACCATGGGTGTCCAACCTTTTTCTCATGAAGGGCCATATTTCAATTAACGACCAACATCGAGGGCCGGTGTGCAAATTTTAGATAAATTGCCCATACTAACTGTCTGTATTCAGATAAAGTCGCTATGCTATTACTATTTTTATACTCCATAATGTCCTCTTTTTATTTTTTCATCATCTTAGATATTTTCCTGTACCAAAGCAAAGGTTTCCTTCAAGTATCTTGTTAATTACTGAAATATTTAAATTAACAGAGTAACCGTCAAATGACCTTTTTCCTTATACATACCCATACAGAAAACGTTAACATGTTCAATGGGAAAGGAAACTAAAATAGGACCTAGTATGTTTCATGGACTGCTCTCGATTTTCCTACAAAGTTGCAAACAAGAGCAGTCGATAACCCTGATTTTGTTTCTGCAATCGGTTTTTTTGAGAAACCTAACCTAACCTAACCTGACCTAACCTAACCTAGAAAAATGTATACTACAAAAATGTATTTTTGACTAAAAAAGTGCATAACTTAACATGTTATTACATTATCATTTGTATAATTTAGGTCTCGGGGGTATGGGGGCTCCGCCCCCGTAAAGATCACGCATCACAAAGTGAACCCTATACCGATCAATTCGTGATGCGTGATCTTTACGGGGGCTTCTCCCCCGTACCCCCGAGACCTAAATTATACAAATGATAATGTAATAACATGTTAAGTTGTAATAACATGTTAAGTTATGCATTTTTTAGTCAAAAATACATTTTTCTAGTATACATTTTTCTAGGTTAGGTTAGGTCAGGTTAGGTTTCTCAAAAAAACCGATTGCAGAAACAAAATCAGGGTCATCGACTGCCCTTGTTTGCAATTTTGTAGGAAAATCGAGAGCAGTCCATGAAACATACTTGTCCCCTAAAATATTTAACATCCCCAACATCGTTTGGTTTATTAATCATAACTTTACGTTTTGAGATTAACTCGGTTCATCATCAGAATCTGTAATTCTTAAAAACATACATTAGCTGATCAGAAGGACTGAAGCAAATTACATACAACATTTTACATCACATAAAACACTCCACTTACAATGATACAGAGCATTTTTTAACAGTATAACTGGAACGACATAAATGTCCCCCAGCCGAAATTTTTTGCCGTCTAATCAATCAAATTTCTCATTACTGGGCAACACATTAGTTTTTTCCATATAAAATTGTGTATGATTCATAGCGTTTAGAACTTGAATTAGATAAAGGTGTACAACAGCTCTGGCCATTAGAGTATTGGGGGTGCAAAATGGTGATCATACAGACGAAAATCAATTAATGGTTGAAAATTTTGAAAATACCATCATGTATGAAAATGGCCATTATTCAATTGAACTACATTGGAAGATCAATAGTCCAAAATTAAATGATATGAAAATGGCCATTATTCAATTGAACTACCTTGGAAGATCAATAGTCCAAAATTAAATGATAATCTAAAGGTAGCTAAAGGTAATCTCTATAATTTGATGAAAAGATTAAAAAATGACAATAGAATTAAAATGTATGATGATGCTTTCAAGGACCAGTTGGAAAAAAGCTTCATTGAGGAAGTTAATGATCACCCCTTTAGAAAAGACAACTGCCATTATCTTACTCACAGGAGTCTATAGAAAGGATGCACCCACAACAAAACTACTTAGAGTTGTGTATAACTGTAGTCTTAAAGATGGCAATAAGCATAGCTTGAATGACTGTCTCATAGAGGGGCCTAATCTTATTTCAGACCTTGTAAAAATCCTTCTAAAATTTAGATTAGATGACTATGCAGTTCAAAGTGATATAAGCAAAGCTTTTTTGAGAATTCATGTTATTATTATTATTATTTTTTTTATTGGGTTCAAAATCCCACCTGAGACGTGAACGTCCAAGCTCTGAAGGGCCAGTTCAACCTACAGCCCAAGTTAAGCTAGAATTAAAAACTTACGGACTTGGAGGTCCTATTAGGTCCTACCTCAGGGTTGCTGACTCGATGTGGGTCTACCTTAGGCCTCAGTTGCATGAATTTAAGATAAAAAACAAAAGGGGCACTATTATATGGTCTTCTTTCTAAACCTTGCAACAACAAAACAACCTGGACTATTGCACGATGCAACAATCTTGTATCTAAACAACCAAACTGAATTGCAAGAGGGCTCTCTATAAGACCACACCCTGTAAGTACGGCATTCCACAAACGAGTAGAAAAGACGCGCAGCGCCCCAAAAAATGATGCCACAAGAGTGCCCAAACAATGATGCTACAGGAGCCCAAAAATGCTAGCTCTAAATTAAGTGAATTTTTCACTAACCTTACAATTATGTGATTGTTAAAAAAAAAAAAGTTGGGTAGAAATACCACATATTTCCAAATAAAATATAAACAAAATAAATATTTACCACAAAATAAATATAGAATAAAAATAATAACCCTCGTTTCTAACCAACGAGTGAAGTTGGGTTTTCCTAATTAACAAAAAGAAGAAAGAAAAAGTTTCTGAGACAAAGAAAAACGGAGCTCTTTGTTAGAGATCGAAAAATTTTGACTGCTGAATCAAGTGGGCTAGTTTTTTCATAAAAAATTCTTGTAGTTCCCCAACTAACCGGGCAACTTAAAGTCAACCTTTAAACCTCAATATTAACCACTGCAATTAAACTAAAACCCTGTTTAACTAAATAGTGCCAACCAGAACTAGGTGTAAGTAGCTTAATTAAAATACATAACTAAGGTAAGAGATTAAAACTAGGTACCTAGAAGAAACTCGAACCGGGCTACAACAGCCCTAACTAAATAATTAAATGGCTGCAATAGCCCCTATTAAAACTTAAGGGCAATATAGCCCTAACCTAACTTAAGTAAAAACCTTCAAAACCTTAAACCTTTAAAATCAAAAACTTAAGAGCAATACAGCCCTAGCCTAATTTAAACTGCAAAACCTAGGTCTGGGAAATAGCCCCTATAAATAAATAACTTAACAGTGTGCCAAATAGTGACTTAACAAATAAAATTCAAAATCTGGAAACTAAATGAAACTTATGGACTAGTTAGAAACAGAAAGGGTAACGTTCAACTGGTAACTTCATTTTTGGTAAGTCTAAATTAATTTTAATGAATTTAGCTTGACCATAGTTAGTAATCTGGCTGCCGACCAAATTTTAACCTTAAAACCACTGCAGCCTACAGTGAAAAAGTCTGTAGCTATGTTGACAGTGTCTAAATGGGCCATTATTATTTCTGTAATTACTGTGTCTATTTAAAGTAAACTTAGCCTTAATATTGCACCTAAATAAAAATAATCTCTCAAAAAAAAAAATTTCAATAATTTTTTCAATATGGCGCCCCCGGGTGGGCAGTCGAGAAGTTGGTTACCCTTTTTTGTTTTATTTCTGATACAATAGTTTTAAATTCAGTGACTTAAATTTTTTACATAATCTAAAAATTTAATTATAGATATCATTGATAACATTATGGAAAACTGATGTGTGGGTAGTTGGGAGGTAACGAAAATGGTTCACTGAGTAGGTAGGTAGTTAATCTAACAATTATTAAATTCCTTTTATGTCAATAACTGGGTGGATGAAACCAATTGGTTGCTCACCAGAGTTATTCTCCACACTAGTATTTATATACTGTGTGACAAGAGCGTGCTGCATTAGCCATTAAAACCATTTCATTGCTTAAGGATGCTTACCATGATGTGAACATAACTGATATCCACATCTGGCTTGACAGTCAGATTTGTCTTGCCTGGATACGGAATGATAGCATTAATAGTAAGAATATCTTTGTAAGAAATAGGCTAAAAGAAATAGCTGAAGCTAATGAAAGCCTACAAGTAAACTTTCACTATGTTCCAACTAAACAAAATCCAGCAGAAGTCAAACAAAACTTGGTTCATGGGACCTAAGTGGCTCTGTAATACAGACCAATGGCCTGTGGAACAAGTTAACTTGACATTAAATTTAATCTTTTCAAATGAAAAGGTTGAACCAATCACTAATTATGAACATTATTCTGATTTCAGCAAACTTGTCAGGGTCACAGCCTACTGTTTGAGGTTTGCTCACAACTGTTTAACTACAATAAACAAATAGCTAAATAAAAACAATCATAATTATACAGAAGTTGCAACCAAGTACTGGATAGAGCATATGGAAAACTGATGTGTGGGTAGTTGGGAGGTAACGAAAATGGTTCACTGAGTAGGTAGGTAGTTAATCTAACAATTATTAAATTCCTTTTATGTCAATAACTGGGTGAATGAAACCAATTGGTTGCTCACCAGAGTTATTCTCGACACTAGTATTTACATACTGTGTGACAAGAGCGTGCTCGGTAATAGATATACATTACCGATCAACGAACCGAAGAAAAAACCAAGACCACGCTGGTGGAAAAAGCCCCGAAAAAAGGAAGAATAAGAAGGAAAACGAGGAACGGGGCGACAAGACGGAACGAGAGGAGGGAGAAGAACAGGCAACGAAAAAGATCCCCACCAGCAAGTACGCTCTTAACAATTAAACAAGACAGGAAAAGGGACTCTCTAATAACTAGCAGTAAGTGACTAATTGTGTTTTAACCCAGTCTAAGTAAACTCATTAAATTAAGCTCGGTCAGACAATTAGGCCTACATTGTGGCCTAAGACCTAGTATCAACTCATAGCTTAACAAAGGTGAAGGTAGAATGCCCTAACCTAATTTGGTGAGGAATCCTACTGTGGACCTCAATTTATCTGCCCGCTCTGGACCATTTGCGGAACTCTAGGCTGACCCCTACAGTGCTAGACTTAATCTACTCTATAGTTAGACTGGAGATATAAGGGGTGGGTTAATTGTGGACCAATTCATACAGAGCATTTTTCACATTGGTGGTCCGTGTGGGGAATTTACAAACCTTAACCTTACTTAACAAAAATTGCAGAATTAGGCTAAATGGTCTAGCCTAAGCCTAACCTAATCAAGCCTAATTAGGTCTACAACCTAGGGCCTAACTAGGAAACATTTACATTTAAGGAGTCTCATTCTCTTATAAGCTTAGACCTGAGTGACACATAAGTACTTGGGGGGATTAAACCAAATTTAAAACTTGACTGTTTTGTCTGTGATCTCTCTTCTCTAGTAATTTCTTCTTGTCCTATATTTCATTACGATCCCCAGTTAAACAACATTAGTGAACAAGCATTTAAAATGCATACAACTCCAAGCATCCAATTCTTCTTTTAAGGAAGAATCACTCAACAGATTTTTTCAACAGGCACATGCATTCCTTGCAATCTGTGTATATATATATGTATATATACACTGTACTCTTTACATGTGCCACAAATACACTCAACCTATCTGAACATAAGCAAGGATTGCATGGGTTACTCAAAAGGGTCTTATGGCCTACTTTGGCCATAGCCCAAACACTGAACCTTGGTCTTATGGCCTACTTGGCCATAGCCCAAACACTGAACCTTGGTCTTATGGCCTACTTGGCCATAGCCCAAACACTGAACCTTGGTCTTATGGCCTACTGTGGCCATAGCCAAACACTGAACCTTGGTCTTATGGCCTACCTTGGCCATGGCCAAACAATAAGGTCTTATGGCCTACCTTGGCCATGGGCCCAAACAATAGGTCTTATGGCCTACCTTGGCCATGGGCCAAACAATAAAGGTCTTATGGCCTACCTTGGCCATGGCCAAACAATAAAGGTCTTATGGCCTACCTTGGCCATGGGCCAAACAATAAAGGTCTTATGGCCTACCTTGGCCATGGGCCAAACAATAAAGGTCTTATGGCCTACCTTGGCCATGGGCCAAACAATAAAGGTCTTATGGCCTACCTTGGCCATGGGCCAAACAATAAAGGTCTTATGGCCTACTTGGCCATGGGAAACATAAGGTCTTATGGCCTTTGGCCATGGGCCAAACAATAAGGTCTTATGGCCTACCTTGGCCATGGGCCAAACAATAAGGTCTTATGGCCTACCTTGGCCATGGGCCAAACAATAAAGGTCTTATGGCCTACCTTGGCCATGGGCCAAACAATAAGGTCTTATGGCCTACCTTGGCCATGGGCCAAACAATAAGGTCTTATGGCCTACCTTGGCCATGGGCCAAACAAAGGTCTTATGGCCTACCTTGGCCATAGGGAAAACTATTACAAGGGTCTTATGGCCTCCCTTGGCCAGAGACCAAACAATACAAAATAAGACCCAGACTATGGATAAACCAAAGACTGTTCCCAGAGACCAACTAGCTACAGCCAAACAGACAAAACTTGATACTGTAGAATCAAATGTGACCAACTGTAATACATGAACACCTATATTACAGAACTTTAATATAACTGTAGCCTCAAAGACAGTGATAAACACAGTTTGAATGATTGCCTGATTGAGGGTCCTAATCTCATTTCTGACCTTGTGAAGATCTTACTGAGGTTCAGGTTAGATAAATATGCCGTACAAAGTGACATTTCAAAGGCATTTTTGAGAATAAATCTTAAAAATGAATATGATAAGAACCAACTTAGGTTCTTATGGTTCAAGGATCCATTTGATTTGAATAAAGGGTTCATAACCTATAGATTTAATGTTGTGTTGTTTGGAGCCAATTGCTCACCTAGCCTATTAGCATTGACAATTAGACATCATTTGAACCAGTTTAATAACTCTTTAACATTGAACTTCCTTAAGGAACATTTTTACGTAGACAATCTAATAGGCTCAACAACAACAAAATCTGAATTATCTGAAGTCTATGAACACTCTCAAAACATTATGCAACAAGGTAACTTTGAACTTAGAGAGTGGATTTCAAATGATGAGGATTTAAACAAAAAGATTTTAAAGGATAATAATGGTCTTACTGAGCCATCAGACAGAGTTAAAACTTTAGGTATGAACTGGTATTTGGATGCAACTTCTAACAGTCATGATTCAATCTGTACTAAAGGTTTTAAACTTGATGAGGAAGCAAATACTAAAAGACAAATATTATCAGAGGCTTCCAAAATTTTTGATCCTATGGGTCTATTCCTGCCTTCAACAATAAAATCAAAGATTCTCCTCCAAGAAATTTGGAGGACAAATGTTGGGTGGGATGATCCAATAACAAATGAAAATCAAAAATCTTGGAAGAAGTTAGCTGCTGATTTAACAAAAGTGCAGAACATTAAAATTCAAAGGTGCTGTGGGTTTAGGGATAAGCCCCAGAGACTTCATGTGTTTGCTGATGCAAGCACACAAGCTTATGGGTGCTGTGCGTATCTTGTAAGTCCTACAGAAAGTCATCTAATTTATGCAAAAGGGAAAGTTGCACCTCTCAAACCTACCCGAACCATACCTCAATTGGAACTATTGGCTGCTGCATTAGCCATTAAAACCATTTCATTGCTTAAGGATGCTTACCATGATGTGAACATAACTGATATCCACATCTGGCTTGACAGTCAGATTTGTCTTGCCTGGATACGGAATGATAGCATTAATAGTAAGAATATCTTTGTAAGAAATAGGCTAAAAGAAATAGCTGAAGCTAATGAAAGCCTACAAGTAAACTTTCACTATGTTCCAACTAAACAAAATCCAGCAGACTTTCTGACCAGAGGTTTATCCTACAAGTTGTTGAAGTCAAACAAAACTTGGTTCATGGGACCTAAGTGGCTCTGTAATACAGACCAATGGCCTGTGGAACAAGTTAACTTGACATTAAATTTAATCTTTTCAAATGAAAAGGTTGAACCAATCACTAATTATGAACAGTATTCTGATTTCAGCAAACTTGTCAGGGTCACAGCCTACTGTTTGAGGTTTGCTCACAACTGTTTAACTACAATAACAAACAGCTAAATAAAAACAATCATAATTATACAGAAGTTGCAACCAAGTACTGGATAGGCCATGCACAACAAAAAGAGTACAATAAAGAGTTAGAATTCTTGACTAATGGGAAACAAACAAAAGAACCTGTACCATCAGTAGTTGTGGATCTAAATTGTTCAGAGATGAGGAAGGCCTTCTAAGGTGTAAAGGGAGATTAGACAAATCAAAACTGTCATACAAAAGCAAACATCCAATCCTTTTACCTAGATTTAGCTATTTGACAACATTAATCATCAGAAAAACACACAATGATGATATCATATGGGGGTACCACAGACACTAACTACATTAAGAAAAACTTATTGGATACCCAAGGGAAGGATCACTGTTAAAACAGTCCTGAGTGAGTGTGTCACATGTAGGCGTATTCATGCTAGGCCCTATAGGAAACCAAATCCTCCTGCTTTGCCAGAGGAGAGAGTTACTCTCAACAGACCCTTTGAGACTGTAGGCATTGACTATACAGGAGCATTGACTGTAGGGGTGGTTGACACTGAACAAAAAATGTACATTGTACTGTTTACATGTGCTGCTCACGAGCTGTTTATCTGGATGTTGTGGAGGACCTTACAGCAGAATCTTTTGTTGCTGTCTTTAAGAGATTCTGTGCACGACATTCAGTACCCAAGAGAGTTTGGACTGACAATGCTACATATTTCAAGGCTGGTGAACAAGTCATCACGACTTGTTAAGCAACGAACTCACACAATTATATATACAAAATTCAAACATAAAGTGGAAGTATATTCCAGTTGCCTCTCCTTGGTATGGTTCTATCTGGGAGAGGAATATACAAACAGTAAAGAATTGCTTGAAGAAAGCAATTGGTAAAAAACAGATACACTTATTTGAGTTGCTCACTCTCCTGGCTGAGATTGAGAACATCATCAACAATAGACCACTCACTTATGTGAGTGACAACATTAATGACCCGGAACCATTAACTCCAAATCATTTGATTCGGGGAGAACAAGTTAGTCTCCTGCCGGACTACAATATAGACTCTTCAGAAGACCCAAACTGGACTCAACGACACGATGAACTCCAGACTAAGTTACAACACTTAACTAGAGTTAAAGCTCATTTTATTAAACAGTGGAAAACTGAGTACTTGATGGGTCTAAGGGAGAGACATAAACAAATGACTAAGAAGGATTGGTCTGACACAATTAAGGTAGGGGACCTTGTTCTCATACATGACAGTACTCCAAGACAATACTGGCCTCTGGCTAGAGTTTTAGAACTCAGACCAGGGGCAGACGGGGTAACAAGAGTGGTCAAATTAAGGACTTCAACGGGTGACACAACAAGAGACATTTCTCTTTTGTACCCTTTAGAGTCTGGACCCAAAACAATGGACTTTGGAGAACCTTCTCCACTGACAGTAACAACTGGAGACACTGAACTTCCAGTAACTATTCCTTTGACAGTAGGAGTGGTAACGCATCCTACTACAACATTGACAGACACAAGACCTCAGCGACAAACAGCATTAAAGGCGCGACTAGTTTTACAACAAAAAATAGATGCTGGGGAATTGTAATTTTATCTTCTAACTTTCACTTTTTCTTTTCTTATGGTAAAGACCATAGACAGTTTCATCCTATGGATGTATATTTTCTCTTCTAATTAAATGCTACACTTCTCCATGAGAAGGTGAGGATAGGCACTGTTAATCAGATTAACAGGCATTTACAGTCAAATAGTTAGCTAGTCTACACTCAGACATAAAAATTGGTGACAATGACACCAAAATTTTTATCTCCCGGGGCCCCCAGTATATGGAAAACTGATGTGGGTAGTTGGGAGGTAACGAAAATGGTTCACTGAGTAGGTAGGTAGTTAATCTAACAATTATTAAATTCCTTTTATGTCAATAACTGGGTGGATGAAACCAATTGGTTGCTCACCAGAGTTATTCTCCACACTAGTATTTATATACTGTGTGACAAGAGCGTGCTCGGTAATAGATATACATTACCGATCAACCAACCGAAAAAAACCAAGAGACGCTGGTGGAAAAAGCCCCGCGAAAAGGAGAACAAAGGGAACGAAAACGAGGAACGGGGCGAACAAGACGGAACGAGAGAAGGGAGAAGACAAACACGAAAAAGATCCCCACCAGCAAGTACGCTCTCAACAATTAACAAGGAGAAAAGAGACTCTCTAATAACTAGCAGTAAGTGACTAATTGTGTTTTAACCCAGTTAGAAGTAAACGCATTAAATTAAGCTGGGTCAGACAAATTAGGCCTACATTGTGGCCTAAGACCTAGCATCAACTCATAGCTTAACAAAGGTGAAGGTAGATTGCCCTAACCTAATTTGGTGAGGAATCCTACTGTGGACCTCAATTTATCTGCCCGCTCTGGACCATTTCCGGAATCTCTAGGCTGACCCCTACAGGCTAGACTTAATCTACTCTATAGTTAGACTGGAGATATAAGGGGTGGGTTAATTGTGGACCAATTCATACAGAGCGTTTTTCACAACATCATTTATAATATTAAACCTAAAAAATGGGTAATGAAACTGAAGCCACTCCAGAAAAAAAGTATGGAGACAGTATCATCATGGTTGGGAAGTGATGTGGAAGCGCTTGAAACTAGTAAATTGGTAAAAAGAGGGGAGCAATGAGAGCCTCAGCTACTAAACTTTTAGCTACAATCAAAGAAAAATTGGATGATTGGACTGAGGAACAAAAAAAATCATATGCTCGGCTTTTGTCTTCACAACTAGACAAGTTACAAAATTTAGATGAGGAAATCCTTAGTGTGTTTGTTTGTTCCGAAGGCTTCTCAGAGGCTAAACAAGAGAAACTAGGTGAAAAAAACAGTTATTACCAAATTGAAATACATCAGATGGTACAAGCATTAACAACTAAAAAAGAAAATCATGCTGAAGCCAAACCTAAACCAAATAGGTACTAAAATTCCTGAGCTTCAAATATTACCATTTGATGGAAATCCCTCTAAATTTCAAAACTTTAAGACCTCATTCAGAAACATTTATGACAACATAGGTCTTTCGGAACAAAAGAAATCTGCCTACCTAAAACAACATTTGAGTGGAAACCCTGCCATTCAAATAAACTGCATGCAAGAGAGCAAAACATCTTATGAAGAAGCATGGCAGCAGTTGGAGAGCTGTTATGCAACACCAGGCCAAATTAAATTCTCCATAATAAAATCACTTTTAACCCAATCCAAAATAACCAAAGATTTTAAATCGCTTCATGACTTTCAAGCAGATATGCACTCTACCATAAATTTAATGCAAACTCAAAAATTAGAATTAGAAGATATACTCTTGTATATATATATATATATATATATATATTATAATAAACTAAGTCAAGAAACTCAGGAATTTTTAAGAACTTGTGGTTTTAAACTCTATGACCACTTTGATAAATTTATAGAAGCCATTGCCGAAGCTACCAAAACCTTAGCTAATGTTAGTTTTGATCTTGAACAAAGTGAATTAACCACCTTAATACCTAAACAAAAAAGAAACTTCTCTCCAGAACCAGCCAGAAAACCATGGCATTCTGGCCAAACTACAGCTACTCTGGCAGTTTCCACCCAAAGACAATCCTCAAGAAGAGCTCAACAAAATGTGATTCTTTCCCTGAAAGTTGGGATAAACTGAAAAAACTTGCTAAATTAAATTATTGTACTAAATGCACCTCATCTAAACACCAAGCCAAAGACTGCCCCATTTCTCTCCTACCCTGTTCATTTTGTAGGTTTTCTAACCATTTATCCTTCCTTTGTACCAAACAAAAAGGAAAACCAGAGGAAGATAAGAAAACCAAAACCAGTACTGAAGTAGCTATCCAAAAAGAAAACTCAAAACAAGGGAAACAAGTTACTAACTTATTAAGTTTAAAAAACACTGATCAAGAAGTGGCATTACTTCCTTCCATGCAGATGAGAATAAGAAACTCAGAAAAATCGATTAAATGCAGAGCACTTTTGGATAATTGTAGTCAAGCCAACTACATTACCAATGAACTTGTGAAAAAATTGAATCTTCCAACTAAACACTACAATGAATCCATAACCATAACAGGATTTATAGCCAACAAGAAACAACCGAATTATGAAGTAGCTATAATTAAATTGGAGGATTCTAGAAATCCTGGAAACTACCAAGAAATAGAAGCCATCATAATTGATGATATTAATATTAAATATGAAGTTCAGGGATTACCGAAACTTCAAACTTATTTAAAATCCTTAAATTATCAGCTTGCAGATCACTTTGAAGCTGATGAAGTTGCCGACTTCATGTTAATTTTTGGGGCTGGAACCCACAAACTTTTTGCCCTCAGCACTCATCAGATTCATACTGCCTTTTGTTATAAATCTCCCTATGGAATACTTTTATTGGGTTTCCCTTCAGATTACTACCCTGAAAAAGAAAAAAAAACCAATAAGAGATCAGATCAGCTTCTGTATTACCAACCCTCTACTTACTAGTACAACTTCTAATGAAGATCTAGAAAAAATTGAACACCAGATTGCACAATTTAGCAAACTAGAAAACTTGGGTATTTCTGGGGATGAACCATTTTCAAACAAAGAAAAAGATCTGATTGCAAACTTTGAAAAGGAAGTTAAAATAGAAGATGAAAGATTGTCTAAGGTACCATGGAATGACCAAAAAGATAAAATTTCACCAAACTTTAACTATGCTATTAGCAGGTTAAAGTCCACTTGCAAAAAATTAAAAAAGATAACTTAATGCAACCTTATTCAGACATCCTTGAACAACAATTCCAGGAAGGAATAATAGAAGAAGTAGCCCTAACAGAAAGTCTAAAACAAGAAGGAAATTTTTTACCTCATTCTCCAGTAGTTCGCCCTGGAGTACAAACAACTAAAGTTAGGATTGTAGTAGATCCCTCGGATAAAAGCAAACCAGAAGAAATAACAGTAAATGATGAAAGATTGTCTGTTAAGGTACCATGGAATGACCAAAAAGATAAAATTTCACCAAACTTTAACTATGCTATTAGCAGGTTAAAGTCCACTTGCAAAAAATTAAAAAAAGATAACTTAATGCAACCTTATTCAGACATCCTTGAACAACAATTCCAGGAAGGAATAATAGAAGAAGTAGCCCTAACAGAAAGCCTAAAACAAGAAGGAAATTTTTTACCTCATTCTCCAGTAGTTCGCCCTGGAGTACAAACAACTAAAGTTAGGATTGTAGTAGATCCCTCGGGTAAAAGCAAACCAGAAGAAATAACAGTAAATGATGCTACTGAGGACTGCCCTTCACTCCTACCTCATTTAGCAAAATTGTGCATCAAATTAAGGCATGGTAAGTATTTAATGATTGGAGACATTCAAAAAGCATATTTACAACTTAAATATCAAACAGAATTTGACTGCAATACCCACAAAATTCTGTAGTTAAAAGATACCCAATTGGCTCCAAATGACGACAACCTGATCTGCTATAAATATAAAAGAGTTACCTTTGGCAACAAAAGCAGTCCATTTTTACTACAACAAATCTCTCCAACACATTTTTAATGAACAACAAAACCAAGTGGCAGACTACCTAGCTAACCGCTTTTACATGGACAATGCTTTAATTAATGCCAACAATCTCTCAGAACTCAAAGACCTTTACAATTATAGTGTAAACACCTTAATCAATTATAATTTGAAGCTATATGAATGGGCCTCCAATCACTCAGAACGTCAAGGACTATTTGAAAAACATGACATAGCCTCCTCAGAAGATAAAGAAAACATAAAACTATTAGGATATGGTTGGAACACAAATGCTGATACACTCCATCTAAAAACTGTAAACTTGAACTCAGAAGCCAAAACTAAAAGAGAAATACTAAGTTCTGTGCAATCATTGTTTGATCCAATTGGATTTGTTGCACCCTTAGTGTTTAAATTAAAACTCTTCATGCAGAAGGTAGCATCTACAAAAAAAGATTGGGATGAATATCTAGAACCCGAAATGCTGGGTGAATGGAAAAAACTTTGCAAAGAAATAAACAAAGTGGAATTTCTGAATTTTCCTAGACAAGCTTTTGAAAATTCCAAACCTCCCATGGAAAATCTTCAACTCCACATCTTTTGTGATGCCAGCCAAGAAGGGTATGCAGTAAGTTGCTATCTAGTTGGAAATGGAAAATCCGAACTAATTTACGCTAAATCAAGAGTCAACCCCAAATCAAAAAATTGGACCATTTGTAACTTGGAATTGATGGCAATCTGCCTAGGAACCAAAGTCCTAGAATACCTTAAAGAAACCTACCTAGAAGAAAACTCAGAAAACCAAAAGTTCTTCAAAACAATAATTTGGACAGACTCACAAGTGGCTTTCAATTGGATTGCTCAAAAATCTCTAAAAATGAAATCCATCTTTGTAGAAAACAGAGTGAAAGACATTCAGGAAGTAATAAGAAACTTAAACCATCACCTGGAATTCAGACATGTAGCAGGAGAAGACAACCCAGCAGACCTACTCACCAGAACAATATCTTTCAAGAAAATTCAAAAACTTCTTCCCTTTTACCAACATGGTCCCACATTTTTGAGAAATGAAACTGAATGGCCAACCAACTTAATTTTTAACACCCACCAAGAAACCTTACAGACAACAATAAATGTGTCTCAAACAACTTGTAAAGAAATAAATGAAAAAACTTCCTTGTTAAACATGGAAAAATTCTCTAACATGAAAAAACTGGTCAGAATCACTGCCTATGTTCTACGGTTCATAGAAAACTTAAAGTACTTCCGCACTCACAAATATAACCCCAAATGTAACCTAACAATGGAAGAACAAATTGCTGTTTTGGAGAAAAATCATACAGCTTACAAAACTAAGGTCACAAACTACTGGATAAAATTAGTCCAGCAACAACATTTCTCAAAAGAAAAAGAAATAATCAACAAACTAAATAAAGGAGAAAAAGTTGAGGACCTAACAAAACTGCAAAAGAATCTAAAACTCTTCATTGACAAAGAAGGGTTAGTCAGAACAATGGGGAGATATAAATATGCAACCAACCTTAACTATTCTGCTAGGTATCCTGTACTACTGCCTGAAAATTCTCATTTAACAACGTTAATCATAACTGAATGTCATGCAAAAGCCAGTCATGCAACCTTAGCTACCACATGCAATTTCCTCAGACAGGAATTCTGGATCCCCAAAATAAGGCAAGTAGTTAAAAAGGTTCTGAAACAATGTCTGTTTTGCCAAAAATACTTTGCCATGGCTTATGAAGTTCCTACTACTGGACCATTAGTAACGGAACGTTTAAGCTATGAAAAACCCTTTGAAAAAACGGCCCTTGACTATGCTGGTCCAATTTCTGTCCAGGATGAGAATAACCACTTCATGAAAGTCTACTTATTATTGTTCACTTGCTGCGCCACCAGATTCACCAGCCTTCACATCTGCACTGACCTTTCTGCTAGAACCTTTTTAAGAGAACTCTACCATTTGTCTTTAAACTACTCCCTTCCAAAAGTTTTGATTTCAGACAATCAATCCACCTTCAAAAGATCTGAAGATTACCTTAAACATTGGTTCCAAAACGTTCTTGTGTCTCAGTACTTCTCTGATCATGGTATCCAGTGGAAATTTATAGCAGCCTATTCACCCAGAACCTTAGGAATAGCTGAAAGAATGGTGGGTTTAGTCAAAAGAACCCTCTATACCTCCCTAAAAGGAAGAAAAATCCCTTTAACTGAACTAAAAACAATTGTTCTTGAAATAATGAATACAATTAATTCAAGACCACTCACTTATGTTAACTCAAATAAAGATCCCTCCTCTGACCTACTAACTCCTTTCAAGTTGCTTTTTGGGTATGACAATACCAAATTCAACTTTTTAACCACTAATGATACCCAAGAAGCTGCTTAATGAAGGTGATCAGGTGGACTCTGATTATATGACAGCAACAGAGGACAAAGAAAGAAAGAAAATACTGGATTACTTTCATAAGGGAGTTAAACAATCTAAAGAAATCAAAGAAAGATGGCGATATGAATATTTGAGTAGTTTGAGGGAAAAAGAATACCAACAACACAAACAACCACTAAGTAAAGAACCTAAAGTAGGAGAACTGTGCCTCTTAGATGAAAATTCTATGAATCCCAAATACTTCTGGAAGATTGCTGTAATTGAAACATTACACCCAGATGAAGATGGCATAATCAGGCATGTAACTGTAAAAACACCCAATGGTCACCTCTCCAGAAGACACATATATCAGTTATACCCACTTGAAATAACTGATAAACCGAATATTGACCTGGAAGAACTTGAAAATTCCTCCACTGAATCAGGAACTGTAGATTATCCTGACACTACTACTGCCGCTACTCAAACCCGACCACAAAGACAAGCTGCAGTTAGATTTCGGGAAGAACTACAAAGAAAAATACAGAGTGGATCTTTGTGAAGACCATAAATTGAAAATTGTAAATAACTGTAAATAGCTATAACTTAGGACTGACGTTCTACAGAAAAGACGCTTTCATTTTCATATTTCACCTAAAAGGAACTTTTCTGTAGAGCATGTCATTTTCATTCATCATCATGGTGGTGGGGGAAAAAAAAAAAAAAATTTCCAAGAATATAATTCTGGGTAAATTTTTTCCCCTTGGGGGGGGAATGTTAAAAAAAAAAAGTTGGGTAGAAATACCACATACAGTGCCCGCGAAAAGTATCCGATCACTCAAGAAAATACAATATTTTCCCTTGATATTCAGAGACACGTAATTCACTTTCTATTTGTTCTAGCGACATCTGGTAACTTTGAGGTTGCTCGCTGATATGAGAGCTATCCAACGCATTCTCAAATTAGTGTTCTGGTAGCCTTCGTGCGGGTGGCTGTGTCTCAAATTTGTCAGATTTCACTGTTTGTGTAAATTTCTTGATTTTTTTTTTTTTTACAGAAAGTGGTGTAAATAAAATTTATATATAATGTGTGCTAAAAAACAACTTAAGAGTGATTGTCGAGGTGCTATTGTTGCTTTGCATGCATGTGGGAAATCACAGAGACAGATAGCTAAGGAATTAAACATATCCCAAAGTACCGTTAATTTATGGGTTTCACGGGCTAAGAACAATGGTGGCCTAACCACGCCAGTCCCTAAAAAACGATCTGGCAGACCGAAAAAACAAATTCGCGAACAGACAAACTTATGAAACGTTTAGTATTGAAAAACCCAACAATAACTGCGAAAGAAATAAAATTTAATATGAATAATTTGTTATCTGGTGTTTCTGAACGAACTATCCAGGAGCGGCTCCAAAAAGAACTCGGATTACCATCTCGCCATGCTGCTAAGAAACCGTTCATTAATGAAAAAATGCGTAAAAAACGTGTCGCATTTTGTAAAAAATACATTCATTGGACTGTTGATGACTGGAAGAAGGTTTTATTTAGCGATGAGTTGACATTTTTGACATTCAGAAGTTGTCCAAAAAAGGTTCGCCGGCCTATTGGCTCAAATAGGATGGACCCTAAATACACCCTAAAGACAATGAAACACCCTCCAAGTGTGATGGTTTGGGGTTGTTTCGGTTACTATGGGCGTGGAAACTTATATTTTCTTCCGAAGAACACAACTATGAATGGTGCACGGTATTTAGCAATGCTACAGGATAAACTTCCAATGGCAATGGCAATCCAAAGGAAAAACATACATGCATGATGGTGCACCATGTCACAGGGCCAAAATAGTGACAAAATGGATTACTGACAATAAATTTGATATTTTGGATTGGCCTGGTAATAGTCCAGATCTCAATCCGATAGAAAATCTGTGGCTAATAATAAAAAATAAGGTTGAATGCCACGACACTGGCTCAGTCGAAAAATTACAAGAGGCCATCAAAAAGGTATGGTGCAAGGAAATATCAGTGGAAGTTTGTCAAAACTTGATTAAATCCATGCCAAAACGTCTAGAACAAGTCATCCAAACCAAAGGACAGATGACAAAATACTAATATAAGGTTAGTATACATTTAAACATTGTTTTTTATGTAAAAAATACAAATTTCAAGGGTGATCGGATACTTTTCGCGGGCACTGTATTTCCAAATAAAATATAAACAAAATAAATATTTACCACAAAATAAATATAGAATAAAAATAAAAACCCTCGTTTCTAACCAACTAGTGAAGTTGGGTTTTCCTAATTAACAAAAAGAAGAAAGAAAAAGTTTCTGAGACAAAGAAAAACGGAGCTCTTTGTTAGAGATCGAAAAATTTTGACTGCTGAATCAAGTGGGCTAGTTTTTTCATAAAAAATTCTCGTAGTTCCCCAACTAACTGGGCAACTTAAAGTCAACCTTTAAACCTCAATATTAACCACTGCAATTAAACTAAAAACTAAAACCCTGTTTAACTAAATAGTGGCCTACCAGAACTAGGTGTAAGTAGCTTAATTAAAATACATAACTAAGGTAAGAGATTAAAACTAGGTACCTAGAAGAAACTCGAACCGGGCTACAACAGCCCTAACTAAATAATTAAATGGCAGCAATAGCCCCTATTAAAACTTAAGGGCAATATAGCCCTAACTTAACTTAAGTAAAAACCTTCAAAACCTTAAACTTTTAAAATCAAAAACTTAAGAGCAATACAGCCCTAGCCTAACTTAAACTGCAAAACCTAGGTCTGGGAAATAGCCCCTATAAATAAATAACTTAACAGTGTGCCAAATAGTGACTTAACAAATAAAATTCAAAATCTGGAAACTAAATGAAACTTATGGACTAGTTAGAAACAGAAAGGGTAACGTTCAACTGGCAACTTCATTTTTGGTAAGTCTAAATTAATTTTAATGAATTTAGCTTGACCATAGTTAGTAATCTGGCTGCCGACCAAATTTTAACCTTAAAACCACTGCAGCCTACAGCGAAAAAGTCTGTAGCTATGTTGACAGTCTAAATGGGCCATTATTATTTCTATAATTACTGTGTCTATTTAAAGTAAACTTAGCCTTAATATTGCACCTAAATAAAAATAATCTCTCAAAAAAAAAAAAATTCAATAAATTTTTCAATAGAGATGGATATATATATACACACCTTAACTTAATATATACAAGCAATGCTGCATCAATCAGCTTAGTCATCATATCGCCTTGGGACAACAATGGTTCTTCCTCTTCTAGATTTTCTAACACCCCACCGAAGAGGCATTGTTGTCATTACCTTCTGCAAGGTTAGCCAAGCCTTCCCCATGAGGCTGTAACTCAAATGTTTCATCTTGACTATCCGTGTTTTTGCTGATTTCTAAAGTATAGAGTTTTTGTATAGGTCTCTTTAATTTTCCTCCTGAAGTCATTACCAGTGCAGACCTAACTAAATTGTCTTTGTCAACAAACAACTCTTCAATTATGCCAAGCTTCCAGCATTGCCTTGGTCTTTCATCCCCAATCATTACCACTTCTCCCACCTTGATACAATTTGCATTGGAGCCCTTTACATTGCCTGATGGGTAATAATTGAGTTCTGGCAAGTATTCCATCTGCCACCTCTTCCATAACTGATCTTGTAGCTCTTCAATGTACCTGAACCTTCTGGTTAACTCTCCTTGAGTGCTCTGGATAGGCTGCAAGACTTCTGGCACACTGGGGCTTGATGTTAATCGTTTACCACAAAGAAAATGATTTGGTGTCAATGGCTCTGCATCCTGCATACTGTTATAAACAAAAGTGATAGGCCTACTGTTCACCATTGCTTCTACTTCACATAAAACAGTGCAGAATTCTTCTTTGCTCAAATGAGCATTAGCTAAAAGTGTCTTTAATGGACACTTTACACTTCTCACTAGCCTTTCCCAAAATCCTCCCCACCATGGTGCTTTCTCAACAATAAACTCTCACTGTACCTCTTGGTGTGAAAAGTAGGATTGGAATCCTTCCTCTTTAAGCAAGGACCAAACTTCTTGGAGTTCCTTTGCAGCCTTTTTGAAGGTTTTTGCATTATCCGATATGATTTTATTTGGGAAACCCCTTCTGTTCACAAACCTTTTAAAGGCCAAAAGAAATACATCACTACTTAAGTTGCTTACCAACTCCAAATGGATTGCTCTGGTAGTAGCACATGTGAAAAGACATATATAACCTTTGTTAGACTCCCCTTGCTCATACACATAGACTGGACTTGCGAAGTCTACTCCTACTACATCAAATGGGGCAGTATAGACACACCGTTCTCTTGGAAGTGGAGCCACCTTTTCATAATAAGGCTTTGCACTCCAACGCTTGCAAACCACACATTTATGCAAGACCTTTTTTACTACTTGTCTAATTTTGGGAATCCAAAACTGTTCTCTGATCTCTATTATCACTTCTCTAACTCCAGCATGTAACAACTTATGATGAGTATCCAGGATCAAAAGTTCCACAAAGTGCCCCCCAGAAAGTAGCAAAATTGGATGTCTTTTCTCCTCTGGAAGCCCAGAAAACTGTAGTCTACCTCCTACTCTCAATAAATCCTGATCCAAAAACATATCCAAACCCTTGAGAGCAGAATGTGTTGGTAGAACCTGTAATGGATGGCTGGTGAGCAATTCCCTCTCTTCACCAAATATTTCCTTCTGCACATATACCACCAGTATTGCCTGGCTTGCTGAATCTCCTTACTGTTCAGAATTCCTTCCCTTCTTGTTTCTCCCTTAATATTGTTGGTAAATCTATACAGAGCCGGATTTAGACGTGTGGAGGCCCTGGGCAGCCTCCATGTGGAGGCCCCCCTACCTTAGGGGAAGACATAATTGAAGTCATCCATAAGATTCATAATATAATTAACATACATACACTTTCAAAACATAGTGCACTCTTGTGTCTGTCCATTCCACTCATTTCTGCAAAAAATGAAAGCCTCGGGTTACTCGGGTATTCCATTATAGTGAGAGTAGGCCTAAAAGAGTAATAAAAACAAAATAATAATCAGTACACAACAAATAGTAATTGGTAAAAGTTTATGTACTACAGTGGTATTGGATGCGCGTGTTTTTTTGTTGATCATCTATCGGGTTTTTCTAGTTTCGGGTTTTTTCTATTTTGATAATGGCTTGTCAATATGTGGAGGCCCCAAGATGTGGAGGCCCATGGGCAGCTGCCCACTTTCCCACTCCTAAATCCGGCCCTGAATCTATATACCCATGCTGTCACTCTTAACAACCTTTTCAGACTGCTAATGTCCTCAAGCCTCAATATGGGGTCCTGCTGCATAACTTGACAACTGTTCACAGTGCATTTTCTCATTTCACTCACCCATTCTTCTTGAGCCTGGCATTCTCCTACAATAGGCTGATTAGAAGGCCAGTTTTCACTTCCAAGTTTTAGCCACTCTGGCCCATTCCACCACAAACTTGACTGTGCAAGATCTTTCACTGAAATTCCTCGTGTTGGTAAATCAGCTGGGTTTTGGGTGCCTGGACAATGCTTCCATTGCTTGGGATCTGTGTGTGCTTGAATTTCCTCCACCCTATTGGCAACAAATGGTTTCCATTTCCTTGCCTGGCTTCTTAACCAGTGCCAAACTATAGTGGAGTCTGTCCAATAATAGCTTGGAATTTCATAGAGGGCCAAAGACTTTTGCACTGTAACTGCAAGCCGACTAGCAATAACTGCACCCATCAATTCCAACCTTGGAATAGAAAGCCTTTTCAAAGGTGCTACTCTGCTCTTTGCAGCAACCAACCTGCAACTTACTTCCTTTGCAATGTGCCTCTTATATAAATACAAGTTGCATAGGCTTCCTCACTTGCATCACAAAAGATGTGCAGCTCCAAATTGTCTGGACTATTGTTCAACTCTCCAAAGTACCATCTTGGGATTTCAATGTCTCCAAGATGTGCCAATTCTTTGAACCAATATTTCCACCTTACCACCATATGATCAGGTAACTCTTGGTCCCAACCAAGTCCAATTTCCCAGAGGCTCTGAAACCAAATTTTTTACTTTATCACAAATGGAGCCAGGAATCCAAGAGGATCAAAGACTTTGAAGCCAAACTAAGAGCTGTACGTTTTGTCCACCTTGTCTCATTCTCAGCCAGCTCTACTAAAGATTTCCCATTGAAGGTAAACAAATCCTCTCCTTGCTGCCAAACAATGCCTAGCACTTTTGCGTCTATTGCCCACAACTCCTTAATACCAGAATCCTCAATACTTTCTGCTGCATCAGGTACTACACAGGACTGACTCATAAACTCTTGTAATTGAGAATGATTGGTCTGCCATTTTCTAAGCTCCATGCCAGCCTCCCTCATTATAGCTCTAGCCTCCATGAATATCTGTTTAGCCATTTCTGTATTATCCACGGAACACAGCAAATCATCAACATAAAAATTTTTCCTTATGTGTTCAATAGTGTTAGGATAGACTTCAGAATATTTCTTAAAATGGTACTGCATAGTAGCTGCCAACAGAAATGGACTAGAGCTGAGGCCAAACAACACTGACTTCATTCTATATGCTTGAACCTTAGGTTCATTTTCCAACAAGTCTTTCGTATCCACCCACAGATACCTTACTGCATCTCTGTCCTCTGGTTTTAACTTTATCCGCAAAAAGGCTTGCTTCACATCTGCAGTCAATGCTACTCTACCAAACCTGAATCTCAGTAACAAGGAAAATAAATCTGCATTTAAATTTGGCCCAGCATCCAAACAGTCATTCAAGGACACACCACCTTTGTCCTTGGCTGAGCCATCAAAAACTACCCTCAGTTTGGTGGTAGTTTTGTCTCGCCGTACCACTGCATGGTGTGGCAGATAATGTGCCTCCTGGCTCACCAGCTCACCTTGCACCCTTTCAGCATAGCCCTCCTTACATAGCTTAGGATGGCCTATAGTCTCAACCTCCGATTAGCTAGCTGAAGGTTTGAACGGGTTTGCAAGAATCCTTCCAAGGGAGGCCAACTTCATAGCAACCATCTCTAAACCCAATCCCTTTTTCAAATTGCTCTAAAACATCACTGTTCACTGTACTTGCCTGTTTCCTTTATGCCAATGGATTCAAGTTCCCAAAAGGCTTTCAAATGCCTTTCCAAACCATGGCTGTTCTCCTCAATCTTAACAAAAAGAGCTTTAACCTCCATTTCATTGCAATAGCTACCATGTAGCATCCAGCCTAGCTTACTTTCAATAGCTACCGGCCTCGAGATGTGCGGACAATATTACCAGTGATGAAGTCCCAATAATAGTCAGCTCCAATCAAAAGACTAATATCTTCTGTTCCTTCAAACTTATTATTGCCCAAATTAATTCCTTTAACTTGCAATTCTTGGACACATGCCATATCTAAACAAGTAGTGACTGGAGCACAAAGTTCCTCAATCTCTACAGCTTGGACCTTGATAGTGGGACTTTGTGGTAACAACCCCTTAACCAGAACTTCTACCTTCTTAACTTTGGTTCGGTTTTGAACGGAACCCCCAAACCCAGAAATTCTTAAATTTTCCCTCTTAAGTTCTTTAAACTTCAATTTTCTGGAAATTCTGGTCTTAATAAAGCTACACTGGCTACCACTATCAAACAACACTCTTACAGTAGCTTCTCCATCATTCCCAATTAATAAGGCTGCAGCTGTTTGCAATAATCCCCTTTACTTTTACTCCCTTTCATAGCAGTGGCATGTGCCACTGATGTCTCTACTTCTGGGGTAGGCCTACTAGGAGTGTTTTCACACAATAATGGCTGATGCCTGCCATGACATTTTTTGCACAAAATTTTAAACTTACAAAACCTTGCTCTGTGACCTTTCAAAAAACATTTAAAACATGCTGTGGACTTAGTTACCCTGTCCTTTCTCTCCTCAAAAGGTAAAGCCTCAGCCACCTCACATTTATATGACTTGTGGTTGCCTTCGCAAAATATGCATTCCTTGATTCCCTTTAATTTATTCTCAGAGGATGCATGTAGAGCTGACACTGTACCTGGGCTATTCCTTTTTGTAGAAACTTTGGTGCTGTGCCTGCCTTTGTCCCCTTGTTTAACATCCCACTGTGCAAACTCAATTCCCTCTCGTCTTGCTAATTCTGTGCCTAAAAGACTTAACATCTGCTGAAGGAGAATGTACACATGTTCTGTAGAGTGTCCCCTACTTAATTCAAGCAAAATTGAGCTAGGCAAATGAGACTCCAGTATAGTGACCAACATTATACCATACCTTTCCATTCCTACATCCAAGTTGTCGAGGGACCTAGTTCTAACTTCAAATTCATCATATAACTGCCGTAACTCCTTGACACTATTGGGATTATTAACAGGAGGTATGGCTAAAAGTTCACGGAGGTGGCTTTTAATTAAGATCTCTGGCTTACCAAACCGTTTCTTTAATATATCCCAAGCCACATTATAATTAGCCTCTGTTAATGCTAATCCTGCTATTGTCTTTGCTGCCTCCCCTTCCAAGAGGGACTGCAAATAATTAAACTTCTCCACCGCACTTAACACTTGACTAGAATGAACTGCTGATTGAAAACTGTCTGCCCATCCTTGCCATTCCTGAATACTCCCAGAAAATGTTTTGAGTACAAGCCTCGGTAATTGAACTGCAGATCTGTAAACCTTAACTTCACAAACACCATTTGTTGAGTGTTGTGTTTCATTATTAGACCTGGTCTCTAACTGTACTGAGCTGCTAAACTCTTTTGCTCGGTGGCCTACTTTAATTATATCATCAATAATCTCTTCAAAGTAAATTATGTTATTTTCTATTTCATCCTCTTCTATAAGAGCCTCAATTTTAACATTTACTTCACTTAGAGCAACCTTTTTAGTTTCTAATATGGAAAGCTGCGCAATCACTAAGCTTAAATCTTCTTACTCTATGGCAGAACCTATAGTGGCAATGACCTTTGTAATTAGACATTTGTAAGCGCTTCTCCTTTTTTTAAACTTGTTCAATTCAGCTGCACTCATCTTCAATGCAAACAACAATTGGGCTCAATGCCAAATAAGCTGAATTGGCAAAAATACTTAACCAAACTGATCAAACGCAAATTTTGCTTTTTCAAATAAACTGGGTGGGGTACTGACCAACCACCAGTTTGGAATACCAAATTTTCCACCCAAGTAACTGGCGCACCAAAGTCTGCAACCTTCGCCTACGAATAATAAACCAAAATTAACCAAACTGGTAAAAATGTAGGCCAAAAACAACGACAGACGAGTGGTCAAGTTTCGCAATTGGACGACCGAACTTTCTACCCTGGGACCTTAACTCAATTATGCTCAAGCCGTCTAGGCCTAACTTGGGCTACAATTTGCACAATCAGAACTTTGCCGAAAAATAGTCAATGACTCAGTCTTGGGCTAGAATCCGGTTCTGAAGGACCATGTTATTATTATTTTTTTTTTATTGGGTTCAAAATCCCAGCTGAGCCGTGAACGGCCAAGCTCTGAAGGGCCAGTTCAACCTACAGCCCAAGTTAAGCTAGAATTAAAAACTTACGGACTTGGAGGTCCTATTAGGTCCTACCTCAGGGTTGCTGACTCGATGTGGGCCTACCATAGGCCTCAGTTGCATGAATTTAAGATAAAAAACAAAAGGGGCACTATTTATGATCTTTCTAAACTTTGCAACAACAACACAACCTGCACTATTGCACGATGCAACAATCTTGTATCTAAACAACCAAACTGAATTGCAAGAGAGCTCTCTATAAGACCAGACCCTGTAAGTACGGCATTCCACAAACGAGTAAAAAAGACGAGCAGCGCCCCAAAAAATGATGCCACAAGAGTGCCCAAACAATGATGCCACAAGAGCCCAAAAATGCTAGCTCTAAATTAAGTGAATTTTTCACTAACCTTACAATTATGAGATGGATATATCATATATATATACACACCTTAACTTAATATATACAAGCAATGCTGCATCAATCAGCTTAGTCATCATATCGCCTTGGGACAACAATGATTCTTCCTCTTCTAGATTTTCTAACAAATTCATCTAAAAAATGACTGTGACAAAGATCAACTAAGATTCTTGTGGTTAATGATCCATATGACTTAAATAAAGGGTTTAAAACATTTAAATTTAATGTGGTTTTGTTTTGGTCAAATGCAAGTCCTAGTTTACTGGCTTTAACCATCAAACATCACTTAAATTTGTATGACGAAAATGATTTAACTGTTCAGTTCTTGAAAGATCACTTCTATGTAGATAACCTTGTAGGATCAACCAAAACAGAGTCAGAATTAAATGAAGTTTACATAAAAGCAGATAAAATAATGAAAGAAGGTAATTTTGAATTAAGAGAGTGGATCACAAATAATGAGACTAAATCAAAGAATAAAATCAAAAGACAAAGGATTGACAGAACCAACAAACAGGGTGAAAACATTAGGTATGATCTGGGATTGTTTACTGCTATATGTGATTTGTGATTTTTTTAATCTAACCTTACATCTTAATAAGCCATCTTTGTCAATGTAGAGATTCAAGTTTATTACCACAGAGGGTACTTTGTTCATTTGTTTACCAATTGTTAGAAAATCTATTTCATTTTTGTATTCTGTTTGTTGTATGTGGTTAATCCAATATTTGGTAGCTAGACTTGTATACATTTCATCATCATTATTTCTTTGTTTATTTATTTTCTTTAAACAGCAGTGAATGTATCTGAAACAGTAAGATGTTACCCTTACAAGTTTGCCAAAGTCAGAATAATTGTTATAATCTAATAGTGGCTCGACTTCATTTGTGGTTATCATGTTAAGCTTTACATTGATTTGTTCTGCTGGCCACATTGTTTCATCCTGAATCAATTCAGGTCCATGAAACCAATTTTTGTTGGATTTTAGTAATTTACAGGATAATCCTCTTGTAAGAAAGTCTGCAGGATTTTTTGTTGGAATGTATCCGAAAGTTATGTCCAAATTTTGTCTACCTTCTTTAATGTCTCTTAATCTGTTACAGACAAAGATGTTTTTTGAGTTTAACTCATCAGAGTTGATCCATGCCAAGCAGATTTGACTGTCAAGCCAAATATATGTATTTGTGATGTTTACATTATGATAGGCTTCATGGAGAAATCCTGTTATTTTTACAGCTAGATAACCTGCAAGTAGTTCAAGCTGAGGAATAGTTTTCTTTTGTTTTAAGGGTGTTACTTTCCCCTTGGCATAGATCAAATGACTGCCGTCCTCATCTACAAGCAGGGCCGGCTCAAGGTACCGGCAACTCGGGCAGTTGCCCGGGGCGCCACGTGCTAAGGGGCGCCACGTCATGCGTTTGGGATCTTCCAAATACAAAGCGAAAAATCAAAAAATAAATAAATAAAATAAAATGAAATAAAAGTCAAATGTGAAAATTTCCTGATGTGGAGTAAAATTTTCAGGGATTATGACATTATATTAGCCAATAGCATTAGAGACTACCAGTAAAGCTAAGGTCAGTTTGGCCCGACATGGGATGACATATCACATGGGTTGATGTGGCCGCGTAGGTGAGCGTTGAGCACAAATTACATACGCCTGGCAGCGCTGTCATCCTATGATATCTCATCAGTGTTGCCACTTTGTGGAATTTTTACATTTTTTGTGGATTTACCTCAGACAAAAGTGGCAACACTGTCTCTTATATTTTCATACATGGTTCCATTTTGAGAATGTTTAGTTGTACTTTGAGTGAATATCGTTAATTGTAATAAACTCTTTATTCCTACATTTGTAGTTTTTCCTCATTGTGAACAAATTTTAAAATTATACTTGTAAGGGCGCCGAAGTTCAGCTTGCCCGGAGCGCCAGCAACCCTAGGGCCGTTCCTTCCTACAAGTAAGCGCAACAGCCACACACCTTTTCACAGGCATCGCCAAATACATGCAAGGTTTGAGGTGTATCTCTGCGTCCACAAACTCTGGGAATATTTATGTTTTGTAGTTTATTGAGATCTTTGGCTAACCTTTTCCAGCTATCTTGTTGTTTATTGGTTATAGGATCATCCCAGTCTACTTTCTCTTTCCAAAATTCTTGTAAAAGAATCCTGGATCTGATAGTAGAAGGAAGGAGTAAACCCATAGGATCAAATATTTTTGAACTTTCGGATAAGATCTTTCTTTTTGTGTTAGCTGTTGTATCTAAGGTGTTGTCTTTTGTGCAGAGTGAGTCATGAACTTTAGAATCTGAGTTCAAACCCCAGATCATACGTAATGTTTTCACCCTGTTTGTTGGTTCTGTCAATCCTTTGTCTTCTGATTTTATTCTTTGATTTAGTCCCTCATTATTTGTGATCCACTCTCTTAATTCAAAATTACCTTCTTTCATTATTTTATCTGCTTTTATGTAAACTTCATTTAATTCTGACTCTGTTTTGGTTAATCCTACAAGGTTATCTACATAGAAGTGATCTTTCAAGAACTGAACAGTTAAATCATTTTCGTCATACAAATTTAAGTGATGTTTGATGGTTAAAGCCAGTAAACTAGGACTTGCATTTGACCCAAACAAAACCACATTAAATTTAAATGTTTTGAACCCTTTATTTAAGTCATATGGATCATTAAACCACAAGAATTTTAGTTGATCTTTGTCATAGTCATTTTTCAGATGAATTCTCAAAAAAGCTTTGCTTATATCACTTTGAACTGCATAGTCATCTAATCTAAATCTTAGAAGGATTTTTACAAGGTCTGAAATAAGATTAGGCCCCTCTATGAGATAGTCATTCAAGCTATGCTTATTGCCATCTTTAAGACTACAATTATACACAACTCTAAGTTTTGTTGTGGGTGCATCCTTTCTATAGACTCCTGTGTGAGTAAGATAATGACAGTTGTCTTTTCTAAAGGGGTGATCTTTAACTTCCTCAATGAAGCCTTTTTCCAACTGGTCCTTGAAAGCATCATCATACATTTTAATTCTATTGTCATATTTTAATCTTTTCATCAAATTATAGAGATGACCTTTAGCTACCTTTAGATTATCATTTAATTTTGGACTATTGATCTTCCAAGCTAGTTCAATTAAATAATAGCCATTTTCATACATGATGGTATTTTCAAAATTTTCAACCATTAATTGATTTTCGTCTGTATGATCACCATCTTGCACCCCCAATGACTCTAATAGCCAGAGCTGTTGTACACCTTTATCCAATTCAAGTTCTAAACGCTATGAATTATACACAATTTTATATGGAAAAAACTAATGTGTCGCCCAGTAATGAGAAATTTGATTGATTAGGCGACAAAAAATTTCGGCTGGGGGACATTTATGTCGTTCCAGTGATAATGTTAAAAAATACTCTGTATCATTGTTAAGTGGAGTGTTTTATGTGATGTAAAATGTTGTATGTAATTTGCTTTAGTCCTTCTGATCAGCTAATGTATGTTTTTAAAAATTACAGATTCTGATGATGAACCGAGTTAATCTCGAAACGTAAAGTTATGATTGATATACCAAACGATGTTGGGGATGTTAAATATTTTAGTTTCCTTTCCCATTGAACATGTTAACGTTTTCTGTATGGGTACTAACTATAAGGAAAAAAGTCATTTGACGGTTACTCTGTTAATTTAAATATTTCAGTAATTAACAAGATACTTGAAGGAAACCTTTGCTTTGGTACAGGAAAATATCTAAGATGATGAAAAAATAAAAAGAGGACATTATAGAGTATAAAAGTAGTAATTGCATAGCGACTTTATCTGAATACAGACAGTTAGTATGGGCAATTTATCTAAAATTTGCACACCGGCCCTCGATGTTGGTCGTTAATTGAAATATGGCCCTTCATGAGAAAAAGGTTGGACACCCATGGTTTAGATTACAGGGGTGCTCAGACTTCGGAGACCTTAGGGCAAAATTTGCTAACTATTATCTTTGGCGGGCACAAACACCAAAATTTTCCCCTAATTTATGAACTAAAAATAATGATTATGATTAGCTTTAAAATGCCTTTCAACATTATATTTTTTGGCAACAGCTAGAGTAGATTGGCATATTAAGCATATACATTTAGAATTTATGTTTGAGAAAAAGTAAATATCTTCCCATTCACTTTGAAAATTATACGTCCTTATAGTCTTATCACTGGTTCGTGTCGCCATTATGAAGCCCTGTCAATAAAAATAAAATTAAATAATGTAATTTTTAAAAAAATATTTTGCGATCTAGCCACTAATATCAGAGGCTGAACTTTTACCACTTGAAACTTCAAAATCGGACACGCTGCCGGTCGAAATAATGCTAAACTTTTAATACTAAATGTGAAAACGTCAAATTACGTAAAAAACGACTTAAAAATAGACAAATTTCAAATTCGCATCCACACACAAGATGACACGAACGGTGAACGGTCGACATGATGCTAAACTTTTAATACTAAATGTGAAAACGTCAAATTACGTAATAAACGACTAAAAAATAGACACATTTCATGTTCGCATCCACACACAACGTCACGCGGACAGGTCAAACGCGGAACTAAATATCGATCCGCCCACTCATCTTTATAAAATCAATAAAAATTCGAAAAGACACAGAAAGCCTAGCGAGTCGTTTCTAAAATGCCTTCTGATTGGTTGTATTTTCACGAAACACCCAATCAGCCAACTCGATTCATTATATCCGTTGAAATAGAATCGTCGCTTTAAGCGACACAGAAATTGGCGGAGCAAAGCAATGGTTTCAGACATGTTTTAAACATGTATGTGAGCGAGCTCTGCTCGCATGTAAAAATTCATTTCTAGTAATTTTTATATTGCCAGTTAAGATTTCATTTAGGCCGGCTATTCCAAAATAAACCAGCGGGCACATTCAAATCCATGGCGGGCACGGGTGTGAGCACCCCTGGTTTAGAACAAGGAGTAGGCCGTAAAATGCCTAAATTTGGTGGTGATGCAAAAAGTATGGTCTAGTCAATCCAATTACAGATATAGAACCTTCTTATAAAATAAAATAAAATAACCATGATCTATTTAAAAACCAAATTTGTTTTCACAGACATACACATCATTTAAATAGGGCACTCGCACTTGAAAAAGGTCATTTGCAAGAAATTGAAGAGGGGTGGTTCAGACGTGGCCGACCTATGCCTTAAACCGCTATGAGACGTTGAGCACCATAGATATATATATATATTATATATATATATAAACAATCCAATTACGCCTTCTACTCATATTGTAAACTGAATTTCATAATGTTTGCAGATGATACAACTGTCTTTTTCTTGCAAATTGTTAATCCAGCTAAGAATATATTTAAATCAGAATTCATCAGTGTAATAAAATGGTTGATCACCAATAAACTCTTACTGAATACCAGTAAAACAAATTTCATGATTTTAAAATCTAAAGTTATTGTAGGTAGAAGTACACTAGAGTTTTGTCCAAATTTTGTCTAGCTTCTTAATGTCTCTTAATCTGTTGCGGACAAAGATGTTTTTTCATTTTCTTTGTGTTTTGTTTATTTGAATTTTTAAATGAATCACAAAGACAAGAGACATGATTTAAACTTTCACAATTAACACATTTGAATCTTATTTTTGCAGTCTTTGTTAGTATGTCCTGCACCTGTGAATTTAGTACAAAGGTTTAACTGAGAACATCTGTTTATCCGAGATTGTAAGTCTACATATTTAGGATCAAGTAAAAATAAGCACCCCCCAGCCTTCTTTAATTAGCCTTATAAGGCTAACTAACGAAAATATCACGACCTAACCTAACCAATCGTTAAGTCAACTGTACGCCCTTGACGATTGGTTAGGTTAGGTCGTGATATTTTCGTTAGTTAGCCTTATAAGGCTAATTAAAGAAGGCTGGGGGTGCTTATCTTTACTTGATCCAATAACGATTTCTATGGATATTTATAAAGAAAATGGAATTTTTTTAAGGGTTTCTTATTTGCTCATCGAATTACTGTATTGTGGAAAATTTGGGAGTACCGAAATGGAAGACCCACGTAATCTTGGATAAGTCACATTGACATTCAAAAATAATAACAATAAAAGTAAATCAGGAGAACTTGCTGAGAAAAATTAAAAAGACACTATGGAAAACTGATGAGTGGGTAGTTGGGAGGTAACGAAAATGGTTCACTGAGTAGGTAGGTAGTTAATCTAACAATTATTAAATTCCTTTTATGTCAATAACTGGGTGGATGAAACAATTGGTTGCTCACCAGAGTTATTCTCCACACTAGTATATTTATACTGTGTGACAAGAGCGTGCTCGGTAATAGATATACATTACCGATCAACCAACCGAAAAAGAACCAACGACGCTGGTGGATAAAGCCCCGCAAAAAGGAGAACAAAGGAGAACGAAAACGAAGAACGGGGCGAGAGGACGCAACTGGAGAAGGGACGAGAACAGACACCGAAGAAAGATCCCCACCAGCAAGTACGCTCTCGACAATTATACAGGAAGGAGAAAGAGACTCTCTAATAACTAGTAGTAAGTGAACTAATTGTGTTTTTAACCCAGCAAGTTAAACTCATTAAATTAAGCTGGGTCAAAACAACTTAGGCCTACATTGTGGCCTAAGAACCAGCATCAACTCATAGCTTAACAAAGGTAAAGGTAGATTGCCCTAACCTAGTTTGGTGAGGAATCCTACTGTGGACCTCAATTTATCTGCCCGCTCTGGACCATTTCCGGAATCTCTAGGCTGACCCCTCTAGGCTAGACTTGATCTACTCTATAGTTAGACTGGAGAAATAAGGGGTGGGTTAATTGTGGACCAATTCATACAGAGCATTTTCACAACACCAACCAAGAAACAAATATGGAATGAAAAAGGAAAAAGATCCCATAGCTAGAAATGGCAACATGTTTTTTTTGTAAGAAAGAAAATGAAGCAGGAGAAGCAGAAGAAGGAATAAAAAGTTCATCATTGGTGTAAAAAATTAAATTTAAGATTTTATATCATTTCAAGGTAAGAAGTTCATAAATTTCCCATCGGTTATTAAATTTAGGTTAAATAAGCTGACGATTCAGCTGTAATTATTTAACAATAAAGTATGGAAGTCCAGTTTATGGACACATAGCTAGGCTGGTTCATCTTTAGCCTAGGTCTTCCATCTTCAACGTAGCCTAGGCTGTGTTTAGGCTACTCTAGTGGAGCAGGACCTATTTTCCATAACTAAAATGGTGGCCGTGTGAGGAAGGGTTATTTGCTGTGAAAACCTTAACCTTGACGTTTTCTCCTTTACAGTGCATATCAAATTTCCAGCCTGGATTTGTTTAATTAAACATTTTTATTTATTCCTGAAAACCACTGAAAACCTAATTTAACATTATTACTTAGCCTAGCACAGTTACGTCTAACCAAAGCTGGGCACAAACCGTTAATCCGTTAATCGTTAATTAACGAAGTTAACTTTTTCGTTAACGATTTAACTTTTAAGTTAACTTTGAAAATCATTATCGGACTAATTAACTTCCGTTACATTTAACTTCCGTTAACTCAAGTCCGTTAACCCAAAAAATTCATAAATAAACGTTTAAAAGTTTCTATTATTTTCAGTGCTGAGCAGGTGCGCAATTAATCCGCCACTGTTAATAGTGATGAACGAATTTCCATTTCCGCAGTGCAAAATCAGGCGATATATTTGTTTCCGTCGCCACAATTTGTGTCTTACCAAATATGGTAGTTATTTATGGCATTGGTTTGAGCAAAACATGGTCGACTGTAAAATCAGGCGGAAAGATTTGCCATTTGAGTTGAATGTTTCAACTTCTTTCAAGAAATATCACGAGCATTTTAAGGCACTTTCAATAATATATATGTAACAATTACAACAAATAACTACATTCGTTTCATTTGCAGTCTGTCTCTTGCGCAACATGTTTGTGCTAGTGAATATTTAAAAATAATCGTTGTCAAGTAAGTCATGTATATTTATAATATGTCTGTGAGTACCTTATTAGTAGTCTCCTTGATACATTTCAAGAACCATAAAACTGATCAGGTAAGATTTCAATTCTCATGTCTGATGACATAAATTAAGTCAATTGATGTCTTACAATGGGCGTTTTCACCTCATCTGGTTGGACAAGTATGACAACACCAAGGTCGCCAGGGTGAGGAAAAGCATGGAGGGTACAGTCGAGGAGGCCATGAAGCAGCAGTCCAACGAAGTAGGCAGCAACAACGAGGAGGAGGAGGAGGATGACTTCTTCAGTGCTGTCATCCAGACAAAAGAGAGCAGCAGAAGCCACAGGTCACTCAAGGGCAAGGCCCAGAACTTGGTCAAGACCTGGCTGGAGACCAACTCCAAGGACTTGCTGACAGATGCTGCCTTCTTGTTGAGCAAGTGTTGGTGGACTTGTTCATCAAGTTCAACACAGCCATCCCCTCCAGTGCTGCAGTGGAGCGTTTGTTCTCTATGGGCAAGGACATCCTGAGGGCCAAGAGATCATCCCTGTCTGATGAAAACTTTGATATGCTAATTTTCATGAAGGGCAACATGCATCTCATGGACAAAATGGAGAACGAGAAGAAGAGGGAAAATTAAATTATATATATATTGTGTTTTTCATTTTTTTTATAATAAAAGTTAACGTTAACGGTTTTCGGTAACTTCCGTTACATGTTTAACGAATTAACTGATTACGGTAACGAAGTTAACTTTTTGGTTAACGGATTAGCGGTTAACGAAGTTAACTTTTTGGTTAACGGTGCCCACCACTGCGTCTAACTTAGCTCAGTTAAATATAACCTCATACGAGTAAATTTTGTAGGAATTCACCCATTTTGTCGAACGGAAAATCACGGAAATGAAAACCTAATTTAGCATTATTACTTAGCCTAGCCAGTTACGTCTAACTTAACTCAGTTAAATACGAGTAAATTTAACCTATCACTTCTACCATAAATGTAGTAGTCTGACCTTTTAAGTCAGGTTAGTTTAAGTTTTGATCATTTCCAGTTCCGAGAAAAAAGAATTTCCTTGCAATTTCTCTACTTTTGTGCATATATATATAGATATATATATATAAATGTTAATTGTTTATGTGAATATTTATTTGATAAAATACAAAAATAATATCGCTGATTATTTTTAAAGGTATAGACATCTCGAAGTTAACATAAATCAATTTTAAGTTTTAGCCGGCTCACCCAAATAAATATAGTTTTCTATGGATATTTATAAAAACGGAATTTTTGGCGCTACTTATATATCTGCACCTTTTACAATTCAATAATTGGATTAACATGATTTACTGCATTAAACTTATTGTAATTTTAAATATTATGTTACTGACGTTATATGATATGTCCGTTTTTCTGAAAAGAGAAACTATCATCCAGAACTCACGCCTTAAACATTTGAAATCGTAAAATACGTATTGAAACGTTCAAAAACGCTTTTACACGACTCCAAAAGGATACAAAACCTAGCTAAAAAGTATAGACCAATCAGTTTAACTTCTATTATTTGCAAATTACTTGAAAGTGTCATCAGAGACAAAATTACAATATTCTTAGAAGAAGAAGGATTAATTAGTAATAGCCAGCATGACCTTCGAAATGGCAGATCATGTTTAACAAATTTAATTGTGTTTTATGATGGTATGTTAAAGCATCTGGATAAAAAGAATCTGTAGATATTGTGTACTTGGAAATAAGGAATGAATTTCCAAATGTTTTGTCAATGTACAAATCTTCGAAGAGTAATTCACAAACAAAAATTGATTCACAAATAAACCAAACAAAGAAAATTCAAACAAAACCAAAGCCACAACAACAACAAAAAGACAAATCAGAACAAAAAGTGGTAGGTCTAACAACTACACTATAAAATTTTAATGTCACGACAGAATTTGTGCGTAAGTGTAAATTTTGTTCGGCTGATGTTCACAATAGCACACGATGTACTAAATATGGGATCAAGTAAAGATAAGCACCCCCAGCCTTCTTTACTTAGCCTTATAAGGCTAACTAACGAAAATATCACGACCTAACCTAACCAATCGTCAAGGGCGTACAGTTGACTTAACGATTTATATTAATGTTTTTGCATCAAAATTTATGATGCTTCGAGGAGTCTATACCTTTTACGATAATTTTGCCTTTCAGGATATTTTGAACAATAATATTTAATATGAGCGTGAATGCTGGTTTTAATTATATTAAAAAATAATGCCGCAGTGTTGCTGCAAGTAAATGAGGAAAAATGAATAAGTTACTCCGAGACAGAATCATGTTATAGTTTAAGGATAAAATTGCATATTATGATGAAAATTTGTATTGAAGCAAAATAATTGGATAAATGAGGAAAAATTAATAAGTTACCCCTAATTTAATTTCTATTTTGTTTATAAAATCATATTAATATTTTTTATGTTATAGTTTAAAGATAAAATTGTGTATTATGATGAAAATTTGTATTTGTATTAAACTTAGTTTATCTTATTCGATTTTGGTTTAAAAGATCACCTCACCAAGTGTCAAATTGGGTTCATTACATCGCGAGATGTTAAATAGGAGAAGTTATTGTTTTCGCCTTTTTTGTTTTTAATGTGGTTACATGAATGTTGATGGGGTGAGCTCCTAAAAGTGGTAGTCCTCATTTTACCATGTGCTGTTGATGGGACGAGTCTTAACGTCTACGATTGTTGGTGATGCTTTTTGTGTGGTGGTTGTGCTCGTATATATTTTGGTATTGGGGCTTTGCATTTTGCATGCATCAGTTTGTGTGTGTGTGATAATAGGGGCTTTATGGACATCTCAGCTTTCTAAGCCAACTGGCTGATTAAGCCCTAATATATGCTTTAATTAAATAAATAAACGCAAACTGGCAATTCAGCCTTAATATATGCTTTAATTAAATAAATAAACGCAAACTGGTAACTCAGCCTTAATATATGTTTTAATTAAATAAGTAAACGCAAACTGGCAACTCAGCCTTAATATATGCTTTAATTAAATAAATAAACGCAAACTGGCAACTCAGCCTTCTAAACCACCTGGCTGATGATGCCCGGAGGCACTGGCTGATTAAGCCACCTGATGCCCGGAGGCACTGGCTGATAATGCCAACTGGCTGAATAGCGGGGCCTATAAAACAACGGCCCCTCGGTTGAATTCCTCATATGCACCTGGCAACTCTGGTTTCAACTCTCGTTCTACTACTTCTTTCACCACCTTTCTCTACAAAAAAAAAAAAAAATGGTGTCAATAATCCAGCAGGGTTGAAAGCACCTTAAACAGAAAAAAACAAAAAAACAAACAATATGCACCTGGCAGTAGCCGGGTGAACACCTCCCCTCCTTTCTCTCTCTTAGGTTAGGTTCTTTGCAGCTTGGGGGATAACTCCGCCTCCAAGTTGCAGCATCCCCCTCCCCCATTTTCGGGGTGCCTTGCAGCAAAGGGGGTTGGGGGTTGGGACTATGAGGTGCCTTGCAACAAAGGGGGGTTGGCACCAAGGGGTGGGGTGGCACTCTTGCAGCATTTGCAATTGCATTGCACTCTCCCACTTTGAGGTCATACTACTGAGGTCAAAGTCAAAGGTCATATAGAAGTGGAACGTTTTTATTTGATGCTCTATAGTTTTTACAGCGAGAATCGAAGTTATTCTACGTCCTTTCCTGAGCATTTTGAGACCAAGATTGTCAAAATCGACCTCAAACTTTAGGTCATAACTTGGAAACTCGTTGACTCAGGAAGCTAAAGTTTGGTGACGATTCATCATTCACCTAACCCAATCATCACAAAAAAATCAGAGAAATCGGTGAGATGAGTGGCAGAAATTGCCAAGAAGTGTACCGGATGAGGTCATAAATGTGGTCTATCACGGTCTTTTTCGTCGATTTTAATGTGCCAATAACCCGATAGTATTAGATTAATCTAATGCTATCTTAAAACTAACCTATCTTAAAGAACCTGATTGATCAGGACGAGAGGGGGAGGGGGATTACATGATAATAAACCTCTGCCTGATTGGCTAAACGTGAATACGAGTATGAACCAAACGAAACCTGTTGTCCTTGCTTCGTGCCTCATATCACGTATTCTCGTCCACATTCAGAATAGGCCTATTTTCCGCCTTCTACAATCTACCTATTTAACCTAACTTACAGTATATTTATACATTACACGCTGTCATTCTATATTCATTATTAACTCCCATTTTTACGAACACGAAATCTTACTAGGATAAATTACAAGGATAAATCATCTGGACTAGGGTGAAGCAGAGCCGCCGAGAGGCAATATAATTAACAGAGAGGAAATATAATTAATGAACATACATTTTATAGAGTATCATAGTCAAACTGAAACAGATAAAATATTATCTGCGGTCCACCAATGCCCAAGACCGACTGACAGACCTGGGAACTATTGTAATTGAAAGCTAGTTAGCCCGTACTTTAAATTTCATCAGAATCATTTATCACTTTGATAGAGAGAAGGCAAAGAAAGTACACTTCTAATTATGAAAATCTTGCAGTAAACAATTGTCTTGCCTGCATAGACTGGTACTGCATTTGTAAATTGTATGGTGATAGAATTATTATAATTGATTCGAAAAATAAAATGGTCATTTTCCTCCGAGTTGTTTATTCATATTGTATGTTTTGAATAGTGACTTAGACATATAATCAGTTTGCTTGTTATGTACACAAAAAACATTCATAATAAAATACTGAGTAAACAGGGGACCCATATACCAATCCTTCCCCGGGGCCCTGGGCAGCTCTCGGCGGCCCTTGGGTGAAGGAAGCTGTTAGTGACACTCCTCTACATATAGCCCAGCGTTGGTTGTAGCATTGGTGGAAGGTTTCTTCCTCTGATAGTATTAGAAAAATATAAGTTAGCAATTAAATATCAGAAAATAGGCCAAGAAAGTTAGTTGAAAACTGTAGAATAGGTAGGAACTAGTAAAATTATAAAATCATGTATTAATTATTGTCTTTTAAGTTTTAGGTTCGTAGATAATTAATTAAAGAACATATAACATACCAAGCAAGACTGGAACAGTAAAATCTGAAGTAAGAAAAAGGTAACATAGGGAGAAGGAGAGACAGTTAGAGTTAGAAGACGCATAAAATAACAGATACAGATAGAGTCAGAAAGTGAAGAAGTGGATCTGTATGTATAGAACAAGAATATAGTTTTAAATTTGTGCGAATGTACTTATAAGCGGGTCCCTTTAATAAAAAAAAATTGCCCTTCTAGTGTCAGGAGAACGGGATCCAACCTAGGTGCGAATTTCTTAATGGTCCCTGGACTGTTTTCCCTCTTGTTTTTGGTTTATTCGTTTTTCTGTATCCACCCGAAGAGGATGCCAGTGGGCATCGAAACTGTCGTGGAAATAAACTCTCTCTATTAGAGTGGGATTTTATTATCATAATTTGACCTTCACATAGAAAAAAGTGAAGTTTTTTGCATTTACTTAGAAAGCAATTAACTCACGACAAGGATTAGATATTCTTTTGAATTTTTAAGTAAAGTCTTATAGCCCCTATTTGGGCTAAATACCATAGTAAAATCTAGATTAAACCTGGAATAAAAAATAGCCTATAAGTACTAATAACAGCTTAATAAGTACTTAATAACAGCAATAAATAAAAATATGAAATTATCTTATAACTTTCTGATTATGAATTTATATGATATAAGGCTAACATTTCTCCAACTTTTACAAGCTATTATTTTTTTTAATTTTGCCCGAATGCAGAGCCACTTTGCCCAAATTCAGTCCTCCCAGCACGGCAACCCCCCCCCCGGCTCGTACGCCTATATATATATATATTATATATATATGAGCGGTTTAAGAGTGGTAGAAAAATACACAGATAAGAGATAGTTATATATGTCGAGGGGTACGTCCCTAAAAGGGCCCTCGATTTGTTTTAGACGACTACGGACAATGAATACCAGGGTTGGTCCCCTTGGTTGGAGTCGGAATTATATCCGAAGGATAATAGACACGTCACTCTCGGGTTACCAGTGGATGCACTCGGCGCTCGCGCCTAGTCAACAATGTGTGTGGAAGTCACTGACCCCAATTGGTTGTAAAGTTGGTGCGGTGAATGGAAACGACTAACTCAATTTAACAGAGTCTTTTTAATAATTCACTTTGAATACAGAATTCTTTTTATATCAAAAATAATATTTAATTAATTAAATGAAATTAAATTAATTAAATTAAATTACTTAGTAAAATTAACTTTGAACAGGTTGACTAAAGCTCAATATACAATTTTTATATATTAAGTTAAGTTCCATTATCAATGGAAGCTAAATTGACCGGGAGGGGTAGTGCCACTGCAGGAATATTTACAGACTTAGGTCACAGAGTTTACGTATTATGAAGATTGTCAGAAAGCAAAGAACCTCGTTTCCGACGCTCTCGGGGTTTTTATAACCTCGGGGTAGGCGGAGACGAGGTAAACTAAGGGTCACCCTCTTACGGGCGGAGCCTAACAGCAAGCGCCTATAATAGTTTTCCATATTCGAATTTAAGCGGAGGCGACGTTAATTTACTGCCTCGATTGGGAGATGGAACTTCGGGAGAGTTCCGGGGGCGAACCAATCATGATCGAAATAGGTTTCGCGGAATTTACATTTTTCTTTTGATAGTAAAGCATAATTGTAGGATCGAGAGGCGCCAGGGGGGCGGCCTGGAAGGAGGGTCGAACCTATACAAAAGGGAACTGATTTGGAAGGAATTTACAGGGCGCAAATGAATTTCATAATCGAGAGAATCACTTTTGCGTGATTCTTTGGAAAAGAGAAATAGGGGTTAGGAAGAGCTGAAATTTGGTATGCGAGTAGGTCGAGCTAGGGGAAATCTGGTGGGCTATAGGTTGACACAATTATGCTTTATCTATGGGAATAGATCAGGTTTTTTAGGAAAATTTAATAATAAAAAATATAAAAACTGAGATGTTTATAGACGCTTGCCTTGCATCACGTGATGCTGACAATAATAGAGACGCGGAGGGATCGAAGAATTCATGCGATGTGCATATTTTCATATGCACCTCGCATCTAACAATTTAGATTTGGATTACTGGGATTTATACGGATTATACGGATTAATGGGATTTATGTGGATTTATACGGATTAATGGGATTTATGTGGATTTATACGGATTACATTGGATTTCTCCGCGCATGAAAGAATGCACACTCTGTGATATCAGAACAAAGGAATTTTGGGTTCAAGGTTTAGAATACAATTCGTCGGAGACGAACTCTTTTGTACCGTAAGGATTTACACTACGGGACACTACCTCCCCTTCTGCAAAAGTAACAATTAAACAAAAAAATAATACGGTCAACAGTTTTAAGCAGAAACAAAAATAATATGTACATGCTAGCTAACTAATTAAAATTTGGATTTCTCGGTGTAGTGACAGCTAACGGGGGGCCGAAGATTGGGGCAGACCGTCCGGGGCTTCTTCCGAAGGTGAGGGCTCCGAAGTAGGGGCATTCCACTTCAGTCGTCGACACGGGCGGCAAGCAAGGAAGATGAATATAATTATTAGTATTAGTAAGACAGCGGCGGCGTTGACGTAGGTGAGGGGCTGAACGTGGGATAAGACATGAGACCGTTCTTGGAGGGTTTCGGTGATACGATCCAATTGCTGATCCCAAGGGGGATAGTTAAAGGAAGGTACAAGAGTTACAGAGGCAAGAGGAAGGTTGAAGAGAGGAATTGGTGGGAGGTGAGCCATAGGGTGTACAAGACGAGGCGTGTTGTTAAGGGAGCGTACTCTGGGGTTTGTGGAGATAAAGCTAGAGGTAATAATAGAACAACCGGAGGGGATTCTACTAACTGGATCCAATTGTATCATACTACGGTTGTTCGGGCAATCCAGGGTTGCTTCACGTTTTTGGGGGATGGACAGGAGGAGATCGGAACTTATTTGGAATTTGGTTGACAAAGGTGTTCTACAGTGAGTAATGTCGCGGGTGGTAAACCGGGTGTACTGTTGGTAGGTTTTGGAAAGGAAAAAGTATGGGTGTTCTGTGTGTAAGATGAAACGGGTCACGTTTTCCCTCATAGAGTAAACTGTGGGAAAAAGGGGTGACAAGTATAAGCGTTGTATATTTGAGCATCGAAGAAGGGTATAACAATAATGATAGAGAATGGAGACAAAGGTAAGCATAGTGGCCGAAGTTAACATTATTAATAATTTTGGGTGTGTTAGCGGTTACTTCCGAGAAGTTCTCCAGGACGGGAATTTGGGTCTCACCTTGGGTTTGACCGAAGGTCGGTCCGGGGGACGAAGGGGGTGAGGTGGATGGGTCGCTGAGGTAGTGGCTAGGGACTCGGGTATTCGCGCAGTTGGAGCAGGCCGAGTCGATGGCAGCTGGGGGGTTTTCGGTGGTAGGGAGGGGCTTTGTGGAGGTGTCTTGTCTTGTGTAGGTGTCTTAGGGACGGAGTGGAGTGTGGGTACGGGGTCGGAGCTTGGCTCGAGTAAAGGGCTATGTGTGTGTTCTAGTGACTCGGGTATTCGCGATTGGGAGCGAGTCCACGGGCCTTGCGACGACTCCTGTGGTCGAAATCGATATGTCACCGTAGGGTCTGTTTTAAGGTCGTCGATAGGTGAGGGTGGTGATGGTGAGTCGGGGGGCTCCTCACTGGCTGCGGGGCCCTCCGGTAGAATTTTAAAGTTTGGAGTTGTCTCCGGGGCTTCTTCCAAAGGTGAGGAAGGAGCAGCAGGGAGTGGCTCCAGTTCATTTTCAGGTTCAAGGATAGCTTCCTCAGGCTGTACGGACAGGGTAGTCCGAGGGGGCCTTAGGTAGTTTTCCCACTCGTCCGACTTCTCGGTTTCGGTAGTGGTAACGCGGGGTTGGGTTGTATCCCCTTGTTGTCGGGACGACTTCGGTTGAGGGGGATTCGGATCCTCATTCGTAACCTTAATTTGGTTGGCATGAACAACCTTTTTCTTTAAGGTTTGTAAGTGTTGGATGGTGAAGGTGTTATGCCCCAGGTCTTCGAGGACGCGATATGGCCCTACCCATTTTGGACAGAGTTTTCGACTGAGGCCCGGAGGCTTCGTACCTGCCAACCAGCAACGGTTTCCAGGTATTACGGTCCGTTGCTTAGGGTACCGCTTGTGTTGGTAGTGGACCATTCGGTCGGTCTCATGGTTGAGACATCGTCGTGTATCTTCGAAAACCTGAAACGAATGGCGAGCCAGGTCGTCCGCATAGCGTTGAGGCTCCTGTAGGTCAAATCCCTCTTCGGTGGAGTCGTTTGGGAGGTCGAAAGGAAATCTTGCATCGTAATGATACAATCTAAAATGAGGGGTGTCCCCGATGAGTTGACTGTGGTTGTTGTTAACAGTCCACTGCACCATGGAGATGCACTCGTCCCAATTACGTTGGTCCGCGTCCACGAGATGTCGTAGGACGTTAAGGATCTTTTCGTTCTGCCTCTCAACCAGACCATTTGCTGCCGGATGGTACGGTGTTATTTGTACCTTTTGGATGTGGAGACGTTTGCATAACTCTACGAACATCGCGGAGGTAAATTCCCGAGCGTTGTCCGAGAGCAACACGACCGGCGTGTTGTGCCGTTGAATTACTCGTTCGAGTAAACACTTGGCAATTATCTCCGATGTATGGGCAGGCACAGGTACAATTTCATTATACCTGGTAAAATGGTCGGTGAAAACGACAACGTATTTGTTTCCATTTCGACTTTGGATAAAGGGGCCCATCACGTCCATTCCTACGCGCTCCCAAGGTCTAACAGGAACGGGGTACGCATGCATATGCGCGGTGGGCGGACGCGCTCCTTTATGCCTGGCACATGCCGAGCATGCCTTGCAATGTTCTGTTACCTTGGTGCGCGTGAGTGGGAAATGGTAACGCGCTTGGACCAACTTTAGGGTTCGTTCAATTCCGGGATGCCCAGCACAAACGCTGTCGTGGCAAAGTTTGATTGCCACGTCTTGAAGACTCTCGGGAACTTCTACCACGTATTGCCCAGGAGAAATTTGATAATTCAAAATTTGATCCTGGAAAGCATACAACTGGTGAAGTTCCGAATTTGGTTGGGCTTTTAATTGCTGCACCAAATTAGAAATATACGAGTCCTTGCGTTGTGCCTCGAAGAGCGTGTCTCTATCGAAATTGGGAATAGTCTCAATCCGATGAATTCCACGGACCTCTTCGGGTTTATTTATTCGGGATAAACAATCCGGGAGAACGTTGAGTTTTCCGGGACGGTGAACGTATTCGGGGCTAAAGTCCTGGACGGTAAGAGCCCAGCGACCTAATCGCCCGTCGGGTAGTTTTTTAGAAAATATCGAGGTTAACGGAGCGTGGTCCGTTTTTACTGTTATTTTATACCCGTAGATAATATTCTTGAACTTCTTCAGGGCCCATACGATGGCTAAAGCTTCTCGTTCAGTCCCTGAATAGTTACGTTCGGGTTTGGATAGTAACCGACTCGCATAAGCCACAGGTAGTTCGGTACCTTCTACTTCTTGGAGTAGGACGGCACCTAACCCGTAGTTAGAAGCGTCCGTGGCTACTATAAAAGGTTTACCAAAATCCGGGAACTGCAGTATGGGTTCTTGCAGGAGTTTGTCGCGGAGATCAGTGAAGGCTTCCTGATGCTCAGAATTCCATTCAAAAGTAGCCTTCTTTTTGAACAAATTGGTCAAAGGAGCGGCTATGTCTGAAAACCTAGGAATGAAATTGCGATAGAATCCTACAAACCCGATAAAGGTTCGCACTTCATCAACGTTTCGAGGAACAGGGTAATTTAGGAGAACCTGAAGTTTGGCGGGATCCGGTCGGATTCCGTCAGAGGCAAGAAGAAATCCTAAATACACAAGCGAGGATCGGAAAAATTGGCACTTAGTCAATTTTAGTTTGAGATTCTCGTTCGAAAGACGTTGGAAGACTTTGGCAAGACGTACGAAATGTTCTTCGACTGTATCGCTATAGATCACTATGTCATCTAGATAGACTAAGGCATGAGACCCTAATAATCCGGACAACACAATGTTCATAAGTCGAGAGAAATTCGCAGGACCGTTTCGGCACCCGAATGGCAAAACATTCCACTCGTAATGGCCCTGGTTGGTAGTGAACGCAGTACATGGCCGTGACTCTGGAGACAGAGACATCTGCCAGTACCCTGAAGCTAAATCCAGCGAGGTAAAATATTTAGCTTTACCAACATATTGAATGACCTCCTGCATGTTGGGAAGCGGAAATCGGTCTGGAACGGTCACTTTATTCAGGCGTCGGTAGTCGATGCACGGTCTTAACGTTCCGTCCTTCTTCTTGACCAGGATCAACGGAGAAGACCAAGGACTAACCGACGGTCGGATAACATCCAAATCTAACATCTCCTTCACGTGTTCCTCAACAACCAACTGCTGGGAGTGCGGAACGCGATATGGCGGAATGTAGATGGGCTTTGTGTTATCCGCTAGATTAATATGAAAGGGGACGAGGTTTGAACGTCCCAAAGCATCACCCTTGAGTGCGATGATGCTTTCGTGTTCGACCAAGAAGTCCAATAATTGGTCAAACAAGTCCGGGTCGCTGCAAAGGAAAGAATTTGCGGGATCGGACTCTAGACATGCTTTGTAATTAGCACGTAATGTTTGCTGAGGTACGCCTCCAGGAGTACACCTGCGTACGTCGTGAGAAATACGAATAGGCTCAGCTTGGGCCAAATAGGCCTTGCCTATTACCGTATTAGGTTGTAACGTAATGGATTCGGAACCAACATTAGCGCACAATAGAGGGATAGTTGCCTCTTCGCTAGTGCACAGACTGCGTGCAATTACTAAGCCTGAATGTTGAACTTGGTTTTCAAGAACATTCTCCACGACTACTGAAGTCGCAGGATCCACGTAAGTACCATCGTTAAAGGTAACAATTACGCGGAAGCAGACCTGTTGGTTGGGCTCAAGAACGAATTCTTCCTTAACTCTCAACTGAAACTCATCGGTTGGAACAGACTCTGAACTAACTTTCAAGGAACGCCGGACTTGGCGTGCAACGGGATTTTCACCCGACTCTAAACCATCACACGGCGACAAAGCCGGAAAAAATGGAATCCCTCCATTACTAGGATTACAACAATCCTGTAGGGTTCCATCAAAATCGGGAACATCTTCCGAAAAAACCTTCAACTCTGCTTCAACAGCAGTTGAAAAACGAACCTCTGGGTTCGACTCCGTATTCACTAACGGAATAAGTTGTCCGTGCACTTGGACAACGTTGGTTTCAAACTTAAGATCCCAACCATTTCCTTTTAGGAAGGGATAACCGAGTAAAATGTCGGTAGGAAAGTGCATAGAGTCTTGTACGATTACGCAATCGGCATCAAGCCTAACTTGCCGAGTTTCAGTTTAAGTCTAACTTGCCCCATGGAGGGTATGGTTCCTCCATTAACGTTCTTCAAAACAACCTTCGACGGGAAAAGTTCCAATTTGGAAACTCCCGGAATTTTATTCAAACTAGACTGTTTAATCAGGTTAGCGTTGCTACCTGTGTCTAGTAAACCAAACATATCTACACTTCGAACGCGAAGTGGAATAACAGCATCTTCAAACGTATTACTAATTGTGCAAACATATGACGTGGGAACGTCAACAGAGTTTGCCACAATTCTCTGTGAAGCGGGACGAGACTCATAGGTCTCGGGTTCAATGCAAGGGATTTCTGAAAAGGGGAACTTAAAGGATTCTACTACAGTGGTATCTGGATTATTCCGTGCAGGGCCCTCGGGGTCCTTAAGTGGAGCAGTAACTCCTGGTTTTTCCCACAACGGAATAGCTACCCCTGGGGAGGGCAACCCGGCTCGTCCTCTTACTGGAATCCTGGAGCCGGCAGGTCCTCTAAAAAATCATCGGGCAGATTGGTCGTCTCCCGACTTTCCAGTTCTAAGGCTGGTGATCTGGTGTATCCCAGCTCGGTCAAACATTCTGTAAAAATATTTCGAACTTCCTGGTTCGATAGATTAGGGTTAGGGTTAGTTATATAAGAGGGGGTTCCCTCAGGGTATCCCTTCTTCTTTGGCCTCCTGGGAGGTCGAGATCCTTTGGACCACTCATCCCGTCGCTGGGGCGGTGCACCCTTCTCCCGGCATTTGGGACGATCTCCCCGCCGGTGACCGGATTCCCTGCAGGAATCGCAATAAGCAGCCGCCCTGCATTGTTTTATACCATGTCCTACTTGACAGCAGTTGTAACACCGTAGGGGCGAACTTGGGGGAGTCTGTCGCGATGAGTTTGGTCGAGACTCGGGCGCGGGCGTTGCAGAAGCAAACTTTTGCTTCTGGGGCCTTCCTGTTTGTTCGGTAGTATAACGGATGGACTGGGAGGTTTTGGTTCGTTCTTCCCTCGGTTGACGAATATTCAGATCAGTTGAGTTTGGACACGACTCCTTCATTTTGTTCACGACCGTTGCTAACGACGCGGTGAGATCCGCGTGTTTCTGGAATCTAACTTGGTGGTGACTTGGTAGGTTCGCATACATGGCCGAAAAGGACAATATCTTCGCCGTTTGCGAGGACATTTTATAATCAAAAGCTCCTTCAAGGCTAAGATGACACTATTCATAGTGCCTTGAATGCGATTCCTAAACTCCATAAAATCTTCACCATCCTGCCAACGCAATCGGAACAAATTCGTCATGGCCACAAATGGTTGAGTGTCGCTGACATCTCCGAAATTGTCCAAGAGGATCCGACGATACTGGGTCCATGTAGTGGCCGCTTCTAAGTCGGGGTTAGTGTCAACAAACTTCGATGCTGACCCTTCTTCTAGATCTACAAACCGTTGTGCTTCCAAGATCCTATCCTTGTCCGTGATCACCTCTCATTCTCGAAATATACTTCCAGTTTGTGGAGCCAGTGGTGAACAAGTGGCTCGGTGGTCTTTCCCGCGACGGTTCCCTTAAATCTTGGAACGGACGCCGGTAAGTTGAGTAACCTGGAATACGTAATATTCGTGGCAGGCGCGGTCGCGGCAGCAGCAGTGGAAGCAGTGTTAGTGTCAGCCATGTTGATGTTGGGAATGCGGCGACGTTTGGGGAAGGACGGGCGTGGAGGTGTAAGTGGTAATAAAAATTCCCGGTCTGAATCGGAATCGGAATCGGAATGTGGCATACACGTCACGCGCGAAAACAAACAATTGAAGTGTGTTTTGGCAGTGTGGTCCTAGTATATATAGTATCAGTGTGTTTGCGTGTTTTTTTTTTTTTTTTTTTTTTTTTGGGGGGGGGGATGGTCCAAATTAAGTAAACTACTAATTATTTAATTAAAAAAAATTAGAAGTTTAAAAATTCGGTTAACTTAATCAAACGCAAAACAATCGAGGAAACCTCAACAACTGCAGTAACACACTAAAATATTGTAATCAAGAACGACGTGATTGCTAAAAAAAAACAAGTTAAGCCAGTTTTGTTCTATCACTCTCCTTAAATAGGTGTTATCATAGTAATAAAAAAAACGAAATAAGAAAAAAATAAAGGTTGGGATAGCAAAAGGTTACTTGTAATCCGATTGTCGAATCGTTGGTCTCCAATGAATGAAGAGTCCCACACAAAGTCCCTTTCCGTATCCTCGATCCTAACGATGGCAACGTGAGTTCCAGCGGTGGTGGATCCTACCCTCTGCCTGAGTTCGCAAGGAAGTACCCTAGTCGTGCCCCAATCGTAATCACGGATGTGGCCTGCAATTAGGTCACAAGCGTAATTTCCGTAGCACCAAGTAAAACAATTAAAAATGAAAAGAATAACCTAACCCTACCTAACCTATTCAATTACAGAAATAAAAAGTAAAATATTACACTCGGTAATTCAATAATGAAAACGAATTTAAAATAATTCACTTATTAAAATCGTTAAAGAAAAATAATAATAAATGACTACTTAGTCACAATAATAGCGTATTTCACTATTACGTAATTAATTAAAATTACACGTTAATTTACACTAAGTTTGATAATTAAGAAAAATTATTAAGTGGTAAAATCACTTCACGGATCCCACTTACTCAAAGTGAAAAATAATAAAAAGAAAATTAAACTTTTCTTAACGTTTGTTTGTAGTTAGTATTACTAGTCACCATTCACCGTGAATTATTACGATGGCAAAAGTAATGTTAATGATTAGTGTATAATCTGCGTACACAATTTAAAGATTATAATTGGGTTAAAGGTAATCAGTGATACTTAATAGTTACGTTCAATTATCACTCAAACGTAAAACGTTCGCGTGAAGTTGACCGAGAGAGGAAACTGAGGCGACTTCGTGACGTGGCATCAGCTGGCGTCTCTCTCGATTTGAAGGTCACTCGCTGATGAGACAAGGGCTAGCCGGTGACGTCATGTACAGCCTTGGCGCCTTCCGAGAGGAGTGAGGGAGAACCCGGGGCGAGATGGGCAAGACTTCGTTCACCCAAATTCCGGGTCCTGGGGGTTCCTGGGTCCTCTGCGTCTCGGTGGGACCTCCAGTGTCGAGGGGTACGTCCCTAAAAGGGCCCTCGATTTGTTTTAGACGACTACGGACAATGAATACCAGGGTTGGTCCCCTTGGTTGGAGTCGGAATTATATCCGAAGGATAATAGACACGTCACTCTCGGGTTACCAGTGGATGCACTCGGCGCTCGCGCCTAGTCAACAATGTGTGTGGAAGTCACTGACCCCAATTGGTTGTAAAGTTGGTGCGGTGAATGGAAACGACTAACTCAATTTAACAGAGTCTTTTTAATAATTCACTTTGAATACAGAATTCTTTTTATATCAAAAATAATATTTAATTACATTAAATGAAATTAAATTAATTAAATTAAATTACTTAGTAAAATTAACTTTGAACAGGTTGACTAAAGCTCAATATACAATATATATATTTTAAGTTAAGTTCCAATATCAATTGGAAGCTACATTGACCGGGAGGGGTAGTGCCACTGCAGGAATATTTACAGACTTAGGTCACAGAGTTTACGTATTATGAAGATTGTCAGAAAGCAAAGAACCTCGTTTCCGACGCTCTCGGGGTTTTTATAACCTCGGGGTAGGCGGAGACGAGGTAAACTAAGGGTCACCCTCTTACGGGCGGAGCCTAACAGCAAGCGCCTATAATAGTTTTCCATATTCGAATTTAAGCGGAGGCGACGTTAATTTACTGCCTCGATTGGGAGATGGAACTTCGGGAGAGTTCCGGGGGCGAACCAATCATGATCGAAATAGGTTTCGCGGAATTTACATTTTTCTTTTGATAGTAAAGCATAATTGTAGGATCGAGAGGCGCCAGGGGGGCGGCCTGGAAGGAGGGTCGAACCTATACAAAAGGGAACTGATTTGGAAGGAATTTACAGGGCGCAAATGAATTTCATAATCGAGAGAATCACTTTTGCGTGATTCTTTGGAAAAGAGAAATAGGGGTTAGGAAGAGCTGAAATTTGGTATGCGAGTAGGTCGAGCTAGGGGAAATCTGGTGGGCTATAGGTTGACACAATTATGCTTTATCTATGGGAATAGATCAGGTTTTTTAGGAAAATTTAATAATAAAAAATATAAAAACTGAGATGTTTATAGACGCTTGCCTTGCATCACGCGATGCTGACAATAATAGAGACGCGGAGGGATCGAAGAATTCATGCGATGTGCATATTTTCATATGCACCTCGCATCTAACAATTTAGATTTGGATTACTGGGATTTATACGGATTTATACGGATTAATGGGATTTATGTGGATTTATACGGATTAATGGGATTTATGTGGATTTATACGGATTACATTGGATTTCTCCGCGCATGAAAGAATGCACACTCTGTGATATCAGAACAAAGGAATTTTGGGTTCAAGGTTTAGAATGCAATTCGTCGGAGACGAACTCTTTTGTACCGTAAGGATTTACACTACGGGACATATATGTGTATTAGTAGTATGACTACAAAATGGGAGAGTGTAAGAATGTTGCAATGTTGGAAGAGGTTATGCAACAAGGGGGTTATGCAATGAAGGGGGTATGCAATGAAGGGGAGGGGTTATGCAACAAATCAATGCTGCAAAAGGGGAAAGGTTATGCAACAAGTTAATGCTGCAAAGGGGGGAGGGGAGGGAACTTTGGGGGGAGAAGGGAGGATGACCTCCCCCCAAAGGGGTAACCTTAACCTAAGAGGGAGAGAAAGGAGAAGGAGGAGGGTCTTTGGGGGAGAAGGTGGGATGTCCTCACCCCCTAAAAGGAAATCTAACCTAAGCCTTAACCTAAGAAGGAGAGAGGAGAGAGTTCTTTATTCCACCGGAGTCCGTCGCATAATGAGAGTCCAGGGGCCAAGCAGCTGTTATGTAGAGGCTCGTGAGTTGCCAGATACCACTTATTTATATGCGGTGGGGCTACCAGAGAGCACAATTTATTTATTTATTTATATAAAAAGGGTTACCAGATACCACCATTTATTTTAATTATGTTCAGGTGTACCTTATTATGGTGAGTTGCCAACTTATTAGGGTGAGTTGCCAGATTGCACCCTTTATTTTAATTTTTATTTAGACGAGATGCCACTTATTTATTTATTTATTAAAGGCAAGAGTGACTTTCTCCTAAAATTTGTTCAGCAAGAGAACTAATTATTTAAACGAATCCCAATATTAACAATAAAAGAAATACAAATACAATTAAACCGAATTAAATAAAACACCATTACATCATTCTGTTTATTTAGACGAATTATTAGAATCAATCTCACGAAATATATAGAAAATAAATATACAATAGTTTATTCTATACAAACGATGGAATATATATGATAAAAAAATTAATAATAATATAGGAAATACGAACGAGGAATATATATATATAATCAAAAAAATTACTTTAAAGCCAAACCGAAAGTATCTAATTACTTTTGACAATCCTTTCTATATATCTTCTAGATTTTTTTAGAAAAAAATCCGCGAAACCAAGAAGAGGATTCCTTTATTCATTTATTTTTAATTAAAATTGATTCGTATCTTTACGCTAGTATATTTATTTAACAATAAAAGAAAAATGCACACAAAATAACAATACACACTTTAAACGCGTATATATATAATATATATATATATATATATATATATATATATATATATATATATTATTCATGATGTAATGTACTTGTATATTTAAAAGAAAAATCTTACAAACATACTGAATAATTATTTAAAAACTAAAATTTTAATTCATACATTTGAAATCACTAAACTTGTCCGCGATCCTTTCTTTGAAAACAACTTTTCTTTTTCAAGAAAGAAGAATCTATCGGAATAACACACGAAACACAGGTGAAGCGTCGTTCAAAAATGTTGACCGCAAAGGTCCATTTGACAAATCCGTCCAATACCACACAGAGAGAATCACTCTCGACTCCTATTTATTGTTTTCAATATTGTAATTACTAATGATCTTACATTGTATTATATATACATAAGCATCACGTGATTGTTTTCCATGGACAAATTATTTATATTCTAAATTAGCCTTTGATGAAGTAATGAATTTCCTCATCATGTTCCCATATGCAACAATATATATATATATATACACACACACACATATATATATATATATATGGTGGTGCAAATTACAGTAGTAATGATAAGCTAAATCGGTTTTCCTTCTCCCCGAATTGTTCATTTTGACAAAGATCAAGCTTGTCACCCGCCTTAGACCTACAGTTCAACGTTGAATTCGAACTACGCTCCAACACGGGCGGCTAAAATTACAATATCATCGTCCGGACTCGATCTCTCAACCTAACCTCCGATGAACACCCCAGCGTCTTAACCATTAGGATACTTAGTGCCCATTTATCTACAAGCCCAACCAGACATTCATTTTTATGAACTAAACACATTTTAAACACACTCCTACACGAGAGAAACATATGCCCAGTAGAAAGTCAAGTCCAATAGATATATCCAAAATTCGAAAGCCGAGAATAGTATGACCGCAAATAATAATAAATTTCAGCGAGATCAAATTGATAAAAGAATTAAATGAGAAGTCTATTATTTTTATAAATAAAATTCCGCGAAATAAAAAACTGGCTTCCTTTATTAATTTGTTTTGTTCGTACTTTCATGCTAGTAAACAACCTTTGGTTAAAAACCTTTGGTTAGCTTCCGCCCGAATTGTTCATTCTGATGAAGGTCAAGCTTTTCACTCCACCTACAGTTTAACGTGGAATCCGAACCACGCCCCATCAGCAGCCAGCGTGTTAACCACTAGACCACCTAGGGTACCCATTTATCTACCAACCACTTTCTTTATTGTGTGGAAGGCTGAACAGCTGGGTTTTACTGCGCGCCGGCTGCCGTCGGGTCTCGAACCCGTGGCCGATGGATTCGTATTCAGCGACGCTAACCACTACACCACCATCACAATAAAAGGAAAATGCCTGCAATATAATAATTACACAATATATATATATATATATATATATATATATATATATATATATGATACACAGACCGTGCATGGAACAAGGAACTCTTCTGGGATAATATATATATTATATATAATATATATATATATATATATATATATATATATATATATACATATATATATATATATATATATATATATATATATATATATATATATATGATTATATACATTCTTAAATCTATATGTACTTTTATATTATGTTTTTATAAATAAAATTCCGCGAAATCAAAGTTAAATAACTTATAAATATTATTAAATTTTTTTTAAAAAAATACATTTACTTTAAAGCGACTTCGCTGGGGGAAAGCATCTAACTCACCATACAAAAGAAACACCTGTTTCCCCGATGCCATTCTAAAAACCGCAAAGGTCCCTCGATCCATTTTCGGCTAGACCACCCACGATGAAGCCACCGCTCACTCCTTCAATTTTGTTCCCCTGCTACTACTGTATATATAAATCTATTTTATATTTTATTTTTGTTTGCGTGTAATTTGTGTGGTATCTTCTTCATAGTTGTGTTAAAACTTTACATTGTCTCTGTTATTGAAATGAAATTAAATGAATGAATGGAAATGAAAAAAATGGAAGGGTTTATTATTATTATTATTACGTGCGATGATTCCTCATTTCACGAAGATTAAGCTTATCGCCCCTCTCGAGTTTACCTGATGAAGTAGTGAGTTGACTTCTTTTACTCAACACCTCACATAGGTACACCCGTCTCATCGGGGATTGTATGTACCAAGAAATTACAATGTCACCGTCCGGAATCGATCTCTCAACCTCCGATCAGCACTCCAGCGTCTTAACAACTAGGATACCTAGGGTACCCATTTATCTGCCAGCTCAACCAGACATTCATTTTCACGAACTAAACATAATTTAATCACTTCTACGCGAGAATTGGCATGTAGAAAGTCAAGTCAAATAGTTGTAACCAAAATGAGAAAGTTGAGGATAGAATAGTATGAACGCAAATAATAATAATGCAAAATATTGTCGTGGTAGAGATTGCAGGTGGAAAATGTTGATCAATGTTGTAAAGGGGTGAGGTATATTGCATGAAGGGTGGGTTCCAAAATGGGAAAAGCGAGGATAGCGTGGACCCGTAATATAGGTGTTACGATTGGAACACAAAATTTAACATTCCGTTCAGTTACATTGACAACCAATCATCAAACTTACGAACCGCCTATTAGTCTTTTGGGTGGTGGTGCTTGGGGATCTTGCATATAAAAGTGATTATTTTCAGATGGGATTCACAGTAGTTATTTTCACCAGTGAATAAACATTCCCTCCGTCATGAATCAAAAACGTTACAGTTTACCGGATTTATATCAAGATGGAGACATTGCAGCGGTGTCTACAATTAATCTTTTTAACGCAGCGGACCGGGATGCATTATTTCCAAAGCAAACCTTTGATGATATTTGCAATGACGCTCCTTACAATCCGACGCAAGGGACTGCCGTAGAAATGTAATTATGTACCTGTAATTTTATTTTTTGTAGCCAATTATTCGCGAATGGTTATTTATTTAGTGTGCCTGTCATTAGGAGAAAGGGCACTGTTCTGGATTATTTCATCATGTATATGGAGGGTTGTAGTAATTCATCTCATCACATTAAAAATGCTTCATTTAAATAGTAGGTATCCGCAATTATAGATTAGTGTGGAATTAATATTATACTAAAGTCCTGTTTTGATTCGTTGAATTTTTTATAGCAATCCTTTGCAAGCTTTAAATAATTTTATAAATTCCGTCATAAATGTTGTTATTCGGCATTTCCTCTTAAAGGAACTTCTCTAAGCGGGTTCAAAGATATCTTCACATTGTAATACTCTTACTATATGTACACTCTGCATATGTTTTAAACAATTGGGTTTTTATTAAGAAAGATTCAGTATGAACTAATTAGTTATTCTTTCTCCTTTAAGGTCCGATGAGGATTTGACTCATGTTATACAATCTTTTCGTTTTGAAGAAACGCATGTCGTGGACCTGAATACGGAGGTAGAAGATATGCCGAGTAGTCAACCCAGCGAATGTCACATCATTAACGAAATAATGTAAGTTTTTTATGTTTCGATCTTCTTTTCGGGTAAGAAGACACACTGTATTTTCCTCAATTTATTAAATGAAAGAAATAATGTTTTTAGTACAATAACCACCTTAAATAAGCTACGGAATATACAAACTAACATTATTGGATACACACACATATATATATATATAATATATATATATATGCGCCTCGGTGGTGTAGTGATTAGCGTCGCTGACTACGAATCCATCGGCCCCGGGTTCGAGACCCGACGGCAGCCGGCGCGCAGCAAAACCCAGCTGTTCATCCTTCCGCACAATAAAGAAAGTGGTTGGTAGATAAACTGTAGGTCTAAGGTGGAGTGTAGGTCTAAGGTGGAGTGAAGAGCTTGACCTTCGTCAGAATGAACAATTCGGGCGGAAGCTAACCAAAAGTTTATACACACACGAACAAAACATACTATGCAACGAGTGCGCACAATCGGAAAACGGCTTTTTATCTGTCTGCATACCATTTCGTCGTTTCGTTGAGTGTGACACGGGTCGAATAATTTTAAAAATTGTAAATTCCTTACCACGTGACATATGCATGAGAAATGAAAGGCAGTACATCCCACAAGTATTACTAAAATATCCTTGTAGCCGGAAGAGATTCCATACAACTTCGGGGATATGTATCTGCTCGAGAAATTTTACAATAACAGGGTCACTCGAGGGTTGAGTACCGAGTGAATCAAAATAGTACATGCGGTCCCTATTTTTAAAATAGATTGCAAACCAATAAATCCCTTCACTACCAATAACATCTGTGTTCACAATAAGACTACCGCAATCTCTCGTAGTTGGCAATTTCAATGTTTCATTCTTTGCAAACACACCGATAAATTTGGAACGTGTGATTCGTTCACTATTCATTACTCTCTGAAGTGTATTCGCATCCATTTTAAAAGTCAGTGACAACGCTCCTAAATCTGTCAACTTCTATTTGGGCTTGTGACTCAAGGTATACTACTGTAGTACACTAATAGGCACGTCTATAGGCTTGGCGAATTCCAATCTGTCAGATGTTTCCACTCTGTTGTGGAGTTAAGTGTTCATTTACACTAGCAGATAAGTCAGGTGTGATGTCAAACGGATAAAGGTTAAATTGATCAATGAATTCTTTCTGCGTTATCCCAAATCCAAGCTCATCACAAGCACCTGCAATATGGGCCAGATTACTATATGCTCTCGCGCAAAGCGAGAACACAGCATCTGATGAATAATCCATATCCATAGCCCCACCCAACGCAACGCCATTAACGTATAGAGTTATATTTTTAAGGCTGAAATTCCCGAATTTAAAGGCACTCTTTTTATATTTTCCATTAACCGAAGCATCGTCTTGCATTCCAACTAATATCCTTTTAGGTAGATTTCCAAGGGCGATGTTTTCTATCTGTTTCGAGGCAAACCCTGCTGGCACCGTGTATAGTTTGATCTGTGCTCTGTTAATTGGGTATTTTACTGTGGCGTGTAGTAAATTTTTCTCAATTTCTATTTGTTTAGGTGAACTCAGTTTCACTCGCCGTAAGCGGATGTATGTCTCCATAATGTGAATCACAACGGGTTTTGTTCCCTCTTCTTGATCAGTTCCCAGATAGATCTCAGGATTCGTGCGGGTGAGCTTTATTTCCATATCCACCCCATTCACAAGCAACTTCTCCTGAAATGTGAAGTCTGTATGCAGGCGTCCAAAACATTCGTATATCTTCTTTTTAGAATTTTTAAATTTGTCCTTTATACTACTTTCGTCTTTAGTTTGATAATAGCCCTCGGCACTTAAAAAGGTATCCTTCGCTTCTTTGAAAAAGTTCAGCACATTTTCCAGATAGGATCGTAGGTGGTAGTACCTCGTTCCTGCCGATATGTTGACCTGATTTAAATATACGTCACACTGGTTCAATAAGGAGTGCAGAAAGTTTGTTTCAGGATATACAGCATATTTGTCATCGCAGTCCGTTCCATTAGAATGAGCTATACCTAGTTTAGCGTACATGTGCACGCAGCTTGGGTCAAAAAAGTAAGGGCCTGAGCTGGGTATCACGAATTCTATAGGGGCACTCGGGGAACTAATTGTGTTTAAAGGGTTAATTGTAATAAAGTCGCTGTGTTCAATAGAAACTTGAGTTGGGGGCATGTCAAAGAGGGACAGCTCCGATTTACAACATTGTGAACTACATGGACGACCGGACTTCTTTGCAGTGGCTACCGACCCTGTTGCTTCAAATTTCTCGACAATCAATCGTATGTTTCTTCCCTGGGGTGGGTTAATATCGAATTCTGTGCCAAACGGCGTGCCGCCATCGTTGGTTGTTCATTACATTTGTAGTAATGTTTCACGGCCGCAATGCGTTGATTCATTGAAAGGTAATTCATGGTTCAATTTGGTGCAAATTCAGTAACTTTCCAAACTCTCAGCAATAACCTGCAAAACAAAAACAAAAATAAATAAACTAAGAAAATTAATAATCTGCAAGACAATTATTAACAACATGACTTCCCAGAAAGAATCTGACAGCCGAAAAAACAGAAATCGGGCGCTACTTTTGACTCACCCTTATATGGGAATGAACTCAGAATGGTCCCCTGAGTTTTTTATGATACACACAGACAGTGCATGGAACAAGGAACTCTTCTGGGATAATTAAATCCACTATAGTCCGAATAAGTAATGGTAAATGACAAATACCATAGTTTTTCTTTTTCATGATGCTAGCCCGACGTGGGCAACGGATCACTCGCAAAGAGGTTCCATAAATATAGCTTCCCTCACCAGCTATCTGCAAAGCAGACAGGATCCAGCTTTGGGACATGGATCTAGGGTTTAAAGCAGCCTAGCCCTGCTACATTTAGCAGGGCTAGGCTGCTTTAATCCATGCTGCTTTAATCCATGTCCCAAAGCTGGATCCTGTCTGCTTTGCAGATAGCTGGTGAGGGAAGCTATATTTATGGGACCTCTTTGCGAGTGATCCTTGCCCACGTCGGGCTAGCATCATGAAAAAGAAAAACTATGGTATTTGTCATTTACCATTACTTATTCGGACTATAGTGGATTTAATTATCCCAGAAGAGTTCCTTGTTCCATGCACTGTCTGTGTGTATATATATATATATATATATATATATATATATATATATATATATATATTGAGATATTTATTAGATTAGCAGTGACATTCACATAATGGGGCCTGTCATATGTAATACTCAAACTCCTTCCTCTATGGTTGGGGATGTGCGCTATGCGCAGCAGGCGTGCCTGGATATCTCCAACAAACTGGTGCTCCAGTATATTGCTGTAAATATAGCTCATGTTTGCCGGTTTATAGCCATCAACAATTTTCTCCAATTTTAACTGATACATCAGGCTGGACAAGTCTTGTTGTGCCTCGTGAAATGTATCTCTTTGGATGATTGATCGATATCGTCCATCGGTCATAATTTTGAACACTCTTTGTCTTTAATATTTCGGTCAGCCTGCGAATTTAGGGCCACAGTACATGCATGACGGATCATTGTTTACGATTTCGTATACTAATCGCCCGTAAGATTTGAGCTTTTTAAAATTACGTTTAAGTCTCACAACATCCTCGACCGCACCATAGTGATCCGGTCCTAGTGTTACTTCTGTACTGTAATACCGTACATCCCCAGTCAGGGCGGTATGGTTTCATCCCGAGTTACCCCGGCTTTTTGACGCTCATTACTGTCTCTAAGAATCGTAAAGACGGGTTCTTTATAATCAATACTTAAAAAAAGGGTATTCAGCTGAATTTCGCATATACCCACCTCATACGTATCACGACCAATTCAATGGGTCCGTGAAGTTCTGTTACATAGTTAGCTAGTGTGTTGTTAGGGTGTACAGAGAGGGATGAGGAGGACGGGAGTGTGACGTAGAAATGGTTAGGCGCCATGTTGCATACTATTTAAGCTTCATATTGCAGCAGCTTTTATACGCGTGTTGAAGCTTTCTGGGTATCCTAGCCATTTCAACAGGTACATTTTTTTCTTTCCTGAACCTTTGCTTCCTAAAATTTTTCAATTTTAAACACATTTTTTCCTAAATTAAATGTCACTTTCTGTAACTCCTCGCGGTAAAAGCCTCCTTCGATTTCTTCCCCATTTAAATCTTCTACGTAATACATTATCTCGTCTTTAGATTTCATAGCCCTAACTTTAAAAATCTCACGTGTCCATCCTTGCTCAAATCCCTTCGCGAATTCATTTCCCGAACGCGAAAGCCTTACATTATCATTGATTTTGAAACGCGCACAGTGTGGTGGTGGTGTTCCATCTCTTCTCACATCAGGCTCTGTGCGTGCACCTCTTTCTAGAATCTCGTTAGGTGTTGTCCCAATCGTGCGATGGTGTGAGCGGTTGTATGATGAAGCCAATGATTCCAGAATGTCTAGAAATCTGTATGTGTTTATATGTGTAAAATAGCGGTGCATGCGTTCCTTTATGGGACGTTGAACTCTTTCAGCTAAAGATGCCTTTTGTATAGAATTGGTAGTGTAGTAGCTGATATTAAACTCTTTCAACATGTTCTGAAAAGCTCGGTCTATAAATTCTTTCCCCATATCCTTACAAAAATAGCCAGGAACCCTGATTTCTTTCAACATCAACGTTTTGGTGGCTTTAGCAACTGTTTCAGGCAATTTATTTTTCAGAGGAATTAGCCACAGATATCTAGAGAATACATCTATTATGAATAGGATGTAGCGGTAACTATCGTTATATACTGAATATCTTTGCATGTCTGTTAAATCTGCTTGCCAAATAGAGTCAATCGAAGCAGCTGTTGTCTTGGCTGTTTTAAACCTTTTTCTCACCGGCTAATGAAGTGTATAAGCGTCCTGCTCCCGCGAAAAACTCTCAACATCTTTTTTCCCTACTCCAGCATTGTAAACACTTCTGTACAGTCTAACCGCCTCCGTAGGAGGCTTGGCTAGAAATATCAAAATAGCATCTTCTTAATATGTTAGCCATTTGCGTATTTTAGGGTTGATCGTTGTTTATCCTCTTCTTTCTCCTCTTCAGAGGTGTTACCGCCGGGGGTGATGGCGTTTTCAATTGTGGCACGTGCGATGCATGTTCCAAGTCTTTTAATCTGTTCAGATTTCTTATCAATGTTTTGGGGACATTGATCCTAGATCCATGTATAGTAGGGTGGATCACTTTTCATTTTTTCATTTTTTTTTTAAATTATAGCTGGTCAAAGTTTTTCCCATGATATGGTTCAGTGGAAGTACACTGACACCATTTTTACCAAAATCGATCAATATTTAGGGGTCGCGCATCGACCTTGAAAATTTCAATTTTGGAAATTTGGCCAAATTGACAATTTTTTACTGAATAAAGATAAATCATCAAATGACCATATTTTCTGAATCCTCTCAGTGAAAGAAATCCTCTCAGATACTTACCAAGTTGATAGGACAAGTGGTTTAGAAGTTATACTCACCTTGAGATAGCATTAAAATTTAAAATACCGTATTTGTCCCCGTACCTCCATATGCTGTCTGCCATTGTCTGCTTTTTAGGATAAGATAAAACGAATAAGGAAAGATCAAATGTATTTTGTATTAAAACGGTTTACCGATATCACTAAAGGCACTTACTCCGGTGCCCCTAACTAGGTTCAAAAACTGTATGAATCGTGGTTAGAACACACGTCATCTTAAGGCGTGCGCCATGTACTCTCTCTGCTAACTCCCTTTCCCTCTGCGCTACGTCATCTTGGCAAGTGACGACTTCTTGAAGTCACCGAGTTCTTTCCGGCTCTTTTCCACGAGCTGAAGAAGACCCTGCAGCTGTGACTCGTCTTTTGTGACAGTGTTCGCGTAATCTTCTATCAGTTTTATCCCTCTCTCTGCCACGTCGTTGGTAACTTTCAGATGCGAGATGACATTCTTCAGATCACAGTAGTTCTTATCTTGATCCCACTTATTCACCGGCAGAGTGAGCCACGTAGACGCGCACACCTGCAGGCCTGTGAACACGAACCACGATGACTCATCGATCAGGTCCGGAAGGCGCGTCGTGTCATCAACCGAGACGTTGTCATACGTGAAGTCCTCGGGCACAGCGAGGCGGCACAGCTTCTTTGCCATCTCGTGCTTCACAGTGTCTTCCACTTTGTCACTGCAGAGGGCGAAAACGACGGTCTGAGGCCTCAGATACCACAAGTGCCGCCTGATCACTGCCAGTGAAGCCTCTGCAATCTCGCGATCCACAGCCCTGTACTGCAGAAGACGCTGGTACAACACAAGGTCATTCAGCGGGGCATCAGCTGCGACAGGAGCCGCCAGCCAGGCAGGTGCGTAGAGGAGTGCAGTAAATAGTACCACTCTCTGAAGTTTCTGTACCAGCTCGTCGTCGAACTCCAGCTGACCGCTGAACATCAGGAGCTTCGTGTAGTAGATGATCTGAAACGAATACGCACTGTGATGTATAAATACCGATACCACTCCATATAAGTTTGTTTAATGGTAAATTATTTATCTTATTTTTTTCTGGTAGGGACTTCAAATGGCTGTTTGCAGAAGGCAATACAATATTTAACTTCTAATTCAAAATACCAACCTTGGCCATCCACCTCGCATGATGGTAGGCTCCTGGGCGCATGAAGTGTGTGCCACGACGTGGCTGGGCCCCGAGTACCAGGAGTGTAATCTCCGCCACTTCTCGGTAGTCTTCTCTGACAAGACCAGAAGCGGTGCCGAGGAACTTGACTGCCTCATCTCGGAGCTCCATCAGCCACGTCACCTCCGCCAAATGCTCGATCTCCAGCTCGCGATAAGTTGAGAGGTCGAGCTTGTCCCACCTGAAAGGAGTTATGAAAATATTGCATGAAAACGACTGAAGTTTCCCTTTTCGACTGCTATTAACATCATTAGTAGAAGGACGCTGATATCTCAATTGCTCTGAAGGCAAAAAATCATTGGAGAAAACAAATGCGCCTTAGACTTGAAATTCACCTTCTCCTCAGATACTGGAACAAAGGTTCAGTTGGTGCTGTGGTTCTTCCAAACGCGGTGATGACCACTGCCCCCACGATGAGCTCCATAACGTGATGGCGACAGCCCAGCTGGAAGAGCGGTTTACCAAGCATGTTCTCCAGCCGGACCACCGCACCCTGCACCCTCCCCGTATTGGAGGAAGTTGTGTCGAAGCACAGTCCAATCACGTTGTTCTCGCATCCCCAGTCTTTGAGAGCACGAAAGGTCGCCTGGGCCTGGACAGACCGGTGCCGTCAGCAACAGTCGGAACGGCCAGCAACTTTCCTTCTGTGCATTGGGGAGCTCCGGAGATGAGAATCGCCTGGCGGTGCTCCAATGATCCAAGAGAGTCCTGAAACGTATGTCATACATGCCAATCCATTATCGTCCACTGGAATATGTCAATCCACTGTCGTCACTGGAACATGTTAATTCACTGTCGTCCACGGTGAGGGCAAAACTGACCTTGATTACTTTACCGTCCCAGTGGACGACAGCATGCCTCGGAGATACGAAGGATTTCTGCACAGCTGTCGACACTTCACAACGATGTGCCACTCTTCCACGGCGAGACGTGTCCTTCGAGATACTGAATTTGTCCAGGTCTGCGGGCGGATCTGCAAACGTAGGACTGCCGCCACGACACTTGCCACCTATGTGCGAAATTGAAAGGAAATTGACAAGGATGCGTATGGTTTTTATGTGACAAAATAATCACTAAATTTTCCGTCGTTACGTCTATTATATCTTTGTCAAGGAAAGATCATTACTGATATATACACACCTGATTATTGGACATCCGGAAGCGATCAGCCACTTCAATAACAGCCGGTGCATTGAGGATGCGGTGAGGAAGGCTGATTGATACAGTTGATTCTCTCGGCTGTCGGTATGGTGGTTCTAGCTGTGATTCGGAGTTGCTCGATGATCTGCTTTCTATAGATTCATCGTCGCTCTCAGCTTCGGTTCCTAATTTCGTTTTTGAGGTGCCTGGCTCATCACGAGATTGTTGTCTTGAGAGTTGCCGTTTTCTCTTGACAACGAACACTTTATCATTCCCACTCATTGTTGCCTGGCGCAGGCCCCGTTGATCCTCATAAAATTTAATATCTTCTTGTTTGTTGTTGTCTGAGAGCAGTCGACTTTTCTGTATCTCTTCAATAGCATCGGGAGCTCCGATGTCCCAGAGCTTGTTCAGATTTTCTGAAAACTTCTCCCTGCCTTTTCCCGCGTCACTGTCTCTCATCTTGCTCTTCTGCAGCGAGCGCCACTCTTCCCACAGTAACTCCAGTTTTCTTTCGCAGTTACGCCTCGTGATCGTCTTTATACGTGCCATGTTCCAAAATGCCAGAACATTGGCCACCGTGTCTTTTACGGCGGCCTTCCTGTCAGTAGTTTCCTGCTTGGCATAGAAGAAGTACTGGAGAACTTGATGGGTGGTTGGCAATTTGGCACCACCGATCGAGGAAGATGGCTGACCAATTAAGAAGACGTCCGTGGCTGACCTTAGAGAAGGTGGTGCTGTTGTTGCTGCTTTCTCTTTTCCAGAATAAGTAACTTTCAGAGTCTTCCCACTCCTGGTTGTTAACAGTTTATCCATTGTACTAAAGTCTAGACTTATCAAACAAGAATCAATTGACACAGTTGATCTGTAAAAAGCAAACTGTGATTAGTAAAAATATTGGTCATAGACATAGCGTGTGTGTGTAATTGGGATTTTAGGATGCGCCAGCTACTGATGCTATGATTACGTCCATAACGGGGGACAAATACGGTATTTTAAATTTTAATGTTATTTCTAGGTGAGTGTAACTTCTAAGCCACTTGTCCGATCAACTTGGTAAGTATCTGAGAGGATTTCTTTCACTGAGAGGATTCAGAAAATATGGTCATTTGATGATTTATCTTTATTCAGTAAAAAAATGTCAATTTGGCCAAATTTCCAAAATTGAAATTTTCAAGGTCGATGCGCGACCCCTAAATATTGATCGATTTTGGTAAAAATGGTGTCAGTGTACTTCCACTGAACCAAATCATGGGAAAAACTTTGACCAGCTATAATTGTTTAAAAAAAGTGATAAGTGATCCACCCTAAATTGTATAGCAATGGTGTTGAACACGGACTACGGCGCATAGTTGAACGTATTGTAGAGTTTGCCCTTCAGAACCGCGACGAACGTGAAGTCAGAACGCGGCTGTCCTTCGGGTTCGGGTCAGATGAAGGAGATGTAGGTGATTTTTAGGTAGTACCGTAATACCATTCAGACGCTTGGCAGCTGTAGATGTAAAGTATAAATTAGGCCGTATAATGCAGGCCTCTCAAAGTAGTATAGCCTTCAATATGGAAAACTTCACGGTAAATATTGACCGTGTATTCCGTGTTGCGGGTCATAGTGCCACACCCAGTGGCGGTTCCTCATATGGGCAATATGGGCAGCCGCACAGGGCGGCATTTGTGGAGGGGCGGCATGAGCGCCTGCAAAAAAAATAAAAATAAAAATAAGAATAAATAAATAAAGAAATAAATAAAAAATAAAAAATAAAATAAAATAAATAATAAAAGATCAATGACTTTGCATCAAGGAAGGTAAGAAGAGTCAGGCTTTAGATGGCAGTTGTGCTGTGGTGCAATTTATTTTGTTTCTTGTTCAAAGTGTAGCATAATAATTACCCTCTCTTAAGTGTCTTATTCTATTTATGTGATAGAGCATTTGTACAATTTAGAAATTTGATTCTCTAGTTTATTTATGGCAGTTGTGCAATTTAATTTGTATTTTTCCTGTTCATAGTATCATAATTACATTCTCTTAAGTGAGTTATTCTATTTACGTGATGAAGGATTTGTAAAATTCAGAAATTTGAGTCTTTGTTTTGGTTCTGAAGTTCCAACAATTAGTCCAATAAAAAGTTATTTTGTGAAAGAGTTATGTCTGTCCTTTATTTTGGGGGGATTCGAATGTGTGTGTGTTGGCGAACAGGGGGGGGGGCGCTGAAGGTGAGGTTCGCCCAGGGCGTCATGTAAGCTAGGACCGCCACTGGCCACACCTTATACTCAACTTCAATTCTCAGGCTATTTATGGACGGCATATAAACGTCGATTGTGGTTGCGGCTTTATAGCAGTAGTCTTAACTCGTATGTTTACTGTATTAAATACACGGACCCATAAAATTTGGTTGCCTACGGTAGTGGAGCGTGCCCATAAACTAGCTGTAGACTGTAAACTTGAGTTTGACTATAATATGGGTCCTGAGGAGCTGAGAAGGGTAGAACAGGAAATGAATGTTCGTATAGTTGTATTTGGAATGGATGATCGTCGTAGGACTGTGTATGTTTTTAAAAGCTGTGTGAGATCGTACAAGACCCATACTTATTTTAGGGCTGTCAGGGAGAACGTATCTCGCGGACAAGTTAAAAAAAAACTATATTCTTGTCCATAACGGGGCAAAATTTGACATACAGTTCCTTTCTAAGGAGCTGCTTGAGCACGAGTCATCTGAGATATTTACAGGTGATTCCTTGAAAAGAGGGAACAAACTTATACAGATGTAAATAAGAGGTAATGTACAGTTTGAAGACACTATATTATTCACACCTTGTAAATTAGCAAAGCTACCTAAGGTGATGGGCGTAGCCGTTGAAGTTTCAAAAGGATATTTCCCTTACACATTCCTCACTAGCGAAACTTTAAATTACGGAGGACTACCTCCACCCAAACATTACTTTAACTATGAATGTATGAATACAGATTAACGTGAAGATTTTGACCGATACTACAGCAGTTTTAATGAATCTAATCCTTATAATATAGCTGAAGAATGTGAGCGTTATTGCGTGAATGATGTGCGCGTGCTTAGAGTATGTTTCCAGGTGGTCTAAACGAAAACCGTGCCACTGGTGAGAAGACTGTGTACTCCTTTAACGGTTGCTGGTGGCACGGATGCCCCCGTCCTGAGTGTGGAATCGTAGGAGATATCCACTTTAGATCTCCTGCCGACAGTTTTGCATGGACCCGCACCCGCGATCAGCTTATAGGCTCCCAGTTCACTCACAAAGTCTTATGGGAGCATGAGTATGATGCACGGATGGAAACAGATGGACAGTACCGTGAAGAAATAGACACGATCAAGCGTTCAATGGTGCTGGATCCTCTCAAATGCGGTGATAGTTTGTTCGGAGGGTGTGCAAATCCCTTCAAACTATACTTTCTGTCTACGGAGGGCGTGAAACTCCATTACTACGACTTCTCTTCTTTATATCCCTACGTGATGAAGAACAATCCGTACCCCGTAGGTGCACCTGAAAAACTGGTGGGACCTGACCTGCCCCCCATTGAGGTGTTCTCAACAAATTTGAACGGGTACTATTTCGGCCTTTCTTTCGTAAATGTGCTCCCCCAACGCGATTTATGGATGCCGATCTTACCCGTCGTTATAGATCACAAGCTCATGTTTCCATTGTGCATAAGAGCAGAGGTGTATATACTAGCTCTGAGCTGGACCTAGCCGTTCGCCATGGGTACAGAATATTGAAGATACATGAGGTGTGGCGGTTTTCAGAAGCTACCCAACCTTTTCACGCCATATATAAATGCTTTTCTGAAGGATGTACAGATCTACAGAAGCTAAGGCTAACAAAGAACCTAAGATCCACTCTAAGGTTAGCCCGAGAGAAAGAAGAAAGTAAGGGGTTAAAAGAAGAGAATGAGGGGTTAAGTAGCAAAACCTATCACTCGTGGGTTAAAATTCATTCAGAAAAAGAGAAAGAAAAACACCATCATCATCCGCCGGCCACTGCCGACAAGTCGGAAAAATAGTCGAAGAGAATACTTCCAGCTGTTGCAGACCGGTCCTCCACTCCATAGGGATGTAGAGGATGCAGCCCACTCTGATGGAAAGGGGTAAAAGATGAAAAGATGTATAAATAAGAACGCATTACAAACCATGCAACACATTCTTAAATCAAAGAACAACACATTCTTAACTCAAAATAGTCGAAGAGAATACTTCCAGCTGTTGCAGACCGGTTCTCCACTCCATAGGGAGGTAGAGGATGCAGCCCACTCTGTTGGAAAGATGTAAAAGATGAAAAGATGTAAAATAAGAACGCATTACAAACCATGCAACACATTCTTAACTCAAACACTATCATACCATGCAAACTACAGACATGCAAAAAAAAAAGTATAAAGAATAACAAAAAGTGGGTTACTCCTGTTACCAATTGTTTTATTATTACATTAAACAACGTTAATATTTTCAAAATGCCTATCTAAACGGTTTTTAAACATATTAACGCTGGTAGAGTTCACGACGCATCAAACTTTGGGGCCTATTGCATTCTCTTGGTCGGAGGTTCTGTACGCCGATACAGATAGTGTGATATTCACAGCGAGGGAGGGTGAATAGTGAATACATGCCTCCTATTGGTGAATTCCTCGGTGAGTTGACTGATGAGATCAAGGATGAGTATGGAGACATCGCATACGCCGACTCTTTTGTCTCAGCAGGACCAAAAACCTATAGGGTACGGGTGAGGGTGGGGGAGGATATGAAATATATCGAGAAGGCTAAGGGTATCATGCTCAGCCAGGCGAATCGGCGGGTCGTTAACTTTGATTCGTTGAAGGATCTAGTGTACTTGGACGATGATGAGGGCGACCAGCCTCCCCAACTAACTGCAGGGACCCACAATTTTCAGGCGCAGAAGCCGGGGGGCGTGAAGGAACTTAGGGGTACAAAGGTGTGCCGTAATACCTATAGGAAACGTTACCAGGTGCCTGGTACCTATGATACCGTACTCTTTGGATACCATAATCTTTGATTGTAATATATATCTATTGTTAACAATATGTTTATTTATTACACATATTTGTAAATATATACACCTTGAATATTTCGTTTATTAAATAAATCGTGTTTCAATTAGCGTTTCTCTTTCTCCTTTGTGTGTGTGTGTGTGTGTGTGTGTGTGTGTGTGTGTGTGTGTACAGGCGAAAGATCTAAGCTCCGCCCAGCGTATGTACAGGAGAAAGTTCTAAGCTCCTCCCCCTGTATGATCGGTCAGGTGACTCTTGCTACTACCTGGGCATATCTCTTCCATGCGTGTTCAGTTGACCGCTGCAAGCCCTGGATCTCAGACGTGTATTTTCCCACGTAGACGAAAAATAGTAATGGCTACCTTTAATATTGCGTGTTCGACGTTTATGAAGTGGTATTCGGCAAAGTGTGAAGATGAGGTTACTGAATGGCTCCCTATTCCACCCTCCTTTGATACTTTTAAGGCTACATTGCAGAGCTGGGCATTTGCGGCATATTTTGCGGTACTGCGGTACTACCGCAAACCGCAAACCGGAACCGCATAACGCAGTACCGCAAAGGATCGCTGAAAGTACCGCAGTACCGCTACCGCATTCAAATTTCCGCGTACCGGTTTTGGTGCCGGTTTGTAGTTTGGTAGTACCGCAGTACCGCAAAATATGCCGCAAATGCCCAGCTCTGGACTACATTGATTCGTGTGAAGGAACAAGAGGTACAAATACTCTATGGCTATTCTGGCTGGAGCAGTGCAGGATTTCGTGGTAGAAGCGATATATTGAACTATGTTGTAGGACTAAACTTTATAAAAGCTTACATATACCGTGAAGTAGAAGAAACAACACGTGCAGAAGAGAAGCCACGGATATGGTTAGTGACAGAGCTGGGCACTTGCGGTTTTTTGCCCGTTTTTTTGCGGTACTGCGGTACTGCGGTACTACTACCGCACTACCAAACCGGTACCGCATAACGCAGTACCGCAAAGGATCGCTGAAAGTACAGCAGTACCGCTACCGCATTCAAATTTCCCGCGGTACTTTCCGCGGTACCGACCAACACGGTAGTACCGCAGTACCGCAGTACCGCAAAAAAAAACGCAAGTGCCCAGCTCTGGTTAGTGAGTCTTGTTGATGAGTGGTACGACAAATGGTATTATGTCATGCTGCATCATACCGAGTACTCGTATCCTGCGACTGAGAATGTAAATCTTGTCATCATGGAGAATCTTAATTATTTTTACCACCACATTAATATACAGTATATCATGACGAGGTTTGTAGTGAGGTTGTGGATAAAGGTCTGCGTGAGTATTTAATAGAATTTAGAGATGAGTATCGCATGCTAAGCAAAAAAGAAAAATATGGTCATGTGTTTTTCTCAAATAGTGCGCCGGAGTGTGAGTAAAATGTGTTTAGTTCGTGAAATTCCCCCTAAGCGAAAATGTCTGGTGCGTATTCTGGGGAGTGGGAGTGATAAAAAATTAAAACCGGTATCGCTTCATGTATCGGAAAATTTCTCAAAACACTTACCCAGTATAATGGGATACAAGTATTCACGTTGGAACAACGCCGTACACGTTTCATCAGCTTATGGTGTGACTCACTCCTCCCATCGAGCCGATCCGCTCGTCTGTTGCTCATAGTCATTTCAGAGCTTGAACCGACTGGACGTGCACTCCTCGAATACGATGGAACTTCCTTTGAGAAGCATTCTCAATGCCGTGTACGATGTGTCCGTGACGAAGTCGTTGCGCGTGTTCAGGCGTGAAACCGGTGCCATTAACTATGTACTGGAAACGACTTGTAGACAAACAAACTCTGGTAAACGGAATGTTGTTTATTTAAGTGTTGAGGAGATGAATAGAATCTTCGTGGTAGTTGAGAAGTGGAGTGAGGATTGTTATAAAATTCCTGCAGGTGTAGGTACAAGAAGAGAGCAGATTAGTGATACCCCCTCATACTCCATTGTTTGTACGTTGTGTATAAATAACGATCAGCCATATATTGATAAACGACTGATGTGGAAGAATGCTTCTGATAATAACATTCTTGTCCCTACGCGAAACCGTTTCATCCTCGACAGAATGTTTGAAATCGTCGGTTTCCGCAAGCTAAAGCCTATATTAGATGCATGTGTTACGGATTTGCTTTATTTTGATAGGGTTCTTGAATACGCATACACCGCTCTGCTTGACAGGTCTACCGAGTGTAGGACTGAACAAGGCGAGAATGGTCTAGAGCTGGATGCTTATTTAAAAGGTTTAGACTCTTTGAAATATCATGAACTTTGGTACAAAGCACTTGAGCGGTACAGGGCAGAGCTCACCTACACCGTTCACCCTGAAGAACTATTTCTTTATATAATGAGCAGCTGTCGTTACAACTTAGAAGATTATTACAACTGCCGCTATGCAGTGTGAAGAAGAGTTCACGATTGAAAAGCTCGGATCGGTAAGAATAAACCCTCGATTGGAAAGGAGTGTTTATAAACTTGTATTTAATAATGATGTTGTGGCTAACGATGACCTCTTTGTGCGTGCTTTTGAATGTATTCTAGCCGTGTTTAACCCTTTGACTGCCATAGACCTATTTGTAGCCATTCTGAGTCAACTGCCAAAAACCTACCAGTTGTTGTTGGCTTTTTACCTTTATTTTCTTTTATTTATTCAAAATTATTTGATATATTATTAATTTTGATTATCTTTGCAAAATCGAAATACATTTTACATGTTTTAAATATATATATATATATATATATATATATATATATATACATATATACACAGGGTGTTTCAAAAAATGTATACACATTATAGTAAAAAAATTCTTTATTCTAAAAAATGACAGTTCTTTTTTTGGTCAGGATAAAACTGTTATCCATAAAAAATTATTTTTTTCTTATTGGAGACATTACTAGAGAAAATGAGGATTTATGGGTAACTAATTCAAGTTCATACAGTGATTTTTTCGGCCCCCAAAAATGTCGAAACTTAATTAAATTTAGGTCATTTTTTGGCGTGACGTAATGGCATAGAAAACAGATCCTGGCAGTCAAAGAGTTAAAGATAACTTGCCAACCGAATGTAAAGTGGGCACAAAAATAGTATTGAGCGATATGAAGGCCATTTACATCGAGTATAGGTATCCCTATAACTTGAGCGGTGAAATAATGTTAAACCGTATTTACTGCGTAGTGCAAAGCAATAATGATGTGACTGTAGACTCGATTACGTGCGAGTTGTGTTTTAGTTAAGCGCAGTAGAAGATAAAGTGTATGTATTTTGATGTATATTTAGTTTCAATGTATTTAATTATATATATATTTCTCCTGTACTGTTAAATTGATAATTATACTCCATCGTTTTGTATTTCTTATATTATTTTTTTATTTTTTTTTATTATTTATATATTCCTCGATCGTTTTTCTTATATTATTAATTTTTATTGTATATATTCCTCGTTTGTATAGGATTGTATATTTATTTTCTCTATATTTCATGAAATTTATTCCAATAATTCGTCTAAATAAAGAAAATGATGTAATGATGTTTTATTTAATTCTTTTGGTTGTATACATAAACGATATTATTATTTATATATTTATACCAAATGGCTGGTTACGCCTTCTAAACCGACTGATGGAATTCTAAACCAACTGTCAAGAATATCTGAATAGCGCAATCTGCCAGCTGAAAAGATAATTAATATATACACATACACCTGCCTTCTAGGTCTTCTAAGTCAACTGGCGGGTTAAGCCAGCTGGCGGATTTCTAAGCCAACTGTCAAGAATATAAGCTTTAATTAAATAAATAGCGAAATCTGGCAACTCAACCCTAATAATGTACACCTGAACAAGCCATTTACGCCTTCTAAGCTAGGTTAAGCCTTCTAAGCCAACTGGCTGATTTACACCTTATAAGACAGCGGGCGCTCGGATGAACTCTCATTATGCGTCTGGCTGGAGCCAGGCGAACACCCCTCCTCCTTCTCCTTTCTCTCCCTCTCTTAGGTTAAGGTTACCCCTTTGGGGAGGTCAACCTCCCTTCTCCCCCGAAATCCCCCCCTCCCCCTTTGCAGCATTAACTTGTTGCATAACCCCTCCCCCTTTGCAGCATTGATTTGTTGCATTACCCACTCCCACTTCATTGCATAACCTTTCCCCCCTTCATTGCATAACCCCCTTCCCACTTTGTTGCATAACCTCTTGCAGCATCCATTTGCAATATTGATCAACATTGCCACATTTTTGCACTCTCCCATTTTGCAGTCATATACTGTATTTTTCTACCACCCTTAAACCGCTCATTTGTCTATATGGATATACACACACACACACAGATATATATATATATATATTTTTTTTTTTTTTTGGGGGGGGGGGGAAGAAATCAGATCACACATGACCCAAATAGAATGGAGGACAGTTTTAGAGAATAAAACAACGGGGAAATCTAATTTTAGAAAAATACAGTATGCTCCGAAAGCACAGCCAAAAGGAAAGAGGAACTGGCTAGAGAGGCAAAAGAGAAGAATATTCCGCAAAAGAAAGAGAGTAACGGCGAAGTTAGCAAATTGGCGGAGACAATAATGCCAGGAAAGTAAGACAAGAAAAACTGGAGAGTATCGATAGGGAAATACAAACCCTGATTAAGGGCCATACAGAGAGGAAAGAGGAAAAGGCGGTAAAAGCAATAAAAGAAAATCCAAAATTCTTCTATAGCTATGCGAAAAGGAAAACAAAACGCGCGCAACCATCGGGCCCTTAAGGAAAGGAAATAATGAACTAACCGACGATCTAAAAGACATATTTCAAACATTCAGAGCCCAGTATTATGAATCAGTCTTCAGTACCCAAGAAGTGACAAAACGATACCTGACACAGATGCATTCTTCGAAGAGAAATTGCAAGGAGAATGTATAACAAACTTTGATTTTACCCCAGAAGATGTAGCGAGAGCTATAGGACAAATGAAATCACATTCAGCTGCAGGTCCGGAAAAATGGAACGCACTAGTGATTAAAAACTGTTAAAATGAAATAGCTACACCCTTATACTGGGTATGAAGAAGATCTCTAGACACTGGGGAAATACCGAGCATCTTGAAAAAAGCGAACATTGTCCATATATATAAAGGAGGCTAGATATCAAGCAAAGAACTATAGACCAGTGTCATTGACGTCCCACCTCACCAAAATATTTGAAAGAATAGTTAGAGAGAAAATCTACGATTTCTTGGAGACAATGGAAAGATTCAATGAAAATCAGCACGGATTCCGATCAGGAAGATCATGCCTATCACAACTTATAGAGCATTATAACAATATCCTAGATGCTTGAAGGCAATGAAAACTATGATGTCATATACACGGATTTTGCTAAAGCTTTCGACAAACGTGATCATGGTATAATAGCACATAATATGAAACATATGGGGATATCAGGCAAAGTGAGAATATGGATCTACAACTTCCTCAGAGAAGGTCTGCAGGTTGTCAAAATTCAAGGTATATCATTATCAGAATTGGAAGTACGCAGCTCAGTACCACAAGGTACAGTACTGGCCCCACTCCTGTTCATTATCATGCTAACAGACAAAGACACTGGAGTAAACAGCAACAGTATAGTAACATCCTTTGCGGACGATACAAAGATCAGCAGAAAAAGCAGGGATGCAAATGAAGTGGAGGCCTTGCAGAGGGACACGAACAAAATATACAAATGGTCAGAAGAAAACATAACATTTAACACGGGGAAATTTCAGCTCTTGAGCTATGGTAGAAATGATGAATTTAAACAAGCTACATATCACGCTCCAGATAGACAGGAAATTCAGAGAAGCACGAAAGCGGTCGACTTCGGGGTAATAATGACCGATGATGCCAAATTTAAGACACAAAATCAGATAGCGATAAATAAAGCAAAAAGAGTCGCGGGACAGGTACTAAGAACGTTCAAAAGAAGGGACAGGACAATAATGATTCCCCTGCTGAAAATGATCATACCAAAACTTGAATACTGCTCAGTTTTGACGTCCCCCATATAAAAATGAAAAAATTAATAAACTACTAGGGCCACTCAATATATTTTGCTCCACCCTTTTTTCTTAGCTAAATAATAGGCCATGGGGCTGAAATGTCTTTTGGGCCGCAAGTTTGAACTTTCTGCGTTTCACATAACCGGATTTTTCCAGTTTGAACCTCCCCTCCTTGTATAAAACCACTTTTAAACGCCCTTATACAAAACCGATGGTTAACGCAGTTTCGAAAATGGGGTTTGACAGTGATGTGCGTCGTAAACAGAGAGCTGTTATCAAGTTCATAACCGCAGAGAAGGAACCAGTTCGAAATATTCACAAACGTCTACAGGGTGTCCCAGAAGTCTGGACCCATATGGAAAATAGACATTATATTTTTAAAATGAAACAAACACATTTCTAATGTCAGTTTTACATATTTCAGGAAAGAAAATACCCTGGTGGCTCAGTATACCAATGAAGAGAATGTGGAACTGGTATTGCTACATGTTTCCGGAAAACGCCAGAGAGAGGCATGTCAGTTATTTCACAAACATGCCTCCCTCTGACTTTTTCTGGAAACATGTAGCAATACCAGTTTCACCTTCTCTTGATTGGTATACTAAGCCATCAAGATATTTTCTTTCCTGAAATATGTAAAACTGACATTAGTAATGTGTTTGTTTCATTTTAAAAATATAATATCTATTTTCTGTATGGGTCCAGACTTCTGGGACACCCTGTACAAAACGTTTACGGATATGCTGTTGTTGATCGAAGCACAGTTGGACGCTGGTCTAAATGTGTGAGATCGTCGAAGAGAGGGAGAGCCAGCCTCGATGATGAGCCACGCAGCGGTCGCCCGGCATCGGCTGTGACATCTCACACTGTGCAACGCGCTAACAGCATCATTCGATCAAATCGGGATCACATACAAGGAGCTATCACTGGAGCTAGGAATTAGTGAAGGAAGTGTGAATACGATAATTCAGCAACTGGGATACTCAAAAGTGTGTTCACGGTTTGTTCCTCGCCAACTGACTGAAGATCACAAAGCCCAAAGAAAAGAAATTGCTTCTGAGTCGTTGGTTCGATACGAGACAGAAGGGGATGACTTCCTTTCACGAATTGTGACTGGAGATGAGACTTGGGTACACCACTTTAAACCTGAAACCAAACGTCAATCCATGGAGTGGCATCACGCAGACTCCCCACTCAAGAAAAAGTTGAAAATGGCTCCCTCTGCAGGAAAGGTTATGGCCACCATCTTCTGGGACATGAGAGAGGTGATTCTGGTGGACTTTATGAAGAAAGGACAAACAATCAACTTAGAGGCATATGTTGCTACCCTACAGAGACTCCAGAGACGTATAAAGCGAGTTCGACAGGAGAGAAAACTGGAAGACGTCCTTCTTTTGCACGATAACGCAAGACCACACAACAGTTTGCAAACAAGAGAGGCCATCACAAAAATGCGCTTGACTGTATTACCCCACCCTCCATACAGCCCAGATCTGGCACCTTCAGACTTCCATTTGTTTGGGTCAATGACGATGAGGTTGTTGAGGAAGTTAAGAGGTAGCACCAGCGGAACCCAGCGGACTTTTACCAGCAAGGAATAAAGGCCCTTGTTTCGAGGTGGAGGAAAGCCGTAGAAAAGGATGGAGACTATGTGGAAAAATAAAAACTTGTAAAAAAGGTATGTAACTACTTGTGTACAAAATTTCTGGAACTTAAAGGAAACTTGGGGAAAAAAAAAGGTGGGGCAAAAGTATATTGAGTGGCCATCGTAGAAGAAACGCAGACATTTCACAGCAAAGATTGATGGCTGCAAAGAACTCAACTACTGGGAAAGATTACGTAAACTAAATCTGTACTCCCTGGAAAGAAGAAGAGAGTGGTACACCATAATCTACATATGGAAAATGATAGAGAAACTGGTACCAAACCTCAAACTAAACCGAATTACCATCCATACAACACTGGAAAATAGGAAAGGCAGAATGTGTAGTGTTCCCAAATTAAAGACCCGACAAGGGACCTCCTCACCACTGAAGGAAAATAGTTTGGTTGTCAGGGGGGCCAAGACTTTTTAACCAGCTTCCAAAGGACCTCAGAAACGTTACAGGGGTAAAAGTTGAAGTCTTCAAGCGAAGACTAGATGCCTGGCTCAGGGCGGTACCAGATGAGCCGGGTGTACCTGGCTATGTGCGGTGGAGAGCGCAAGAGAGCAACTCGCTCCTCCACCAAGCCAGGCCTAGAGGCGGGGGCCACCAGTTTGACCTTCGTGTGAAGAGAGACCAACATACGGAACCTGAACGAGGTTAACGAGGTATATATATTATATATATATACATATATATATATATATATATATATATATATACCTTTTCAAAATAAAAAAATAAAAAATAGCATCAACTTCAAGAGCCTCGGAATCCGCTGGGGAGGGGACCATAAATGTTCCCACTTCTGGCTCCCCCGCCGCCTTTACCGGGAACGCTGAACCGTGCAGCGGTGCTGGATCTGCTACCGCCCATTCGAGATGTTCTGGGCCTCTGCATGATTCACTTTTCTTAAACTTCTGCAACATTCGTGGCCTTTTCTCAAATTTTCAATCTGTTGAACACCACCTCTCCTCCTCTAAACCTCATCTTCTTTTCCTCACTGAAACTCAGGTGTCTGAGACGACTGACAGCAACCACTTTTCTGTACCCTCTTACCTTCTCTATACCAATTTCACTCCAAAGGTGGCTGTTGCGTATATGTACGCAATGACTTAACTTGTTCTCGTATTCCCGAATCTTCCGAATTCTATACCCTCCGGCTACGACTTACATGCCAATCTCAAACCAAATACATCTGTGCTGTTTACCTTTCCCCTAATTCTACTGTCTATCCAAAATTCTTTGACTAGCTTACTTCCAAAGTGGAAGACATTCTTTCCCGCTCTCCCTCTGCTGAAATCTCCATTTTTGGAGATTTCAATGTTCACCACCACCTTTGGCTTTCCTCCCATTTCACTAACATCCGTGGTGAACTAGCTTACAACTTTTCTATTCTGAATGACCTAGAGCAGATTATACAGCACCCTCCTCGTATCCCCGATCACCTTGGTGATAGGCCCAACATTCTGGATTTATTTCTTACCGCTCATCCTTCTTCTTACTCTGTCAAAAATTTTTCTCCGTTGGGCTCCTCTGGCCACAATCTTATAGCTGTTTCGTGTTCTATCGCTCCAATTCGGCCTTTGGATCCTCCCAAGAGAGGTGCCTTTGGTACTTCGGCGCTTCTGATTGGGAGGCCCTAAGGCAGTACTTCTGTGACCTCCCATGGAATGATTACTGCTTCCGTGGCCGGGGCCCTTCTGAGTGTGCTGAGCGCATCACGGAGGTGGTTTTCTCAGGTATGGAAGGGTACATTCCATATTCTATTCCTACTACTAATGAAAAAACCTTGGTTTAACTTTACTTGTTCTAATGCTATCCGCAACAGAGAGGAGGCTTTCAGAGGGTACCGTCGCTATCCAACTCCTGACTCTAACTCAGCTTATATTTCTGCCGGAATCGTGCAAAATCTGTTTCTCGACTTGCCAAAAATTCCTTCATCAGACAAAAATGTGAAAATCTAGCCATTCTAATTCTTCTCGCTCTTTCTGGCATCTAGCTAAGAATCTCTTCAACAACTTTACTTCCTCTTCTTTCCATCCTCTTTTTCATTCCGACGGCTCAGTTGCCATCTCTTCGCCTGACAAAGCTGAACTTTTCGCCCAAAATTTCGATTACAATTCAACCCTGGATGATTCCGGTGCTGCTCCTCCAACTCCTCCCTCGCTCTGACTTTCTTATGTTTCAAATTAGAATCTCTTCTAAAGATATTTTTTTCTTCCTATCTGAGATCAACTCTAGGAAGGCATACGGTCCTGATGGTGTTCCTTCTGTTATTCTTAAGAACTGTGGTTCTGTGCTGACACCCTGCCTAGGCAAATTCTTTCGTCCTTGTCTTTCATCTGATACTTTTCCTTCCTGCTGGAAGTTCGCTTTCATTCAGCCTGTCCCAAAGAAGGGTGACCGCCCTCAACCCTCAAACTATCGTCAGTAGCATATCCGCAAAAAGTTAGAGTGGCAACTGCATGCAATATTAATCAAATGAGTGCCAGTGCCAACCCCTAGCCCCCAGGGTGCCCAAAGAGAGGGAGAAAAGGGAGGGAATCTCTCCAGCTGCAACAAGCTGGGGAGTCCACCTAACCTAAGAGAGAGAGAAGAGACTTTGGGGGAGAAGTTGGGACGGCCTCACCCCTCAAAGGGGTATACCTAGCTTAGGAAGTTGAGAGAGAGAGAGCATGTTTTTGCCTGGATCGCCAGATGCATAATAAAAGTTCTTCATAGCATCACCGGGCTTAGAACTCGAAATCTGCAGTTGGCTTAATCTGGCTTAGAAGGCGTAAATGGCAGATGTATGTGTATATATTTAACGTTTGAGTTGTCAGATTGCGCTATTTATTTAATTAATGGAGATATTCTTGACAGTTGGTTTAGAAGCCCGTCAGTCGGCTTAGAAGGCATAACCAGCCACTTGGTACAGTGCATTCATATATATATTTATTGAAGGTTCATTGTTTATATATATTCCCATCACCCAGCTATTCCTTAATATAGTTTTTATATACCCCCGGAAAGCATTTATTGGATAAAAAACACAACTACATCATTCTGTTTATTTAAAGTTCAGGGAAATAATTTCATAAAATATATAGGAAATAAATATACATTAAAAAATAATATACAGCAAAAATACACACATTAAACGATATACAGGGTGTCCGAGAATTATCTGTACAATTTTTGGCTGTTATTAAAAGTCAACCATGAAGTGTAGAAATTCCAGTGTTGTCCCATTTTACAGAGAATCTCATTAAGTTTTTTCTGATACCAAGTTTGACAAGTTTTTTAGAAATTCCAGTGTGTCCGAACATTATCTGTACAATTTCATCTTTTAATAAAATTCTTGATAACACACGTAAAATTCTTAAACAAGATTATTTAGGATCTGTATTTTCAAAAGTTTCTTTTATTAAAGTAACGTTGTTACAAACATTCGATATGTGCACCATTAGTGATTCGCAAAACATCCAATCGATACTCCAAATGTTGCCATGTACGCTGCAGCATATCCACATCAATTCGCTCAATAGCAGCTGTGATTCTTGCTTTTAAATCATCAATGTCTGTCACCGCGTACATTTCTAAAAAACTTGTCAAAACGTAGTATCAGAAAAAACTTAATGAGATTCTCTGTAAAATGGGACAAACTGGAATTTCTACACTTCGTGGTTGACTTTTAATAACAGCCAAAAATTGTACAGATAATTCTCGGACACCCTGTATATAAACATATACATTCTTAAATAATAATATTAGTACAGGAGAAATCTATATACACATTTATAGTAAATAATAAAATTTTAACAAATATGTAAAAAATAAATATACATTCAAAATAGTTCAGAAGAAATCTATACACGCTTTAAACGATATATATATATATATATATATATTAAAAATGATAATGGTGCAGGAGAAATCTACACACACACACACACTTATGTTAAATAATAAAATTTTAACAAATATATAGAAAATAAATATACATTCAAAAATTAATATATAAATATCAAAATAGTACAGGAGAAATCTATATACATATTATGTTCTACTGCGCTTAACTAAAATACTGAACTCGCACGTGATCGAATCTACAGTTACATCATTGTTGCTTTGTACTATGCAATACATACGATTAACATTATTTCACCACTCAAGGTGTGCGGGCACCTATATTCAATGTAAAGGCAGGGGTGTGCTGCCAATTTCTTAACAACCGGTTCTGATACAGATAGGGGTGTAAATCGGCGAGTGCCAATGACGCGAGTCATTAAACTAAGGGGTCTGGGGTAAGCGGTAGCTCCCCCAGCGGGACCTGGGGCGGAGCCCCGGAAGCCAACCCATTTTAGCTTTTCCAAACAGCATTTTGTAACATTTTGGCAGAAATTATTTAACATATTCTTTATACAATGTACTCACTAATGACATAATTATCTAAAAATAAACTAATTTTTCATAAAAAATTAAGTAAATATTGAAACGACCACTGCTTGTGATACTACTTATATTTTTCTATAAAATCCTGAAAAAAAGAAAAAAATTTAGATATAAATTTACCTTCTCAATCATGCTGTCTCATTCAAGAAGTTTCCATATAGCCAGTTCGTTTTGCGATGGTTGAGTATCAATTTTCTCACGAACTCTAGTATCATCAGCTTGACGATGACTTCTTAGCCAAGTCTTGACATATGACACAGCATCCCAGTCTGCTACAGGCTTTCCTAGTATTTTTATTGTCATCAGACTGGAAATATGATTAACAGAAAGTTTGCTTCTTTTCGCTTTTGCAATGTCGTTCATAACACTAAAGCTTCGTTCTGCTTCCGCCCTGCTAATAGAAATTGTGCTCATTATTTTCTTAGCTTTAGCAATGGTAGGTGGAAGAGGAATATTCTTTGATTGCACATGTGAATCAACAAAATCCCGAAAGTCATTGATGTCAATTTCAAATTTTATGAATTCTTTCAACTGCCTTATCTTTTTTTCACTTTCCAGCCATGGTGATAAGATTTCATCATATTTCCAAGATGTTGGTTCCAGTAAATCAAAAAGTGCTAGGAGGTCCTCACAGTGAAACCGACTTTGAGTAACTTGCTTCAAATTGAAATGACTTATAGATAAAAGCCTGGCTATCATTTTGTCAACTACACGCTGAATCAGCTGATTTCTAGGCAGTCCTGCAGTATTTGAACTGATACTTTGGCTGTCTTGAAAATGAATGTGTTTAAACGCTTCAGACTGGATTAACTGCTCAACTTCTGTTTCATGGTACCCCAAATTTTCTTTAAGAGCTGATAGTACTCCTATTGTACGTCTTACAAGTTTATTTGCTTTCTGAAATGTTGTAGAACGTGCTTGGAAAGCATTAGATAACAAAGCAATTTCCTCCAGAATATCAATGATCAAAGCTAAGTCATGCAAAAACTTTGGGTTACTCATTTTTTTTGCCATTCCAACCAGGTTTGAATTTCTATAAAAATGGGAATATAAAGCTGGATACACTCTCCAGACTGCTTTAGCTGCTCTCACACTACAGGCTGCCCAGCGAGGACCCAGGACACGCCCCATTTTGATAATTTCTATCCCTAAATCTTTTGCAATTTCATTTAGCTCTGCTTGGTTTTTGTTTGACTGATGATAGATGGAATAAATTTTGTCCAAGAATATTCTGTAATGATTCACTTGATTTATATCATTCACAGAATCATCCGCGGTAGCTGTAAGGGATGCTAAAACAATGCCAGATTAAGATATTTGGAAATAACGCTGTCAGCTTTGTTCCTACTCCTGAGTGCCTTCCCAGCATTGTACTGGCACCATTTCTGGACAAGTATTTTTTGTCAAACCCATAGTTTTTTAAACATTCAATTAAAGTTTGAAATATGTTGCTTGCAGTCGTAGATGATAGTTCCTTCAAATCAACAAAAATGGTTAATGGCTCATCTGCAGATTGCACTTCACAGCGACTAATAAATGACTAATAAACTTTGTTTAGCTTTTGTTGATGCTTCATCAATGATTATGCATACTTCAGCTTCTTCCTTGACTATGTTGGATAACAGTGTTTTTTTTTCATTTGAGCTGCTATGTGTTCATATATTCTAGTTGCTGAAAATCGAGAATGGAGACAATTGCCAACGTCCACTCCATTTTTCTTTTGGAGTTCGAGTGCATCATCAATGTCAAACATAGGCCTATTTCTCTTTACTAAACTGTAAACCACATTAAAAATATTAACAGTGGTATCTAGAGCTTTACTGTTCATTGTGTCGATTACTGATGACAGTACATTTTTGGGGCTTCTTCTAATATCTTTGTGACCTTTAAATGACCACCTGAGAATGTTCTTTTATTTTCTTTCTTAGAGATGCCTGCTGAGTTTCTTTTGTTGTTCCACTTGCAACTACCGAACAGTTTTTCCATTGAAAAGCTACATGCACAATTGCACATGCTTTGCTTTTTCTATCCCGAGAGAGCCTACTGTTGAGCATGGTTTGCGGCCTAGTTTTTTATTTTGCACCTCTAACCATGCATACTGTTCCTTAAAATATTCAAACTGTTTATTGGACCAACATTCTGGCAACACTTTGTGTTCTTGAATTATATAATTATCGGTGATGGCGATGAACTATCACTCGAGCCATAAACAACAGGGTCACTAGATTTTTCCAATATTTGCATGACTTCTGTCCTGCTAGAAGTGGACGAAATTTGAATGGTGGTGGCTTTATCTTCATTTTGCACATCTGTTGTTTTCTGTTGTTTTTGTTTAAAAATTGGAAACAGAATCTGTCTCCTCATTTTGATTACAAATTATTAGGGTACAGTATTTTCTCAAAGAATAGTTCACGTATTTACTGTTTTAGATGCTAGAAATGGCATACTGAACGAAATTAATACTCTCCGTCTCAGTACAAGTTCACGTCAATAACTCGGTCACTTTGACCTTTAGCTCAACACTAGTGACACACACTGACGCACGCAGTCTAGACGACTATTCTGTCCAACTAAGTGGCGACTAGCAATGTTTGTGTGTGTGTGTGTGTGTGAGAGAGAGAGAGAGAGAGAGAGAGAGAGAACCATTATTCCTGCCGCATAGCCTACTCTTCTTGTCTGCTATTGTCCTGTTTCGACAGCTTTTGCTATATATAAATTGTGAGCTGTTTATTATACATATAAATATACATGTGTATATTTATGTACATACACATACATAAATATACACGCTAACAAGATCCCGAATTCTTATGTTTAGACTATCCTTAGCACCGATTGACTTGTGTGCGTGCATATCTCTCTCTCTCTCTCTCTGCATTTGCTTGTCCCTTATATATAGGCTGACCATATTTCCTTGAGACAAAAACGGGACATTGGGATGGCAAAAAAGGGACGGGGGTTATGTAATATTCTGTATTCATGAAAAAGTAAGTATATAAACCGGGACAAAATTGACATTTTTATTAAAACGACGGGACGGCCAGGAAATATAAAACAAACGGTACTGTCCCGTTCAAAACGGTACGTATGGTCAGCCTACTTATATAGCAATATATTATGATGTGTGTGCTAAAATACATAAATGCAAATAATCGTACGAACACATACGTACATAATTACACACGCTGGTAAAGTCTCTGATCTAATGTTTACATGTCCTAGTCCGGCTGACTCAACCACGTGTTTCAGTTCCAGCCAGCAAGCCAGTTTTGCTTATTACGCAGTTGTTCGATCGATCTTTTCATAAATACTTTCTAAAAATTTCATAATGAAATAAAATCATTCTAATGGCAGGTGTCTAAAATATTTAGACAGTGGGTTCAGGGATTCTTGAAACTTGAAATATACTTCTGACGGCATAAGTGATCGAAGTATATTAGAAATCAATTAAAAACTATTGGAACGTAACCACAAAATCAACCAAAATCGACGAGAATGAATAATTGATTCATGTTCGATCATGGTAATTATGTATTCTATTAAAAGTATGTATATATATCCATAATATATATTGTATTATTTCATAACAACAGCGTTGATCGGCGGCATATAAAACGTTTACAGATATCGACCAATCGCTAAAAATAGAACCAAAATCGTACGGCCGCCAGAGTACTGAGACACAATTGTTTCCAGCATCTGGAAATTCTGGGGACAATGTTATACTTTTCTTTTGGCGCGCTCTGCGCGCTTTGATGCCAGCGAAAGGAGCTTGAGTCGCTATCTTAGTTCATTCGAAGCTCTCATACGAATAATACGTATCGGTTTTGACTCCGTAATTTTAGCTGGTTATCGTTTCAATTAACTTCGCTTTATAATAAAATGCCAAGATTTAACATCATTCACTAATGATTCTAATAAATCGAATTCTTTTAAGATTTAGAATTCCTTTTAAGCTCTTTATTCTCAGTCAGCGGAACCTTTATCATATCTTTCGCTGATTCACTTGTACTCGTATATGGAGCCTAATTTCCACTCGTTGTAGCACACATGTATATGTTTATACCCGGGTGTTAATCGTTGACCCAAGTGTTTGAGAACGCCATTGTGGATTGTCTTACACGAGGAGAACCATCCCATCCAGGGGTAGCTATTTGGATTGGTTTGGAATTTCATTAACGATCGTCAAATTGAACCTCCGACAGGTTGACTGGGGTTATCAGCTTGAAACGAGTTAATTGCGATTCACGAGCTTAATCTGACTAGCGATATATACTGTGGAACAACCATTTGCATAACGTTGCAACCTAAATCGATACTTTATAGTTAGGCTTGTTAAAGACTAACTTATTTATCAATTTAAATTAAACATTTAAATGTATCCAACTTAGTCTAAGCCCTAAGGTAAATAAAGTTAAATCTATCACGAAAAGAGTTTAAGCTTTCCTTAACGATTATTTCCTTTAAGTGAATATGCTTAAACAATTAACAGCGTCCAAGTTTTGTGAGCCCTAAGTTTAATTTAAACAATACTTTTTCGAACCTGAGGTAAGGGTGGACGCGGGTAGCTGTAAAGATAACCCCTTTTAGGCTGCTTAATTTTCCACAAAAATTGGTCCTTCGAACCGGATACATTTAAATATATTTAAATCTATTTAAATCTACTTAAATCTACTTAAATTTACTTAAATCTCCTTTAAAATCTACTTAAATCTACTTTAAAATTAATTCAAATAACTCCTCTAAATAATTCAAAATGACTGACGTAATGAGAAGTGGTGTTCATCGCACCATGGCGAAACGGCTTATCGCTGAAAATATTAAATTTATTTCCACCGATACACCCGATCTCAACAAAATTGAAGCTACTCGTAATTTGTTACTTAGTCAAAGTAATAAAATTCTTGAGTATGATGACAAAATTCAGTCAGAATTATCTGATGATAAACTCATCACCGACATGACTATTGCTTTGGAATATCAGGCTGAAATTGAGCAACATGTTATTCTAATCAATAAGTTTATAAAACAAAAGGAAGCTGATGTAGCAGCTCATAGTAAACCAAAAGAACATGCAGTCAAATTGCCTATTATTAAACTTCCTACCTTTTCTGGTAATCCTTTGGAATGGCAACACTTCTGGGATATATTTAAAAACACTATTCATGAGCGTGATATATCAGGCGCTCAAAAATTTACTTATCTATCGGGTCAACTTAAAGACGAAGCCTTACAGCTTCTTGATGGTTTTACTACCACCAATGATCACTATGAAGAGGCTGTTAAGCTTCTCTGTGAGACTTATGGTAAGCCTCACAAAATAATTCAAGCGCATTTACATGCTATTTTTGATCTGGAATGTCCCAGAGCTAATTCTACCGAAATTAGTAAATTTCGCGCTCAATATGAATGCCATCTACGTGGTCTCAAAGTTATGGGCACAAATATTGACGAAGCTGGTTTTGTTTTCGCCGCCCTCTTGCTACATAAATTACCGAATCGCGTTAGGGATAATATTAATCGAGCTGCTAAGTCCGATTATTGGAATCTAGATAGTTTCAGGAAAGCTATTGACAATGAGATATCATTGCTACAATGCTACAGTCAGTAGAGCCCGAAAGCAAGCCTACTGAGCATGTTAAATCTAATTCTAATTATGCAAAAGGCAAAGCGAATCTTCATGATATTCGCCCTAAGCCTAACACTAATTTTTATAAATCTAATTCTAACAAATCTACTGTGGGTTCTTTTTCCATTGCTAGTAAGAATGGAGACAAGGAAAATCGAATAAGACCATGTGCACTCTGTGCCTCAGAGCATAAAGTTCATGAGTGTACTAAGTATAACACTCCTAAATTACGCTCGAAGAGGTCTCGCGCTCTAAGTCTATGCCTCAACTGTTTGAGGAATAATCATAAAACGTCAAACTGCATGAGTAAATTTTCATGTAGGTTTTGTCAAAATAGGCATCATTCCGCTTTGTGTTTTACATCTGCAAATGAGTCGATTAAACCCAATAGTCAGAGTAAAGAGGCACAAACTGAGCGAGCAGTCACTTCGGTGTCAGCCGCTTTAACCAAAAACAAATCAAGCACAGCATTGCCTGCTGCCATGTTGCCTGTAGTAACTGACTACGGTGTAATTAATTTATGCGCGCTTTTCGATCAAGGATCACAGAAAAGCTTCATGCTTAAATCTATAGCGACAGAATACAACATAAAACCTTACAAGAAGACCAACTGTCTTATTGATGGTTTCAACCCTAGCAGTAAAACACAGAGCTATGATGTAGCTAAAATTCTAATTCAAACTAAATCTAATAAACATGAAATCGAAATCATTCTGGTTGATAGACTTCCATCTAAAGTTGTTATTCCAGGGATAACAAACTATTCAATTTTTAAAATCCCAAGGCATACAATTAGCTTCTTTGGTGATTAAAAATGACTCTATTAATGAAATTAGCATTTTAATTGGTTCTGACTATTATTTTAATTTTATAACTAGTCAAACTAAGCATAGTGACATTCATTTGTTAGAAACAGAGTTAGGTAATGTCATCAGTGGTCCAATTAAATTCAAATCAACTAAATCTAGTAATCTAAATTCAAATTTATCCGTACTTAGAGTGGGAGTGTCCGCGTCTAATTCTGGTTCAGAGATTGACAAGTTATGGGATCTCGATTCTTTAGGAATAAAAATAAATGAACCATCGGACTCTGAGCATAGAGTCATCAAAAAATTCTACGAAAACATTACCTACTGTAATGGCAGATATGAAGTTGGAGTTCCTTGGAAGGAGAATCATCATCCTCTACCTTCTAATTACGGTATGGCAAAGGGTAGACTTTTGTCTACTCTTAACCCTTTACTCCCAAAAGGCCGAATTTATAACCTTTCAAATACACGCATTCATAACTTAACCCTACAAAATATTTGGGCGGTAAAGGGGTTAACAAACTAAGGAAGACCCCAGAAAATTTAAAACATTACAATGATGTGATACAGGATCACATCACGAAAGAATTTGTGGAGTTAGTCCCAAATTCTCAAACTCTATCAAACAATGCTAATATCCACTATTTGTCACATCACGGAATTAAGAAAGATTCGGCTACCACCCCTCTGAGAATTGTTTTTGATTGTTCAGCGGGTAATTCAAGTTTTAATGACTGTATGTACACTGGACCCTCTCTAATTCATGATGTAGGGCACATTTTATTGAGATTTAGGTTAGGTCATTATGCTTGCGTTAGTGATATCGCAAAAGCCTACCTTATGATTTCACTTAATGAAAAGGACAGAGATGCAACCCGTTTCCTATGGCCTGAAAATCCTTTTAACCCTGACTCCCTCATTTGTGTTTACCGCTTTAAAGTGGTTTTGTTCGGAGCGACGTGCAGTCAGTTTCTACTGAATGCCACGATCCTACACCATTTGAGGGGACATTCTTCTCTGGTGAGCAAGCAGGTTGAACGTAATATATACGTGGATAATCTCATGTTCTCGTCAGACAACGAAAATCAATTGCTGAGCTTCTATCAAGAATCTCAAACGTTGCTCAGCGCAGCTAATCTGACTTTGAGAGAATGGGCCACGAATTCAACCTCCCTTAACGCCTCCATTATGGAGCAAAACAACGGAGTCAAGTTGGGTAAACCTATTAAGGTCTTAGGGATGATATGGGACAAGGAATCGGACACGCTACTCTATCCTCACTTCGTATTCAATAATTTTAATCTAATAAAAAGGGTAGTCTTGAGCAATGTTGCTAAGGTGTTTGACCCTTTAGACTATTTAAATCCTGTTACAATCAAGACACGCATGTTTCTACATGGGTTGTGGAAACAAAGATTAGATTGGGATGAGCCATTGAACGACGTACTAAGCAGTGAATGGATAACTTTATCTCAAGAAATCGAAGCTGTAAAAAATCTGGCCATCCCACGAAATCTAAATTTGAACGAGACTGTATCAATGCATGCGTTCTCGGATGCCAGCACAAAAGCCTATGACACAGCAATTTACTTTGTGTCTGGAAACAAATCTATTTTAATTATGTCAAAGGTAAAGGTTTTACCTTTGAAAGAGTTATCAATACCCCGGGCAGAACTGACGGCAGAGTTTGTCGTCTCGCCTAATCAACTATATTCTAGAAACTTACTCTCAAGAACTCCAATTTGATCATATCTATTTATGGTCGGACAGTAAAGTTGCTCTGTCGTGGTTAGCCACAAATAAGCCTTTGAAACCTTACGTAGAAAATCGCGTAAATGAAATTAAGAAGTTGGTACCTCAAGCTGAAATTAAATATGTACCAACGAAAGAAAATCCTAGTGATCTCATATCACGAGGTATCACCGATAAAGTTTTTTTTTAGTCCAACGGATGATTTGTTGGGCCCAATTGTTATGTAATGAAGAAGAGTGGCCAGAAACCATTGAACCACAAGAAAGCGAAGAATTTCTTGTTGAAACTCACCCTGTAGTGTCATACGACACTGAAACAATTCTCAATATAAATCAATACGGTAGCATGAGTAAATTAATTCATGTTATGGTTCTGGTCTTCCGATTCATTAAATTACTCAAGAAACAAACTAATCAATCATGTTCTGTAGATAATCATGGAATCAATCTACACGAAATTCAAGATGCTGAAGATTATTTAATCCAAACAGTACAAAGGGAGTCCTTACCTGAGGAATTCTCCTACTTTGAAAATAAATCTAAATCCACCAATCTAATCAAACAATTTAATCTTTTCATTCAGGAAGGGGTTTTAAGATGCAAGGGAAGACTTGGGAAGTCTGACCTTACTTATGATGCAAAATATCCTATACTTTTGCCTAAAAATCATTTTACCAAGTTAACCATTCTAAAATATATTAAATCAATTGATTAATGATTGATTTTAACTTTTTTATGTTGGCCTGGAGTATGTCTAAAATATTTGGACAGTGGGTTCAGGGATTCTTGAAATATACTTCTGACGGCATGAGTGGTCGAAGTATATTAAAAATCAATTAAAAACTATTGGAACGTAACCACAAAATCAACCAAAATCGACGAGAATGAATAATTGATTCATGTTCGATCATGGTAATTATGTATCTATTAAAAGTATGTATATATATATCCATAATATATATTGTATTATTTCATAAAAACAGCGTTGATCGGCTGCATATAAAACGTTTACAGATATCGACCAATCGCTAAAAATAGAACCAAAATCGTACGGCCGCCAGAGTACTGAGACACAATTGTTTCCAGCATCTGAAATTCTGGGCGACAATGTTGTACTTTTCTTTTGGCGCGCTCTGCGCGCTTTGATGCCGGCGAAAGGAGCTTGAGTCGCCATCTTAGTTCATTCGAAGCTCTCATACGAATAATACGTATCGGTTTTGACTCCGTAATTTTAGCTGGTTATCATTTCAATTAACTTCGCTTTATAATAAAATGCCAAGATTTAACATCATTCACTAATCTTCTTCTTCTTCCGCAGCTTATTATCCCATCTTTACATGGGGTCGCTGTTTTTGGTTCGTCTTCTCCACTCTCCTCTGTCGTATACCGCGTCCTCCTCCAAGTCCTTCTCCCTGATGTCCGCCACCACACAGTCCCTCCATCTCGTCTTCGGTCTTCCTCTTCTTCTCCGTCCCGGCAACTCCATCTCCATCACTCTGCGCCCCACATACTCCTCCTCTCTTCTCCTGACGTGTTCATACCACCTCAGCCTGGCCTCCTGCACCTTCTTAGATGCTTCCGCCACCTTCGCTGTTCCTCTTATATGCTCATTTCTGACCCTATCCCTCCTCGTCACTCCACACATCCATCTCAACATCTTCATTTCAGCCACATCGATTTTTCTTTCATTGCTCTTCTTCATTGGCACAGTCTCCATTCCATACAACATTGCCGGCCTCACCACTGTTTTGAATACCTTTCCCTTCAGTTTCACTGGGACCCTCTTATCACAGAGCACCCCCTCTGCACCCCCTCTGCATCCACTGTTGACCCCAAGTATTTAAAATACTTCACCGTCTTAACACGCTCTCCACTCAATGTCACTTCCCCTCCTCGGTCCTGCTGCACATCACATCTCATATATTCGGTCTTCTTTCGGCTAATTCTCATCCCCCTACTTTCCAACGCCTCTCCAATTTTCCAACTGCTGCTCCACCTCCTCTTTCATCTCCCCACTCAACACAACATCGTCTGCATACATCATGCACCACGGCGCCTCCCCTCTAATCCTGTCCGTCAACACATCGAATACCACATTGAAAAGGAAGGGGCTCAAAGCTGATCCTTGGTGCAGACCAACTTCCACCCCAAAGCTCTCTGACACACCCACGCTACTCCTCACCTTCGTTGTTACTCCCCTGTACATCCCCTTGATCAGTTTAACATACTTCTCTGGTACCATCTTTTCCCTTAAGCATCTCCAAACTTCCTGCCGTGGTATCCTATCATATGCCTTCTCCAAGTCAATAAAAACCATGTGCAACGCCTTCTGCCCCTCTCTGTACCTCTCTGCCAACTGTTTCAATGCAAAAACTGCATCTGTCGTTCTCCTTCCCGGCATAAATCCAAACTGTTCCACTGACACTTCCGCTTTGTCTCTCAACCTACTCTCCACTATTCGCTCCCATATCTTCATTGCATGTGATATTAGCTTGATCCCTCTATAATTCGTGCAATCTTGTACATCTCCCTTCTCTTTGAATATAGGCACTATGATGCTAGTCCGCCACTCATCCGGAATCACCTCCTGGTCAAACAACTTCTGCATTAGATCCCACACCAGATCCACCCCCTCATCTCCCAGTGCCTTCCATGCCTTGGCTGGTATCTCGTCTGGGCCAGTCGCTTTGTTATTTTTCATCCTATTCAGAGCACGACTCACTTCCATCCTCCCCACTTGTTCTGTCATAGCTACATTTGGTAATCTATCCTCATAGAAAGATCTTGGGTTTTCTTTATTTAATAATTCCTCAAAATATTCCTTCCATCTATCCTTTATCTCTTCATCTCTTTGCAGCACCGCCCCCTCCCTTCCCTAAATTTGTTTTACCTGTGTAAAGTCTTTTGTCGCTCTATTTCTGTTCTTAGCCAATCTGTATATCTTCTTTTGTCCTTCACGATCCTCTAAATCCTCATACATCTGCCGATATGCCTCCGCCTTTGCTCTCGCCACTGCTCTCTTTGCCTGTTTCTTTGCTTCTTTATATACCACCTTACACTCTTCACTCCTCGATTCTTCCCATAACTTCTTAGTTTCTCTCTTACTTCGTAGTGCTCTTTGGATCTCATCACTCCACCACCATCCTTCCTCATCTTCCCACACTTTACCTGATGTTTCCCCCAATATGTCTCTACCTGCCGTTCTCATGACATTCGCATTATGTACCCACCAGTCCTGTACATTCTGTTCATCAACATGGATTTCACTCAACACTCTCTCTCTAAATTCCCGTTTCTTCCCCTCCTCTCTCAGTTTGTACCACCTAATTCTCCTCACTGTTGTTCCTCGGGTCTTTCTTCCTCTTTTCAACATCACATCCATGACTACCAACCGGTGTTGTGGCGTCACATGGTCTCCTGGAATAACTTTGCAGTCCCTCACCTCGGCCAATTGCGCCCTCCTATACAGTATGAAATCAATTTGCGATGTTCTGCCTCCACTCTTGTACGTAATAACATGCTCCTCCCTCTTTCTGAAAAACGTATTTACAATCGCTAGATCAAACGATACAGCCATATCCAACACACTCTCACCGTCCACGTTTGCCTCTCCATAGCCATGACCACCGTGCACTCTGACCACTCCATCGTTATGACCACCAACGTGTCCATTCATATCCCCGCCCAACACCACTCGTTCGTCCTCGGCGATACTCTCCATTTCTTCCTCCAATAACCTCCAGAATGCTTCCTTAACATCGTCCGGACATCCACTTTGGGGCGCGTATGCACTGATTATATTGAGTACATGTTTCTCATAATTCATTCTCAAAGTCACCAGTTATCTCCTCTTCGCTTTACTTCCACTATGCTATCCTTCAATTCCTTCGCCAATACAATACCCACACCATTCCTTCCCTCAACCGACGCCCCACTGTAAAACAATTTATATCCCTCACTGAGTTCTCTTGCTTTGTTCCCCTTCCAGCGTGTTTCTTGTACACACAACACCCCAACTCTCCTCTTCTTCATCAACCCCACAATTTCTCTTCCTCTGCCAGTCATGCTTCCAACATTCAGCGTCGCAATTCTCAGGTCCACCCGAGCTCGCTTCGTTAGCCGCACCCGCACTTGGTGCGGTAGCCCTCGCCTCACCACAGAGGTCGGGCGAGGTCTCTGTACGTCGCCTACGGGGTACGCCCTAGCCGTCATCGCATTTTCGTGTTGAAGACTCACCATTGTGGTTTTGGCTGGGTTTTTATGTACTGTATAGGTTTTATTGTTATTCAAAACTAAATATTTTAGTAACTAGTCACTGAAATGATACACATTTTGGGATCCTTTCTCGACAATTAAATGATATCTATATAAACATGTAGAAACATTTATAGAAACGAGGCATTGTAGTACAATTTATATTGTTATTTCTGGTGGACCTTAAGGTACCATCCGTCGTTAAAGGGTTAAAGACTAACTTATCAATTTAAATTAAACATTTAAATGTATCCAACTTAGTCTAAGCTAAATAAAGTTAAATCTATCACGAAAAGAGTTTAAGCTTTCCTTAAGGATTATTTCCTTTAAGTGAATATGCTTAAACAATTAACAGCGTCCAAGTTTTGTGAGCCCTAAGTTTAATTTAAACAATACCTTTTCGAACCTGAGGTAAGGGTGGACGCGGGTAGCTGTAAAGATAACCCCTTTTAGGCTGCTTAATTTTCAACAGCAGGCAACGAATGTAACATCAAATATGACATTGTAAACTGAAGCTATAATTCACAAAAACACAATTGTGAACGAGACAAATACCGGGCGTCATGAGCATTCGTATAATTCATCAAGACTGACTGACAAATTGCAAATTTCAAGATAAATTTCTACTGACTTAAATATTTGTTAAAAACAAAGGATCAAATGTAGAATTCGGACCCCAGCCTTCTTTAGTTAGCTTTATAAGGCTAACTAACGAAAATATCATGACCTAACCTAACCAATCGTCAAGGGCGTACAGTTAACCTAACGATTGGTTAGGTTAGGTCGTGATATTTTCGTTAGTTAGCCTTATAAAGCTAACTAAAGAAGGCTGGGGTCCGAATTCTACATTTGATCCAAAACAAACAAACGGTTCGGTGATCCACTCAAAAATTAACAACTGGTTCGGGAGAACAAGACAGAAACGGTCCCAGCACACCCCTGTGTAAAGGCCCTTCAATTCGTTCAATACTATTTTTGTGCCCACTTTACAATTGGTTGGTAAATTATCACTCTTTAAAACGGACAGAATACAATTAAAAGCACGCACAAAGAGGGCGTCGTTAGCCACAACATCATTATTAAATTCAAGTTTAAAACATTCCTTTCCAATCGAGTTTATTCTGACCGATCCGAGCTTTTCAATCGTGAACTCTTCTTCACAACGCATAGCGGCAGTTGAAATAATCTTCTAAGTCGTAACGACAGCTGCTCATTATATAAAGAAACAATTCTTCAGGGTGAACAGTGTAAGTGAGCTCTGCCCTGTACCATTCAAGTGTTTTGTACCAAAGTGCATGATATTTCGAAGAATCTAAACCTTTTAAATAAGCATCTAGCTCTAGACCATTCTCGCCATGTTCTTTCCTACACTCGGTAAACCCGTCGAGCAGAGCTGTGTATGCGTATTCAAGAACCATATAAAAATAAAGTATATCCGTAACACGTGCGTCTAATATAGGCTTTAGCTTGCGGAAACCGACGATTTCAAACATTCTGTCGAGGATGAAGCAGTTTTGCGTGAGGACAAGAACGTTATTGTCAGATGCATTCTGGATGACTATGAGCAGCCGGTGTGCGGTTTGGCTCGGAGACAGGTGTAGGAAACGAGTCACACGGACGAGTCATACCAAACGCTAATGTTTCGTGTACGGGACTACGGGTTTGTTCCAGCATGAAAGAATCATGTGAACACTTGTGCCCATTATACCGGGCAATCAGAATTTTTCCGATACATGGAGCAATAGCGGCTTTAATGTTTATCACTCCAGAATGCGCACCAAACACTTTCGTTCAGAACGATTTTCACGAACTAAACACATTTTATTCACACTCCGACGCACTATTTGAGAAAAACACGTGCCCATATTTATCCTTTTTGCCTAGCAAGCGATACTCGTCTCTAAATTCTATTAAAAACTCACACGCCTTTAGCCACAACCTCACTGCGAACCTCGTCACGATATACATGAATATAGTGGTAAAAATATTTGAGACTGTCCATTATGACAAGATTTACATTCTCAGCCGCAGGGTACGCGTACTCGGTATGATGCAGCATGACATAAAACCGCTTGTCACACCACTCATCAACAAGACTCACTACCCATACCCGTTGCTTCTCTTCTGCACGTGTTGTTTCTTTCACTTCACGGTATATGTACGCTTTTATGCAGTTTAGTCCTACAACGTAGTCCATTACATCGTTTGTGCCGCGAAATCCGGCAATGCGCTCGCCAGAATATCCATAGAGTATTTGAACCTCTTGCCCCTCACGCTTCGCACGGTTCAATGTAGCCTTAAAAGTCTCAAAGGAGGGAGGGTTAGGGAGTCTTTCAGTATTCACCACATCTTCAGACTTTATTGAATACCGCTTCATAAACGTCGAGCACGCAATATCAGAGGTTGCCATCACTATTTTTCGTCTACGGGAGATTTCTTCAAACACATGTCTGAGACCCAGGGCATGTAGCGGTCAACTGAGCACTCAAGGGTAGAGATATGCCAAGGTAGGAGCAGGAGTCACGTGACCCTTTGATTGATCTTACAGTGGGCGGAGCTTAAGACTTTTTCCTGTACATACGCGCACACAAACACACACACAAAGGAGAAAATGAAACCCTAATTGAAACATGATTTATTTAATAAACATATTCAAATATAAAATAAAATAACATATCGTGAACAAGTAAATAGGTATATATATATATATATATATATATATAGCAATACATTCAAGAGCTATGGTACCCAAAAGGTACGGTATCGTGGGTGCCAGGCACCTGGTAACGTTTCCTGTAGGTGTTACGGCACATCTTCGTACCCATAAGTTCCTATACGCTTCCAGTTTCTGTGCCCGAAAATTGTGGGTCCCACCATCAGTTGGGCGGTTGGTCACCCTCATCTTCCAAGCACACTAGCTCCTTCAACGAGTCAAAGTCAACGATCCGTCGGTTCGCCTGGTTAAGCGTGATGCCCTTCGACTTCACGATATATTTCAGCTCCTCCCCCACCCTCACCCGTACCCCATAGGTTTGTGGCCCTGTGGATACAAAAGAGTCAGCGTATGCACTATCATCATACACATCCTTGATCTCGTCAGTCAACTCCCGGAGGAATTCCCCAATAGGCGGCATGTATTCACCGTCCCGCTCTGTGAATTTTACGCTCTCTGTTTCTGCGTACAGCATCCTCCGCCCAAGAGCTTGCACTAGTCCCTAAAGCTTGATGCGTGCGTATGCCGTTGTGAAGCTGGCTACAGGTATGTTTGTAACACGTGAGGTATCTGTGGCCTATTCGGTGATGATGTACTTTATTATGTACGTATTACCTACATTCACGACCTCCAAGACCTCTTCATCGGGGGCATTGGCATAATCCCACACCTCGTTATAACTTTGGGCCAGATGAACGTTCCCCTTGCCCGTATACTGTGAAAATTTTCCACAGAGACTATTTAGGCACAATTTTGCACTAAAGCGCTTGCCAGGGTTCTTAACAATTTGGGCCCGGTCAAGTTGTATCCCTTCACGGTCACGGTAGCGCTGAATATACGCCGATTTTTCACCCTTGGTCTCAACCCCTTGCGGATACCCCGATGCTTCTACATTATCCTTCAAAAAAGTATTTATATATAGCGTGAAAAGGTTGGGTAGCTTCTGGAACCTCCCCTCCTCATATATCTTCAATATTCTAAAGCTATGGCGAAAGGCTAGGAACAGCTCAGGGCTTGTATATACGCCCCTAATCTTCCGCTGGTTGGTTGCGTGATTACAAGCCCCATTGTTCTCCTCTGCGCACTTCACGCACAGGGGAAACATGAGCTTGTGGTCTATAACGACGGGTAAGATCGGCATCCATAAATCGCGAGGGGGGAGCACGTCTACGAAAGAAAGACCGAAATAGTTCTTGTTCATATTTGCTGAGAACTCCTCGATGGTGGGCAGGGCTGGCCCCACCAGCTTTTCAGGTGCACCTACGGGGTACGGATTGTTCTTCATCACGTAGGGGTATAAAGAGCAGAAGTAGTAGTAATGGAGTTTCACGCCCTCCGTAGACGGAAAGTATAGCTTGAATGGGTTTGTACGCCCTCCGAACAAGCTATCACCGCATTTGAGTGGAGCCAACATCATTGAACGCTTGATCGAGTTTATTTCTTCACGGTACTGTCTATCTGTTTCCATCCGTGCATCATACTCATGCTCCCACAAGATCTTATGAGAACTGGGAGCCTATAAGCTGATCGCGGGTGCGGGTCCATGCAAGACTGTCGGCAGGAGATCTACCGTGGATATCTCCTACGATTCCACACTCAGGACGTGGGTATCCATGCCACCAGCAACCGTTAAAGGCGTACACAGTCTTCTCACCAGTGGCCCGGTCTTCGCTTAGGCCATCAACCAAAAAACACGACCACTGATTTTAATAGGTACTTCCCCCGTGTTGCGGGCATGTTTTATGTATACACTGGTTTGCTGTTGTATGTAGGTGTATGAACCAGTAAATAGCTTTGTGTCCATAACTGAGAGGGTTGTTTCTGTGAATGACGGCTAAGGTGTCTTTAGGAATGAAGTTATTCTTGAACACCGAAAAACATGAGGCGATCGTGGTTGCGACTTGCAACGGATCGCATTTGAAACGGTCTATGTACAATTGTACATCCTTCTAAAGGCCTGGAAACATACTCTAAGCACGCGCACATCACTCACGCAATAACGCTCACATTCATCAGCTATATTGTAAAGATTATCTTCATTAAAAATGTTGTAGTAGCGGTCAAAATCTTCACGCTCACTATCACTCATGTTTGTGTAGTTAAAGTAATGTTTTTGGGGGGAGGTAGTCCTACGTAATTAAAATGTTGCTAGTGAGGAAAGTGTAAGAGAAATGCTCTTTTGAAACTTCGGCGGCTACACCCATCACCTTGGGTAGATTTGCTAGTTTACAAGGTGTGAATAATAAAGTATCTTTAAACTGAACATTACCTCTTATTTGCATTTGTATAAGTTTGATTCCCCTTTTCAAGGGGTCGCCTGTAAATATCTCAGATGACTCGTGTTCAGTCAGTTCCTTATAAAAGAATTGTGTGTCAAATTTTGCCCCATTATGGGCATGAATATACAGTCATTTTTTTTAATTTGTCCGCTAACTTGACAATATAGGATACAAAGCGTTTCACAGGGCTGTCGTGTGCGATCGTTTTAAAAACGTTTGTCCGTTTACCACATTTGTGACATTCATCACACTCAATCGCCATACACTCATCGCAGATAGTCTGGCTTACAAGTAGATGTGGGATAACCTCTTTGGTTTCAGCAACCGTATATGTTTCTATATCGTAGTACACAGTTATACAAGGTCTATTTTTAGGCTTATCATCTTTCATATAACATACATGCTTTACACCATTCGCCTTATATTTCTCATGGCATGTAGGACAGTGAATTTCATCACGTTTATACGTGAAATTAACCCAATTATCCATCATACGAAACATACCACATTCACAGATTCTCATTTTCTTACAAGTGCCAATTGACTTATGGAGCTCGAAACAGTTATTATTAAAAAATGTGCGTCTACACACATTACAGTCCCTCTTCTCAGCTTCAACTACACGACTTTCACATTTAGGGCTTTTACACTGTTCACATACCAAGTGGCATTCCTTACAGTGTTTTACTATGTCATCCGGAAACTCGAGACATCCCTTACATAAATCATGATGCCGTCTATATTTTCGACTTTTATCATAACTAGTGTAAAGAGCCCTTATATTACGGATGGGGAGATACGGTACGTTGTTCCTAATAATCCTAAAATAAGTAGAGGTCTTGTACGATCTCTCACACAGCTTTTAAAAACATACACAGTTCTATGACGATCATCCATTCCAAATACAACTATACGAACATTCATTTCCTGCTCTACAGCTCTTCAGGATCCATATTACACTCAAACTGAAGCTTGCAATCTGAAGCCAGTTTACGAGCACGCTGCACAACCCTAGGCAGCCAGATATTATACGCGATTGTATTTAGCACAGTGAACATATGAGCTAAAACTATTGCTATAAAGCCGCAACCACGCTCAGTGTCTAAATGTCGCCTGTAAATAACCGGAGAATTGAAGTTAAGAATATAAATTGTGGCACTATGACCCGCAACACGGAATACTCTGTCGATATCTACCGTGAAGTTGCATTATACGGCTCAAAATATAATCTATATCTACAACAGCCAAGCATCTGAATGGTATTACTACCCAAAAATCATCTACATCCCCGTCATCTGACCCGAACCCGAAGGATAGCCTCGTCCTGACTTCAATGTTCGTCGCGGTTCTGAAGGGCAAACTCCACAATACGTTCAACTACGCGTCGCAGACCGTGTTCAACACCGTTGCTATACAGAGTTCCAGGGTCAACCCTGACTACATACCGATTTATAGTCAGGGCTGGGGTGGGGATGGCGGTGCGCACCAGTTCGAATGTTATACCTTCCTCCACAGGACGAGAAGCTACTGCTGCTGTTGTGGAGGATGTGTCCGGAATTGAACAGGAATAAGGGGAAGTATTTTTATTTGAGGAAGGAGCTAGTGTGGGGGTTGCGTCGTGTGGTCTTGTCAGCGGGAGTGGAGTCTGTAACCACAACTACACTGTCATCGGGGTCATCTGTAATATCGATGATGGGGACATAATGCTGTAACTCGTCGTCATTCACGGTTCTGTGGAAGAAGAGGAAAAACAAGACTAGAATATAAGGAACATCACTTAAATTTTTATTATACAGGGTGTCCGAGAATTATCTGTACAATTTTTGGCTGTTATTAAAAGTCAACCATGAAGTGTAGAAATTCCAGTGTTGTCCCATTTTACAGAGAATCTCATTAAGTTTTTTCCGATACCAAGTTTTGACAAGTTTTTTAGAAATTCCAGTGTGTCCGAACATTATCTGTACAATTTCATCTTTTAATAAAATTCTTGATAACACACGTAAAATTCTTAAACAAGATTATTTAGGATCTGTATTTTCAAAAGTTTCTTTTATTAAAGTAACGTTGTTACAAACATTCGATATGTGCACCATTAGTGATTCGCAAAACATCCAATCGATACTCCAAATGTTGCCATGTACGCTGCAGCATATCCACATCAATTCGCTCAATAGCAGCTGTGATTCTTGCTTTTAAATCATCAATGTCTGTCACCCGCGTACATTTCTAAAAGACTTGTCAAAACATGGTATCAGAAAAAACTTAATGAGATTCTCTGTAAAATGGGACAAACTGGAATTTCTACACTTCGTGGTTGACTTTTAATAACAGCCAAACATTGTACAGATAATTCTCGGACACCCTGTATTTTGTAAATGTTACACTTATGGGTGTGACGTGTTAGAGATGGATTCTGTAGAAAAATTCAGGTTCACGAGCCCATCCACATGTACTATATCTTGCCCTACAGGATGTGGTAAAACTGTGTTTATGCTTAAAATCATTAAAGATAAGGGGGAGATGTTCTCAAAATTTGTGCATAACGTCATATTCGACGTACCAGTCAGTGTTCAAAGAGTACCAAGATGACATTTCGTTCCACAAAGGTGTATATGACGTTAATTAGTTAAAGGGAAATGAACACACAGTCATTGTAATTGACAATCTCCTGTTAGAAATGGATAAAACGTTTGCCGAGACACTTACAGCATTCTCCCAACATCTTAACATAAATGTGTTCTTCATCAATCAGAATCTATTTTTCAAAAATAGATACATGCGCGATGTGTCGTTAAATCCATAATATCTAGTCTTATTCGCGCAACGTAGAGATGTATCACAAATTGGGGTATTAGGCAATCAAATGTTCCCGAATCAGCGTAAGGAATTATTGGAAGTTTATAAAGAAGGTACAAGTCAACGTTACGGATATTTACTTTGTGACCTTCACCCGCGAAACACGTTTAGAGTGCTTCTAAGAATGAATATATTCCCAAACGAGCCTGAAACGGTGTATATTCCACAATGACAAAGATGCTAAAGAAATACCATGAATTAATAAAAATCTATCATCGACTGCCCCAGGCATTGCAGCAGATGTTTGTTAAAAATATCGAATCGGACATTTTAAAATGCATCTGTGAAATCTGTCTTAATGTTATAAAATGTAATGTACCGATGAAACCCCCTCAGAAGGCTCGCCTACGTCGTTACAAGAACATAATACGCACACTCGCTCGTAAAAGTCAAACTGTGGTGAAGAAAAGGCGAATTATTGTACAAAGAAGGGATCATTCCTCCCCATCTTATTTTCAGTTTTGGGACCTTTACTAACTCGATTAATATAATGAAAAAAGTGGTCGTGATTCCACACGAAATGTATGCTTCACTGCAAAGTTCAAAGAGTCCAGACACAGTTCTAGAACCCCGTAAAAGCAGGCTTAAAAGAATAGAAATCGAATTGTTAGACCTATTAAACAGTGAAAAATCACCTGATGAGAAAAGAATCTTATACCAAGAAGTTCTGCAGAAATTTCTTCATGAGTACGAAAATTATAAGAATCCGACAGAGATCCCCGTGGTTATTAGGCACAACGTGGACAACGATGAACATGGCGACATCGGACCTGTGGCCGACGTTAGAGCTGAACAACCAAAAAATAATGGTGCGCCCACACAACATATTCAACAAGTATTAAAAAGGAATTTACCACATACATTGAGGAATAAAGGTTTAAGTCTTTATAATCTATTGAGTGAGGACCCCATCATACAGTGGAGCGATACAGGTGAGGTCATTGTGGAAGGAGCAAAGGTACAGGGCTCGAATATCGTCTGCATCGTCCACGATCTGATGAGAAAGTGGGATTGGCCCTCCCCATCAGGATGGAAGCATATTAAAGCAAGACTACGGAAAATAAATGTCCCCAAAACATTGATAAGAAATCTGAACAGATTAGAAGACTTGGAACAATCCTCGCATGTGCCATAACTGAGCACACCATCATCCACAACGGTAGCACCTCTGAAGAGGAGAAAAAAGAGGCCAAACAACAACGGTGAACCCTCTCCACGTGCCTCTAAAATATGCAAATGGCTAACATATTAAGAAGACACTATTATGACATTTTTAGCCCAGCCTCCTCCGGTTTTTGCGGGAGCAGGATGCTTATACACTTCATAAGCCGGTGAGAAAAAGGTTTAAAGCAGCCAAGACAACAGCGGCTTCGATTGACTCTATATGGCAAGCGGATTTAACAGAGATGCAAAGATATTCAATGTATAATGATGGCTACCGCTACATCCTATTCATAATAGATGTACTCTCTAGATATCTGTGGCTAATTCCTCTGAAAAATAAATCGCCTGAAACAGTTGCTAAAGCCACCAAAACGCTGATGTTGAAAGAAAACAGGATTCCAGGCTATTTTTGTAAGGATACGGGGAAAGAATTTACAGGCCGAGCTTTTCAGAACATGCTGACAGTTTAATATCAGTTACTACACTAGCAATTCTATACATAAGGCATCTTTAGCTGAAAGAGTTCAACGTACCATAAAGGAACGCATGCATCGCTATTTTACACATAAAAACACATACAGATATATAAACATTCTGGAATCACTGGCCTCATCATACAACCGTTCACACCATCCCACGATTGGGACAAACCTAACGAGGTTTTAGAAAAAGGTACGCACACAGAGCGTGAGGTGAGAAGAGATATTTGTAGAGCACCGCCACACTCTACACTTTTCAAAATCAATGAGTACGTAAGGCTATCGCGTTCGGGGAATAAATTCGCGAAGGGATTTCAGCAAGGATGGACACGTGACATTTTTAAAGTTATGGCTATGAGACCTAAAAGCGAGATAATGCTGTATTACGTTGAAGATTTGAATGGGGAAGAAATCGCAGGAGGCTTTTACCACGAGGAGTTGCAGAAAGTGACATTTAATTTAGGGAAAAATGTGTTTAAAATTGAAGAAATTTTAAGAAACAAAGGTTCAGGAAAGAGAAAAATGTACCTGTTGAAATGGCTAGGATACCCAGAAAGCTTCAACACGCGTATAAAAGCTGCTGCAATAATGAAGTTAAAAACTGGTTGTATAACGCCCCTTTTTAAAAAGGCTGATCCTACACTAGCAACAAATTACAGGCCGGTGTGTTCATTATCTGTGTTCAGCAAAGTTTTTGAAAAAATTGTAAAAAGTAGAATGCAGCGATATTTAGAATCCTACAATTTATTATCTCCAAATCAATATGGCTTCCGTAATAATAAAACAACGGAAATGGCTATTTTAAATATTATGGAATATGTAAATATAGCTATGGAGAACAAAGACATAATGATATCAATATTTATGGATTTGAGTAAGGCGTTTGATGTAATAGACCATAATATTTTATTTAATAAATTATATTGTTACGGCTTTAGAGGAGCAATCAATGATTGGTTTAAAAGTTATTTGTCCAATAGATATCATTTTGTATCAGTAAATAAGGTTTGCTCAACTGAAGCGCTTGTCAAACACGGTGTGCCACAGGGCTCAGTTCTGGGTCCACTGTTATTTTTATTATATATAAATGACCTTCCACGTTCATCTGATATACTGAACTTCATAATGTTTGCAGATGATACAACTGTCTCTTTTTCTTGCAAAGATGTTAATACAGCTAAGAATATATTTCATTCAGAATTCATCAGAATAATGAAATGGTTGACCACCAATAAACTCTTCCTAAATACCAGTAAAACAAATTTCATGATTTTTACTAATAAAAGAAATGTATATCTTGAACTTAATGTTAATGAAATCGCCATAAAGGAGTGTACTGTAACAAAATTTCTTGGTGTAATGCTAGATAAGAATTTGCAGTGAAGTGATCATGTAAATTATATCACGAAAAAGATTTCAAGGAGCGTTGCTAAATGTTTAAACTTAGAAATGTAGTCCCTAAACAAGTTTTATTGACGCTTTATCATACTCTTGTTCTTCCTTATATAACATACTGCACCCTTGTTTGGGGAAACTCCGCTAACAACGCATTAAATGGTATCTTTGTCATCCAAAACCGAGCAATAAGGTTATTATCTGATGTTGATTTCCTTGATCACTCTAGTGCATTATTTAAAGAGCTAAACCTACTAAAGCTCAACGATATAACCAAACTGGCACATTTTATTTTTATTTACAAGTGTAAGAACAAAATCATTAATTTGCAATGGGTAAATAGATATTTTGTAACTCATCAGGAAATCTACTCGTATCAGACCAGAAATAGATCAAAGCTTGTTTTACCTCAATTTAGATTGGTCTTCATCTCGAAAACTACCCATTTTCATTGGATTGAAACTATGGAATTACTTGCATGCCGATATAAAAAATATTGTGAATGTAAATTTGTTTAAAACCAAGTTGAAATCCTGATTAATAATGGCATGCTAACAAAAATCTAAGATTAATGTCCACTAATATTGTTTAATATTGTCCATTAATATTTTTTAATATTGTAATACATGTTTTAGCTATTAATAATAGTCTACTTATTTACTTATTTATTTATTTATTATTATTAATTAATAACAACTAGCTGTTATTTTTAATAAGAGCCCAGTAAAGCCTAAAGCTTAAGGGCCAAATAAAATAAAATAAATAGGGGAGCTTCACAATTATTCATGTCATTGTAAATTGAAAAAATGTATTTATTTTATCATTATTAATAAAGATTATTCTATTCTATTCTATTAGGCCCGGGTCATTATGGTGCGGCTGAGGATGTTGTGAGGGACTTAAACGTTGGTTTAAAAAGCTCAAATCTTACGGCTGATTTAGTATACGAAATCATAAACAAAGAAACCCCTGCACATACTCTAACCCTAAAATCACAGAATAATAGAAATGTTAAAGATAAAGGACTGTTCAAAATTATAACCGAGGGCCGATATGGAGCAGCCATCCAAAGAGATATCTTTTACGAGGCACAACATGACTTGTCCAGCCTAATGTATCAGCTGAAATTGGTGAAATTGGGCGATAGCTATACACCCCCAGATATGTGCTATATTTACAGCAACATCGTGGAGCACCAGTTTGTTGGGGATACCCAGGAACGCCTGCTGCGCATCGTTCACATACCCATAGAAGGAAGAGCTTGGGCATTACATATGACAAACCCCATTATGTGAATGTCGCCACTAATCCATTAACCAATATCTCCAAAAATGTACATAAGAATGATTGAGGGAAAAAGTTTCCCATTCGACGACGGGAGCTTAACAGTGAAGCTGCACGTTCGTCTATCGAGGGGTGAGATACCAGCAGGGTAGTGGGCTTGGATCCATTTTATCAACCATACTGCGTACGGCTGTCCCTTTGTTGAAGAGGGACGCCAGATACCTCGGGAGGAAGGCGCTACAATCGGGTTTTAACACGGTAGAAGACATAATGGCGGGGGCTAGACCTAAAGAAGCTCTAAAAAGGCACTTAAAACGTACATGGGACGAAATCATCAAAGATGCAAAGAGAAAAATGCGTGGTGGTGGGAAGAAGAGGGCGGTCCGGAAGAAGAAGAAGAAGAAGGGGTTACCAGCACGTGGCGTTAAACATAAAAGGACATTAAAAAAACAGTGTTCTTAGCGAATGAAATCTGAGGTTGATAATATTTTTAAATGATATAAGCTAAGGACTTTGCTCTGACGAATCATAGGCTGTTTACTACTTGTCGAGAGAGGTGGCACTATTTCTGACTCATCATGGCACGCTTCGTCCATCCGTGTAGCTCACAATGTTGTAAATCGGAGCTGTCCCTCTTTGACATGCCCCCAACACAAGTTTCTATCGAGTACAGTGACTTTATTACGATTAACCCATTAAACACAATTAGTTCCCCGAGTGCCCCTCTAGAATTCGTGATACCCAGCTCAGGCCCTTACTTTTTTTTATCCAAGCTGCATGCACATGTACGCTAAACTACGTATAGCGCATTCAGATGGAACGGACTGCGATGATAAATATGTTGTATTTCCCGAAACAAACTTTCTACACTCCATATTCAGCCAGTGTGATGTTTTAAAATCAGGTCACCATCTCGGCAGGAACGGGTTATTATCATCTACGAGTCTATCTGGAAAATGTCCTCAACTCTTCAAAAGAAGCGAAAGATACCTTTTTAACTGCCTAGGGCTATTATCAGACTAAAGACGAAAGTAGTATAAAGGATAAATTTACAAATTCTAAAAAGAAGATATACGAATGTTTTGGACGCCTGCATACAGACTTCACATTCCAGGAGAAACCGCTTATGAACGGCATCGACATGAAAATAAAGCTCATCCGCACGAATCCTGAGACCTGCATAAATCTGGGAACTGATCAAGAAGAGGGCGCAAAACCCGTTGTGGTTCATGTTATGAAAACATACCTTCGCGGAGGGCGAATGAAATTAAGTTTACCAAAACAAATAGAAATTGAGAAAAATTTACTACATGCCACAGTAAAATACCCAATTAACAGAGTACAGATCAAACTATACACGGACCTCGCAGGGTTGGCCTCGAAACAGATAGAAAACATCGCCCTGGGAGTTCTACCTAAAAGGCTATTAATTGGAATGCAGGAACACGCTTCGATGAATGGAAAATATAAAAAGAACGTCTTTAAATTCGAGAATTTCGGCCTTAAAAACAACTCTATACGTAAACGGCGTTGCGTTGGGCGGGGTAATTGTTTCGGATTACTCATCAGACGCTGTGTTTCCGCTTTACGCGAGAGCATATAGCAATCTGGCCCATATTGCCGGTGCTTGTGATGAGCTTGGGATTGGGATAACGCAGAAAGAATTCATCGACCAATTTAATCTTTATCCGTTTGACATCACTCCTGAATTATCTGCTAGTGTAAAAGCACACTTAAGTCCACAGCAGAGTGGGAACATCTCAATCAAATTGGAATTCACCAAGGCTATAGACGCGCCCATTAGTGCACTAGGAAACCCCGAATCACAAGCTCTAATAGAAATCGATCGCCTCAGGAGTGTGGTCACTGACTTTTAAAATGGATGCGAATACACTTCAGAGAGTAATGAAAAGTGACCGAACCACACGCTCCAAATTTATCGGTGTGTTTGCGAAGAATAAAACATTGAAACTGCGAACTACGAGAAACCGGTGCAATTATTGTCAACACAGATGTTATTGGTGGTGAAGCCATCTATTTTAAAAATAGGGAAAGAATGTACTACTTTAATTCACTGGGATACATTGAACCGTGCGAAGCGTGAGGGGCAAGAGGTTCAAATACTCTATGGATATTCTGGCGAGCGCATTGCCGGATTTCGCGGCACAAACGATGTAATGGACTACGTTGTAGGACTAAACTGCATAAAAGCGTACATATACCGTGAAGTGAAAGAAACAACACGTGCAGAAGAGAAGCAACGGGTATGGGTAGTGAGTCTTGTTGATGAGTGGTGTGACAAGCGGTTTTATGTCATGCTGCATCATACCGAGTACGCGTACCCTGCGGCTGAGAATGTAAATCTTGTCATAATGGACAGTCTCAAATATTTTTACCACTATAATCATGTATATCGTGATGAGGTTCGCAGTGAGGTTGTGGCTAAAGGCCTGTGTGAGTTTTTAATAGAATTTAGAGACGAGTATCGCTTGCTAGGCAAAAAGGATAAATATGGGCACGTGTTTTTCTCAAATAGTGCGCCGGAGTGTGAATAAAATGTGTTTAGTTCGTGAAAATCGTCCTGAACGAGTGTTTGGTGCGCATTCTGGGGAGTGATAAACATTAAAGCCGCTATTGCTTCATGTATCGGAAAAATTCTGATTGCCCAGTATAATTGGCACAGGTGTTCACATGATTCTTTCATGCTGGAACAAACCCGTAGTCCCGTACACGAAACATTAGCGTTTGGTATGACTCGTCCGAGTGACTCGTTTCCTACACCTGTCTCCGAGCCAAACCGCGCACCGGCTGCTCATAGTCATCGAAGAGCTTGACTCGACGGGACGTGCACTCTCACAATAGAAAACGATGGAGCTTCCTTTGAGAAGAATTCTCAATGCCGTATACGATGTGTCCGTGACGAAGTCATTGCGTGTGTTCAGGCGTAAAACCGGTGCCATTAACTATGTACTTGAAACGACTTGTAGACAAACTGTTAAACGTAATGTTGTTTATTTAAGTGTTGAGGAGATGAATAGAGTCTTCGTGATAGTTGAGAAGTGGAACGAGGATCGTTATAAAATGCCTGCAGGTGTAGGTACATGAAGATAACAGATTAGTGATACCCCCTCATATGCCATTGTTTGTACGTTGTGTATAAATAACGATCAGCCATGCATTGATATACGACTGATGTGGCAGAATACATCTGACAATAACGTTCTTGTCCTCACGCAAAACCGCTTCATCCTCGACAGAATGTTTGAAATCGTCGGTTTCCGCAAGCTAAAGCCTATATTAGACGCACGTATTACGGATATACTTTATTTTGATATGGTTCTTGAATACGCATACACCGCTCTGTTCGACGGGTTTACCGAGTATAGGAAAGAACATGGCGAGAATGATCTAGAGCTGGATGCTTATTTAAAAGGTTTAGATTCTTCAAAATATCATGAACTTTGGTACAAAACACTTGAGCGGTACAGGACAGAGCTCACCTACACTGTTCACCCTGAAGAATTGTTTCTTTATATAATGAGCAGCTGTCGTTACGACTTAGAAGATTATTTCAACTGCCGCTATGCGTTGTGAAGAAGAGTTTACGATTGAAAAACTCGGATCGGTAAGAATAAACCCTCGATTGGAAAGGAGTGTTTATAAACTTGAATTTAATAATGATGCTGTGGCTAACAATGACCTCTCTGTGCGTGCTTTTGATTGTATTCTGTCCGTGTTTAAAGAGAGTGATAATTTGCCAACCAATTGTAAAGTGGACACAAAAATAGTATTGAACGAATTGAAGGGCCTTTACATTGAGTATATTTATTTTCTATATATTTGTTAAAATTTTATTATTTAATATAAATGTGTATATAGATTTCTCCTGTACTAATATTATTATTTAAGAATGTATATATTTATATGTACATCGTTTAATGTGTGTATTTTTGAATGTATATTTATTTCCTATACAGGGTGGCCCAAAAGTTCCTTTACCGAACTTTTGGTCGCAATACTCTGAAGCTTTCATTCGGAAAAATACAAAAAACATTTCACTTTTATATTTATGAGCTACCAAAAAATGTAGACCCAAATAACAAATGTAATTGCAACAAGAATGGGAATGAATGAAAATTAAATGCACAGGCTAAGTTAAATGTTCAAAATGGCCTCCATTCTGTTGTATACAAGCTTGACAGCGTTTATAAACACAATGACATATTTTCTTGCAAAGTTCTTGATTATTTGCCAAAGCCTGGAATTCATCTTTTATTCTGTCTTTGAGATGCTCTAAACTTCCAGGTTTTGAATGGAACACTTTATCTTTCAAGAGACCCCATAGCGCGAAGTCACAAGAAATTAAGTCTGGAGACCTTGGTGACCATTCAGCAGTTCCTCTTCCAATCCACATATCACATGTTTCGTCCAAGAATTGTCTGACGCTTCGTCCATAATGAGGCGGAGCTCCATCTTGCATCCAAATTATGGAATAAAAATTTTGTAAACCTTGTAACTGTGGCACAATAATGGCACGTAACATTTCTAGTAATTGTCGCTAGTCACCGATCCATGAAAGAACACAGGGCCAAAAATTCCAAAAGATGATATTCCACCCCATACGGTTATTCCTGGTGTGTTTATTGTCTCTTCTTCCACCAGATAAGGATTGTGGGGACTGTAATAAACACAATTGTACCTATTAACTTGACCATTCAATTTAAACTGAGCTTCGTCAGTCCAGAGAACTCTGTCCTCGAAGCCTTCATTATCATCACATCTTTCAGCATACCATTCACAAAACTCTTCACGTCTGTCCGGATCGTCTTCATTGAGTTGTTGCATTAGGCGCGGCTCTATATATATATATATAGTAAAGAAATATGAAATAATACACACAAACTAAAATTCAATAATCTCGGTAAAGGAACTTTTGGGCCACCGGTATATTTCATGAAATTATTTCCCTTAACTCCTAAATAAACAGAATGATGCAGTTGTGTTTTATTATCCAATAAATGCTTTCATGGGGTATATATAAACTATATTAAGGAATAGCTGGGTGATGGGAATATATATAAAAAATGCACCTTCAATAAAAATCAATATGAATGCACTATACCAAATGGCTGGTTACGCCTTCTAAGCCGACTGACGGATTTCTAAGCCAACTGACGGATTTCTAAGCCAACTGTCAAGAATATCTCCATTAATTAAATAAATAGCGCATTCTGACAACTCAAGCGTTTTATATACAGGGTGGTGCAAAAGTCTGGACCCATAGGCAATTTACTATATAAAAAATATCTTTCGATTTTTATAATAGTTTTTATAATTTAATTTTTGTTTATAATTTTACTAAATATTTTTCAGATTGTTACCCTATGGCAGACAAGTTAACAATAGCAGAAAGAATAGAGCTTGTGCTTTTGTACGCAAAAGAAGGAGCCACCTCACGTTCAGTCGCAAATTTTCTTATGCCTCGATTATACTAAATACCATTACACTTATTGTAAATTCTGAACTAGAACGTTAAATTTAACATAATTTAGTCACTGGTGTATGGTTAATTAAATTTCATTTCATAATAAACTTCCTGCAGGCCACACTTTTTTTTCCATATAAACCGCCTATGGGTCCAGACTTTTGCACCACCCTGTATATATATATATATATATATATATATATATATATATATATACACATACATCTGCCATTTACGCTTTCTAAGCCAGATTAAGCCAACTGGCGGATTTCGAGTTCTAAGCCCGGTGATGCTGTCAAGAACTTTTATGCGTCTCTCTCTCTCTCTCTCTCCCTCTCTCTCATCTCTCTCACCTTCCTAAGCTAGGTATACCCCTTTGGGGGTATACCAAAGTCTCTTCTCTCTCTCTCTCTTAGGTTAGGTGAACTGCCCCAGCTTGTTGTAGCTGGGGAGATTCCCTCTTTTTTCCTTTCTTTTTTTTTTTGGCACCCTCGGGGGTTGGCACTGGCACTCATTTGATCAATATTGCATGCAGTTGCACTCTAACCTTTTTCGGATATACTACTACCGTTCAATTGCTTTGATTTCTTGCCTTTCTAAAGTTTTTTAATCTATCCTTAATATGAAGATTCTTAAGCACCTCTCTACACACAATCTTCTTTCAGATCGTCTGTATGGGTTCCACAAGGGACGCTCTGCCGGCGGATGATGATATGATGATTCTTTCGTTTCTCTCGGGCTAACCTTAGAGTGGATCTAAGGATCTTTGTTAGCCTTAGCTTCTGTATATCTGTAGATCCTCCTTTCGGGATTTCGGTGAAACTTTTGCTATTGCACTGATATATCAAAAGTTTTTGATAAAGTCTGGCACAAATCTTTAATTTCGAAACTGGCCTCCTTCTGTTTCTATCCTTCTATCTGTGCCTTCATCTCTAATTTCCTTTCTGGTCGATTTATAACTGCGGTTGTAGATGGCCACTATATATATATATATATATATATATAATATATTATATATATATATATATATCACCGTTTTCTCGTTAATATGACTACAGTATTTAATAGAAGTCTATTTTCTTAAACTTGTTTATATTTCATCTCCGAATCGGGTAGTGAGTGCCCAGTGAAAACTTAAGATTGAGAACCAGTGACTCACTCCGCCCGAGCAGTGACAGTGGTAACAAGTGTCGTGTTCAATTTCTTTTTCATTTGTTTGAGAGGCCTAAGTTTGTAACACCGCGTATGTTATTAGGCCAAGTTTGTAACCACATACACTATGCTAATAGGCCAAGTTTGTAACCACATACACTATGCTAATAGGCCAAGTTTGTAACATTTCGTATGCCAATAGGCCCAAGTGAATACCACGTATACTGGTAGGTTTTAGCGCGGAAAGCTGATACCTACTCCGTAGCGCTACCCAAATCGTCTATTGGAAATTTTAATGATGTAATCCTTTCCTCAGAAAGGAGAGAGAGATTAAAGAAGGAACCCCGAATCCAACCCAAAGTATCGATTTACTACCACCGCATTTTTTGGTATGGAAAGATGAACGGCTGGGTGAGCTGAGCTGAGCATGCTTTCGTCTGGAATCGAACTCGGGGCTAATGGATTCGTAGTCATCGATGCTAACCACTACACCACCGACACGCATATATAATTATATACTGTATATATACAATACAGGGTGTCCATAAATTATTCACCCCATTATAAGCCTTGATAAATTCGTTATTATAGGAGCTATCTTAAAACGGTTTGCGGCAATTAATAACACAACTCAAGAAATTTTTGTTTTAATTCAGTAAACCTCCACGTGAGCCCCATTGGTAGCACGCAGAACATCAAGGCGATAAATGATTTCGTTCCAAACATTAAGAAGCATGTATTGCGTGATGGAAGCTAATGTCTCTTCAATCCGGTGTCTTAATTCTGTGATGTTATTAACCTTCTTTGCATACACTCTGTCCTTTGTGTAGCCCCATAAAAAGAAATCCAGAGGCGTGATATCCGGGGAACGAGGAGGCCATGGAATAGGGCCATCTCGCCCGATCCAACGAGAAGGGAACTTTTCATTGAGGAACCTCCGCACTTCTAATCCCCAGTGTGGCGGTGCCCCATCTTGCTGAAAGAACACACGGGGCTGCATATCCTCAAGCTGAGGTGCAGCATACCATTCAAGCATATTTAGGTAATTTGTAGCCTTCACAGTGTTCTCATGGAAGAAAAATGGTCCAATCACACGGTTATGGGAGAGAGCACACCAAACGTTTATCTTGGGACTGTTGCGTTCGTGTTCAATAAATTCATGCGGATTTTCTGATCCCCATATACGGCAATTGTGTCTGTTGACTTTACCAGACAGATGGAATGTCGCTTCATCACTGAAAACGACATTGTTCAAAAAATGGAGATTTGGTTTCCAACATCCACAGCACACACATTGCTTTCTCCTTCACTGTCGCCATTATGCCCTTAGTGGATGTTCTGCGAAATAAAGAAAAAAAAATTCTTGAGTTATGTTATTAATTGCCGCAAACAGTTTTAAGATAGCTCCTATAATAACGAATTTATTAAGGCTTATAATGGGGCGAATAATTTATGGACACCCTATATATATGCTAAACATGTTCTGAACCACTTCACTCTTAAATTATAAAAAACCTGACATGGACAACTCGTCCGTCATTATCATTTAAATACAGTTATAGAATGAAATCACCACAAAAAATTTACATCCATGTAAACATACAGTATATAAAAATATGTGCCAGTTTCATGATAATTATTGCAGTTATTATTTTTTGTGAAATGAAAATTAAACTATTAATTTCAACATTTTTAAGACGATTAACTATCATTCCAAAATAACGTTTCGGCTATTATAACTTTTGGCGATTCCCTGCCAAAGCGGACGGCGCGTAGCTTACCAAGCTGTTCATCATTCCAGAGAAAAATAGGTTGGCCTAGTGGTTAACACGCTGGGCTGCTGATCGGGAGGTCGTGAGATCGAGTCTGGGCAAGGACTTTATAATTTCTGACCACCCGTGGTGGGTCGTGGTTCAGGTTCCACGTTTAGCTGTAGGTCCATGATGGAGCAACAAGCTTGACTTTCGTCAGAATGAACAAATCGGTAGAAGCATAAACCAAGGTTAAACCAAGGTATGTATTTTATTCATCGGTACATTCATAGTTTAACTGGAAGTATGAAGTTAAACATCTTTTCACGCAGAGCATCATTCCGCCCATCCGTCGATTTGAGGGTACAAACAGCTCGCAGCAGCACTACCAAGCAAATAGGGGGTTCAAAGTACTGACGAGGCTTTCGTACGTGGTTCATCACCATATTGCAGACACCTGGTACATGATTCTTCAGGAGCAAGATGCACCGCAAGTTTGTGTTTCCTCCTTAAGGCAGCACAAATTTATCTGTATCACTCAGTCATTCTGTATCAATCAGGCATTCTAGAGCCATCCTGAGGTGATTTTTCCTCAATTCATCTTTCCATTTCTTTTATCTTTAGCTTAGAACACGTAAAAAAATTGTTTTTGAAACCGTCACGGGTGGTGTCACGTGCGCATGGTGACCACTTCCCCTGGATCCGCTACTGGTCATACTCGTGCTAATTGTTCAATAAGAGTTGTCACTTGTCTATTATTTTTCGTTCTCTTAAGTTTTTTTAAGAACAATTTATTTATTTACTTTATTTTTAATGATTTCAGCTGACCAGGGTAACCAAGTGGTAGAACATTGGGCTGTTTATTTGAAGGTCATGGGTTAGAGGCTCGGCTCCGACTTCATATTTCAGTGATTGAAGTGCGTTTTTGGGTTCTCCTTAATATTAATAATGAGTGAAGAGGACCAGAAACTACCCAAACCTCTCCAGATCACACTAATTTCTCATAAGGTCGATCCGTTCTACACCAGCCATACTTCAAATGATTCATCTCAACTGCGTTTACTTTTGACGGTGAACTGTCATGCCAAATATGCGATTCACAGTCATATGTCAGTATTGCCATTGGCACTACTACACCTTCATTTAGATCTCTAACTTAATTTAGATCTCTCACAGGCATTTCCTATCGACCGAAGACACTATTGTAGCCATAACACGCTTCCCTGCTTCAAAGTTTTTAACTTCCAATTTACTCATACTTCTCATCAATTAAGCCATCTAAATATTTAAATTGTTTCGCAACGTCTTTCTTCATGTCGACTCTCCTTCGCTCTTTACTCACTTTCAATAATTTTCTTTTGCGCATCAAGAAGATATGTTACTATTCTCCTTAATCCTGATTCAATTTGTGGTGCGAGTGAAATGCTCACTTAAATTAAACCATGGAATAATTTTATCTCAAAAGTAGGCTTCTATTGTAAATAGCTTTGTTTTAGAAAATAACAAAACTTAATTCCGATGAGATGAAAATAATTTCCCTAAATGACGTAAAAGTTACTAATTGAATTAGGTTTTCCTTTTATTATTTTATTCACAGAATGGCTGGCTCGCTGTAAAACAGTGATTTATTTGCATTTACCTCTAACGCAGTGGTTCTGAACCTGGGGTACGCGAGGGAATCTTAGGGGTTACGCCACAGGGTCCTGAAAATATAACCCTTTTAATTTTGTACACGATTAACAAACGGCCACAAGTCACACGGTCGTAAAGAAAGCAAAAATCATCTATGCCTCTCGAAAATCCAGAAAATACCTTGAAAGAGTTCAAGGGGTACAGAAGAAGAAAAAGGTTCAGAACCACTGCTCTAACGGATGATAAACTGCATGTCCTTTTATAAATTATGCAGATGTAGGGTAAAGCTTCATGCATATTAATTAAGAACGATATGTACAGAAATAGCTAATTTCATTTGGAAAACATGAATCCACTGGGGAAAAATGCGATTTTACAGAGGGTTTACCGTTGACTTTAGTTACTGAACCTACAGAGCAATGAGGACACTGTGGAAATCACTAAAGAAAATTGCAAAATGAAATTAATAAAGGTGTAATAAAATGCATATAAAATTTACAATATGTAAATAAAATTAAAATACACAAATAAAATTGAATTGTACAAATAAATCCCAAAAAGTGTCTATTTTCTCACATTTTCTCAAATTATATTAGTTACCCATCTCCATATTACCATTTTAAATATAATTACATTCTGTGTAAATATTTGTGAACTTTAAAGGTGGAAAACTGTAATAATAAATAATTGTAATATTTTTGGATCTCATCTATTTAATGAGGGTCCAAAACAGCTCTAATGTGTTATTGTACAATGTCCTGTCTTCAGATACTGTGTACCTCTCACCTGTATGGCAGTCTTGGTTCAGACAACTGCTGGTTTACAATACCTTATTTTTGTAATGTAGTAAAGATTATATATGCATATTAAGTTGTGTTATAATAAGTGGCTATGTTATAATAAGTGTTGAGTGTTATAATATGTCTATTGTCTCATGTAATAACAATATACATAAAATTGTCAGATAATTAATTAATTAAACAGTATGCCAGTATGTTAGGTTAAGTGGCTATGTTGGCCTTATTTTCGTATTAAGTTCAGATACGTAAGATTGTACTTGTATGTTAGGTTAAGTGGCTATGGATTGTGAATGATCCACAATAAAGATGTTTGTTTGTTTATTTGTTGAAATTGTCATACAAATATCTTTTAATGACACTAGGGAACAACATTTTTGTTTCTTGAAAACTATTTGGTGTTTCTTGTAGAACATTTGATGCTGATTCCAAATATGGTTTCAGAATTTTTCTATCACCCATAGTTTTCGAGAAAATAATATTTCCATTTACTCAGTTTTCCCAAAATATTAGTTAAAATTAAGTGTACTAATTTAATTTTACTTTCTTTTTTTTTCCAGGTTAACTATATTTAATAGTATTTTTTGCATTAAAAAAATAAGCTATTTAAACAAACAGATTTTTAATAAAAAGAAAGAAATTTTTTTCAAGTTTTGCTCAAATTTTAAAATTTTTCATAGTAGAAAAATTGGTTTTTCATTCCAAAAAGTTTTCCGTGATTTCAATAATTTTCCGCCAGCATGAATCGAAACTGTATTAATCCCAGAGATACATTTTGCTACGTATGTGGAGAACTGACCATAATGGCACAGAGGAAGACGATGACCCCACTCGTGAAGAAGGCTTACGAACTTTATTTTGGATGTAAGGTAGGCGACCAAGACAAATCCTGGGCACCTCATATCTCATGCATTTCCTGTGCCGTCACTCTTAGGGTTGGATTAAAGGTACCCGCAAATCTATGCCATTTGCCATACCAATGATTTGGAGAGAGCCCAAGGATCACCTAACGGATTGCTATTTTGTATGACTAACGTTTCAGGATTCTCTGCCAAAAATAAACATAAAATTCAATACCCAAATCTTGCATCTGCCATGAGACCAGTACTACATGACGATGATAACCCAATTCCAACTCCCCCAAAGTCATGGACACTGGATGAAGAGTCTGAAGTTGAACCAATGGAAATTGATGACACTAAAGATACAGACTTTCAGCAACCTGAATCAAATAAACAACGTATGATAACGCAGGTTATGCTGAATGATCTCGTGAGAGATTTGGACCTTCCGAAAAAGAAAGCGGAATTATTGGGCTCCAGGTTACGTGAATGGAATTTGCTGGCAAAAGATACAAGCATATCGGCGTTCCGCACTCGCCAAAAAGATCTGATGCAGTATTTCTCCTCGTCAGGTGGTTTATGCTACTGTAATTTAATGTAAATGGACTGCTGTTAGCTCTCGGTCATGAGCACAAATCTGAAGATTGGCGTTTATTTATTGACTCTTCGAAGCTAAGCTTCAAGGACTCAGTGGTGTAGTGCTGTGGGAACGCGTGGGAACGGCGTTCCCTTACTTTTTTTGGTAGACGGAACGGCGTTCCCGCACTATTTCAAATAAATCCGAACTTACAAATCTGTAACGTCATGAAATTTTAATTCCCACCCCTAGAAGAAGTATGAGAAAGAATCATTAACTGTTTCATTTCTTTTAGCTTCGACTGAGGCAATACTAGCCTATAAAGATCTGGTGAAACAGTCACCACGGCGTACCAGTTGTTAACTTTTTTTTAGTTAATCATTCCAGTTGTTAGCTATTTTTATTGATCGTACTGGATGTCATATATCTAATGACACTGGAAATATTGCATCTTCAACCTTGGAATATATCCTAATATCCAGTGCATATGACCTCAAAATATTCCTGAAATTGGTCAGATTTCAAAAGATTTCCCGGGGAGCTTACAGTGCCCCCGGACCCCCAGCTGTATGGGCTCGCCGCGCTCGCCATTGTCCCCCCCGCATCTGAGTAACACTTTCAAAATGCGTTCCCCCACTTCTTTATTTAGCACTACACCACTGCTCAAGGTTGTACTACTTCACAATGGAAATAAATACCCTTCCATTCCTATAGGGCACGCTGTCCACATGAAGGAATCTTACGAAAATATGAAACTCATCCTTCAGCAGATTAATTATGACCAGTTTCGTTGGTATATATGTGGGGATTTAAAAGTCGTCGCGCTTCTTCTGGGAATGCAGCTCGGTTATACGAAGTTCTGCTGCTTCCTTTGTGAATGGGACAGCAGAGCCAGATATTCGCATTATTTTGTAAAGGATTGGCCACTTCGTCAAAAATGTATCCCAGGACTGAAGAATGTGTCTCATGAACCCTTAGTTGACCCCAAGAAAATATACTTACCGCCACTTCACATCAAACTTGGCATCATGAAAAATTCTGTCAAAGCAATGAACAAGGAAGATGAGGCATTCAAATATTTGAAGAAAAGGTTTTCACGACTTAGCGATGCAAAGATAAAAGAAGGGATCTTTGTTGGTCCCCAAATCAGAGAGCTCATGAAAGATCAAAAGTTTGATGATGCCTTGAGAGGAAACGAAAGAAAAAGTGGCATGGGAGGCCATGAAGAATGTTGTCACAAATTTTCTAGGGAACATCAAAGCCTCTAACTATGAAAAAATAGTGCAGGACATGATTGAAGCATATAGGTTATTGGGATGTAATATGTCACTAAAAATCCATTTCTTGTACTCCCATTTAGATTTCTTCCCTGAAAACCTCGGCGACGTAAGCGATGAGCATGGAGAAAGGTTCCACCAAGATATAGCTACTATGGAGAAACGCTACCAAGGGAGGTGGGATCCGGCAATGTTAGCTGATTACTGCTGGACATTGATGCGAGAAGCTCCTAATGAAAACTACAAGAGAAAATCAGTGACAAAGAAGTTTTAAGAAGAATATTTTAAATGCCAATCTGCCACTAATATAATTTTTATGAAGTATTTTTACTAACTTCTATACACTTTTTGAATAAATATTAAAATACAAATTTCTCAGTAACCTTGGGTGATAGAGAAATTCTACGGCTATATTCGGAATCAGTGGAAAACATCCTATAAGACCGACCTATTCACGTCCAAGAAACAAAAAAAAGTTAAAATTTGTTCCCCAGTGTGATTTGTATAAATGTACGTGATCGAATGAGAAGGAGAACTGAAGGTTTCCTGAAAACATAATAAAACTAACTTGATTCGAACCTTCATTTTTCCTTCCGAATTTGTATGATATTTTGTGGAGTTATCGCCTTATCCAACGCCATTACTGAATTTACATACAACCGGTTTGTCTACATGTATTTTAAGTAATTAAAAACTCTTATTTTGAAATACACGATCATTAAAGGTTATGTTTTTTAAAAAATTACCGACTTCTAATAATGTCACTACTAAACAACTATGGTTGAATGGCAGACCAAACACGCGCACTTTGAATTCACCATTGTGAAAAAATAATTCTTCTTCCACTCGCTGTGAAAATTATAAGATTTTGTTTTTTTTGTTTGGCCCGGCATTCATGATTAGCCCTCCACTAAAATTTGAATTGAAAATTTCACTGGAAACTTACGTTTGGGGTATGGGAAAGGTATGGGAAGGATAACGACATAAAATATAATCCTGCTAAAAGTCATGTTATGATTATGAGGACAGTAGTATAGCCGAAAAAGGGGAGAGTGCAAGAATGTTGCAGGTTATTATGTAATGTTGCAAAGGGGGGTGGGGGTTGTTGCAAAGGGGGGTGTTGCAAAGGGGGGTGGGGGGAAACTTGGAGGCGGCGTTATCCCCCAAGAGAAAGGAGGAGGAGAGAAAGGAGGAGAGGTGTTCACCTGGCAGGAGCCAAGTGCACATTAAGACTTCAGCCGAGTTGGCGTTGTTTTATAGGCTCCTAATCAGCCAGTTGGCGTAAATGGCTTGAGTTGCCAGATACCGCGATACCATTGTATACATTATTATAGACTCCTAATCAGCCAGTTGGCTGTAAATGGTTGTCAGATACCTCTTTTTAGCAGTATTATTGTATACATTATTATTATATACGTCTAATCAGCCAAGGGGGGAGAGGTACACATGCAAGAGGTACACATGCAGGAGGTACACACACATACGCACACATGCAGGAGGTACACATGCAGTAGTTACACATGCAGGAGAGAGAGAGCTGAAGGAGGGAGAGGACGCCTGTAGGAGAGAGAGAGAGAGAGCTGAAGGAGGAGAGGAGACGCCTGTAGGAGAGAGAGAGAGACGCCTGAAGGAGAGAGAGAGAGAGAGTAGTTGCCTTTAAGGCATATTATTTTCGTTTTCCTAACCTAAGAGGCCACTAAGGGGTTTACCAAAGGGCCAAAAAAGAAGGACCAGAGGTCCTTGCTCGGCTGGAGCCGAGCTGGGAATGAGTCTTCACCAGCTTCTCGATCTTTTATAAGCCTCTATTCTGGCTGAGTTGCCAGATCACGCCTTGTATTGGGGTGCTGAGTTGCCAGATCGCACATGTATTCTAATAAGCATTGTGTACCACAATATGGTAGATGAATTAAATAATTACACACTTAATTGAAATATAGATGTATATAGTGTTTTACAATAGATGTATATAGTGGATTATATGCAAAATATAACATTAACTTGAGCTTCCTTGAAGTTGAACTTATCGAAACAAATAACGTAGTTATCCATAATTCAACCAACCATAGAAAACAGAATTATATATATATATATATATATATATAGATATATATATATATATGAAAATCATACCAAGCATATATTATTTTAAACTATACGTAAACCACAATATATATATTTATATAGTTAATCAGTTGGAAGAATCAAACATAAAATAACAGTATGTTTATATAGATATTCAATTGGAAGATTCAAAGACGGAACAAATAACGTAGTTATCCAACCAACCATAGAAAACAGAATTATAGAAATATATATATATAATATATATATATATATATTATGAAAATCATACCAAACGTATATTATTTTAAACTATACGTAAACCACAATATATATTTTATATAGTTAATCAGTTGGAAGAATCAAACATATAAAATAACAATATGTTTATATAGATATTCAATTGGAAGATTCAAAGACGGAACAAATAACGTAGTTATCCAACCAACCATAGAAAACAGAATTATAGAACGATGCAATTCGAAACACATGAGCTTCATCCCTGCGAAGAAAATTGAAAAACGAAATTTAAAGAAACGAAGAAAGTTGGAAATACCCAAAACATAATCCGATAGAGGAAAGGATTTCCGAGAATCTGCCCAACTCGGTCGACCATATTTTACCTTTCTACGAGTCAAATCAAACAAAACCTCACCTCACTCCTTGTTTTCAGCATTCATTCATTTCACGTGTTTTATTGTGAATTTCATCCCATATATATATATATATATATATATATATACCCTTTGGATAACCTTTGGTTAGCTTCCGCCCGAATTGTTCATTCTGACGAAGGTCAAGCTTTCCACTCCACCTTAGACCTACAGTTTAACGTGGAACCATCAACAGCCCAGCGTCTTAACCACTAGGACACGTAGGGTACCCATTTATCTGCCAACCACTTTCTTTTATTATGTGTAATGACCACCTTAGACCTACAGTTTAACGTGGAACCATCAACAGCCCCAGCGTCTTAACCACTAGGACACGTAGGGCACCCATTTATCTGCCAACCACTTTCTTTTATTATGTGTAATGACCACCTTAGACCTACAGTTTAACGTGGAACCATCAACAGCCCCAGCGTCTTAACCACTAGGACACGTAGGGTACCCATTTATCTGCCAACCACTTTCTTTTATTATGTGGAATGACCACCTTAGACCTACAGTTTAACTCCGAACCATCAACAGCCCCGCGTCTTAACCACTAGGACACGTAGGGTGCCCATTTATCTGCCAACCACTTTATTTTATTATGTGTAATGACCACCTTAGACCTACAGTTTAACGTTGAAACCGAATGTTATTTTTAAAATATATTATGATATATTTCTTTATACCCTCTCGATTACATTAGTGACTAATGATGCGGGAAATTGAGTAAATGGAAATATTATTTTCTCGAAAACTATGGGTGATAGAAAACTTCTGAAACCATATTTGGAATCAATATCAAAAGTTCTATACGAATCACCAAATAATTTTCAAAGGAGAATAAGAGCATTAATTCTATTAGTGAAAATATAAAGATGCAATTACTCGTCCGTACCCGTTATAGCGGAATGGTACACGTCATAGCTCCACCCAGCTACATCGGCAGCCAATCACGACGAACATCTGGTCTTTTGGGCGGAGCTTGGCGAATGTGCATATAAAAGGGGATATTTTCAGTTGGGAGTAACAGTAGCTATTTTCGCATCAGTGAATAATCATTCCTCAACCATGGACCTGTACGTCTCCCCAGATTTGTATGAAGAAAGTGATACTGCAGCATTAACCGCAATTAGTCTTTTCAATGCGATTGATTGTGGCGAATTATTTTCGACGCAAACCGTAGAAGATATTTGCAGTGACGCTCCTTACAATCCGACGCAAGGGACTACCATAGAAATGTAAGTGTCTATAATTCGATTTTATATATATATGGAGAGTTGTAGTATCTCGTCAAATAGATACTCGCCAAAAATGTCAATCAGTGTTATTTCCCCATTATGCTAAAATCGAAATTTTTATGGCGTTCACTCCTCGAACCAAAGATATCTTCACATAATGGGGATCTGTCTGTCTGTATACTCTGTATATGTTTTAAAAGCATTATTCCTTTAAGGTCCGATGAGGATTTGACACGAGTTATACAATCTTTTGAAGAATCTCGGAATAGGGAGGGTATACTGATCAGTCAACAATGTCACACCGAAATAATGTAAGTGTTTTTCGATCTTTTTGGGATAAGAAGACACATATATTTTCATAAATTTATTAAATGAAAGAAATCAGTACAATAAACGAATATACCGTTACAAATATACGAACAAAAACATTATAATATACAACGAGTACGTACAATTGGAAAACGGTTTTTTATCTGTCTGCATACCATTTCATCGTTTCGGTGAGTGTGACACGGGTCAAATAAATTTAAAAAATTTATAAATTCTTTATCATTTGACATATGCATGAGAAATGAGACACAGTACATTCCGCAAACATTAGTAAAATATCCCTGCATACGAAATGGGTTCCATACAACTTCGGGAATATGTAACTGAGCGAGAAATTTTACAATAATAGGGTCACTCCAGGGTTGAGTACCGAGTGAATCAAAATAGTACAGGCGCTGTCTATTTTTAAAATAGACAGCGATCCAGTGAATCCCTTCATTACCGATGATGTCTGTGTTCACAATAAGACTACCGCATTCTCGCGTACTTGGCAAACTCAATGTTTCATTCTTCGCAAACACGCCGATAAATTTGGAACGTGTGACTCGCTCCATTACTTTCTGAAGTGTATTAGCATCCATTTTAAAAGTCAGTGATAACGCTTCTAAATCTATCTACTTCTATTAGGGCTTGCGATTCGAGATATACTAGTACACTAATAGGAGCGTCTATAGGCTTGGCGAATTCCAGCCGCACTGAGATGTTACCGCTCTGCTGTGGTGTTAAATGGGTATTTACGCTAGCAGATAAGTCAGGTGTAATGTCAAACGGATAAAGGTTAAATTGATCAATGAATTCTTCCTGCGTTACCCCATTACCAAGCTCATCACAATCACCTGCAATATGGGTCAGATTACTATAGGCTCTGGCACAAAGAGGTAACACAGCGTCTGATGAATAGTCCGTACCCATTGTTCCACCCAAAGCAGTGCCATTAACGTATAGAGTTATATTTTTAAGTCCGAAATTCTCGAATTTAAAGGCACTCTTTTTATATTTTCCATTCACCGAAGCGTGGTCCTGCATGCCGATTAATATCCTTTTAGGAAGATTTCCCAGGGCAATGTTTTCTATCTGCTTCGATGCCAACCCTGCAGGAACCGTATATAGTTTGATCTGCACTCTGTTAATAGGATATTTCACTGTAGCGTTTAGTAAATTTTTCTCAATTTCTAGTTGTTTTGGTGAACTTAATTTCACTCGCCGTACGCGGAGGTATGTGTCCATAATGTGAACCACAACGGACTTTGCACCCTCTTCTTGATTCGCATCCAGATTTAAGCAGATCTCAGGACTCGTGCGGGTGAGCTTTATTTTCATATCCACCCCGTTCACAAGCAACTTCTCCTGGAAAGTGAAATCTGTGTGCAACCGTCCAAAACACTCGTATATTTTCTTTTTAGAATTTTTAAATTTGTCCTTTATACTATTTTCATCTTTAGTTTGATAATATCCCTCCGCACTTAAAAAGGTAGCCTTCGCTTCTTTGGAAAAGTTGAGGACATTTTCCAAATAGGCTCGTAGATGATAGTACCCCGTGCCTGCCGATATGTTGGTCTGATTTAAATATACGTCACACTGGTTGAATATGGCGTGCAGAAAGTTTGTTTCAGGGTATACAGCATATTTGTCATCGCAGGCCGTTCCATCAGAATGGGCTATACGTAGCTTAGCGTACATGTGCACACAGCTTGGATCAAAAAAGTAAGGACCTGAGCTGGGTATCACGAATTCTATAGGTGCACTCGGTGAACTAATTGTGTTTAAAGGGTTAATTGTAATAAAGTCACTGTGCTCAATAGAAACTTGGGTTGGCGGGAGCTCAAAAAAGGACAGCTCCGATTTACAGCATTGTGAACTACATGGGTGGATGAAGCGTGCCATGGCGAAATAGTGACTCCTCTCTCGACAAGTGGTAAACAAACTATGATTCATGAGATCAATATCCTTAGCTTATATCAGTCAAAAAAGTGGTCAACCATAGGTTTCATTCGCTTACAGCATTTCTTTTTTGATAGCCTTTTACGTTTAATACCACGTGACCCCTTCTTCTTCCGGGGAGCCCTCTTCTTCTTCCCGCCACCACGCATTTTTCTCTTTGCATCTTTGATGATTTCGTTCCGTGTACGCTTTAAATGTTTTTTTAGAGCTTCTTTAGGTTTAGCCCCGGCCAATATGTCTTCTGCAGTGTTAAGGCCTGATTGTAGCGCTTTCCTTCCAAGGTATCTGGCACCCCTCTTCAGCAAAGGAACAGCCGTACGTAGTATGGATGAAAAAATGGATCCAAGTCCACTACCGCGCTGGTATCGCATCCCTCGATAGACGGTGAAAGGCTTTCTATCCATTATAACTCAGTGCGTCGAAAGTGTAGCTTCACTGTTAAGCTCCCGTTACCGAATGGGAAGTTTTCGCCCTCAATCGTTCTTATATATATTGTGATATTGGTTATTAAATTAGTTGCGACATTCACATAATGGGGCCTGTCATATGTAATACTCAAACTCCTTCCTCTATGGTTGGGGATGTGAGCAATGCGCAGCAGGCGTGCCTGGGTATCCCCAACAAACTGGTGCTCCACTATATTACTGTAAATATAGCACATGTCTGGGGACCTTTCAGCCAATTTCTCCATCTTCAATTGATACATTAATCTGGACAAGTTATACTGTGTCTCGTGAAATGTGTCTCTTTGGAAGGCTGCGCTATATCGGCCGTTGGTTAGAATTTTGAACTTTCTATGTTCTTTAAGACGTCTGTTAGTCTTTGATTTTAGGATTAGTGTATGTGCAGGGTTGTTTACGATTTCATATACTAAATCATTCGTAAGGTTTGAGTTTCTTAAACTCACGTTTAAGCCTCTCACAACATCCTCGGCCGAACCATATTGACCCGGCCCTAGTCTTACTTCTGTACTGTAATACCGTGTAATCTTAGTCCGAGCGATGCGCATAGTTTCATCCATAGCTACCCCAGCTTTTTCACACTCGTCAATGTCTCTAAGAATCGTAAAAACGGTTTCTTTATGTTCAATATTTAAAAAGACGGTGTCCAGCTGAATTTCGCATATCCCCACCTCATACGAATCACGACCCAATTCAATGTGCCCATGGAGTTCTGTTACAAAGTTGGCTAGCGTGTTGTTAGGGTGTACAGACAGGGACGAGGAGGACGGGAGTGTGACGTAGAAATGGTTAGGAGCCATGTTGCATACTATTTAAGCTTCATTATTGCATCAGCTTTTATATAGGTGTTGAAGCTTTCTGGGTACCCTAGCCATTTCACCAGGTACATTTTTCTCCTTCCTGAACCTTTGCTTCCTAAAATTTTCTCAATTTTAAACACATTTTTTTCTAAATTAAACGCAACTTTCTGCAATTCCTCGCGGTAAAAGCCTCCTGAGATTTCTTCCCCATTCAAATCTTCAATGTAATACATCATTATCACACCTTTAGGTCTCACAGCCCTAACTTTAAAAATCTCGCGTGTCCATCCTTGCTCAAAACCCTTTGCGAATTTATTCCCCGAACGCGACAGCCTTACATAATCATTGATTTTGAAGCGCACAGAGTGTGGTGGTGGTGGTGGTGGTGATCCATCTCTTCTCGGGAGCGTACCTCTTTCTAAAACTTCGTTAGGTGTTGCCCCAATCGTGCGATGGTGTGAGCGGTTGTAGGATGATGCCAATGATTCCAGAATGTCTAGAAATCTGTATGTGTTTTTATGTGTAAAATAACGGTGCATGCGTTCCTTTATGGTGCGCTGAACTCTTTCAGCTAAAGAAGCCTTATGTATAGAATTGGTTGTGTAATAGCTGATATTAAACTCTGTCAACATATTCTGAAAAGCACGGCCTATAAACTCCTTCCCCATATCCGTACAAAAATAGCCAGGAACCCTGTTTTCTTTTAACATTAGCGTTTTGGTGGCTTTAGCAACTGTTTCAGGTGATTTATTTTTCAGAGGAACTAGCCACAGATATCTAGAGAACACGTCTATTATGAATAGAATGTAGCGGTAACCATCGTTATACACAGAATATCTTTGCATGTCTGTTAAATCTGCTTGCCAAATAGAATCAATCGAGGAAGCCGTTGTCTTGGCTGTTTTAAACCTTTTTCTCACAGGCTTATGAAGCGTATAAGCGTCCTGCTCCCTCAAAAATCTTTCAACATCTTTTTTTCCTACTCCGTAAACACTTCTGTACAGTCTTCTACGCCGCCGTAAGAGGATGGGGTAGAAATGTCATAATAGCGTTTAGTAATACGTTAGCCATTTGCGTATTTTAGAGGCACGTGGGTAGGGTTGGTTTTTTAACCTCTTCTTGCTCCTCTTCAAAGGTGTTACCGCCGGGGGAGACGGCGCCTTCAATTGTGTCACAGGCGTTGCATGTTCCAAGTCTTTTAACCTGTTCAGATTTCCTATCAACGTTTTAGGGACATTTATTTGTTGTAGTCTTGCTTTAATATGCTTCCATCCTGATGGTGATGGCCTATCCACTTTCTCACCAGATCATGGACAATGTTACGATATTCGATCCCTGTACCTTTGATCCTTCCAATGATCTCCCCTGTATCGGTCCATTGTAGGGCGGGATCCTCATTCAATAGATTATAAAGACTTAAGCCTTTACTCCTCAATGTAAGTGGGAGGGTATTTTTTTAATACATATTCGATATGTTGTGTGGCTAATCTTTTTGGTTGGTCAGCTGTGTCGCGGGTACAGATCCTATGTCGCCATCGTCCCCCGTGCTGTGCCTAATAAACCACAGGAATCTCTGTAGGGCTCTTATAATTTTCGTACTCGTGAAGAATTTCTGCAGAGCTTCTTGGTATAATTCTTTTTCTCATCAGTTGTTTTTTTCACTGTTTAATAGGGCTAACAATTCGCTTTCCATTCTTTTAAGTCTGCTTTTAACGGGGATCTAGATACGTGTCTGGATTCCTTTGCAGTGAGGCGTACACCGTGGGAATCACTACCACTTTCTTCATTATATTAATCTAGTCATAAAGGACCCAAAACTGAAATAAGATGGGGAGAAATGACCCTCCTGTTTGTACAATAATTCGCTTTTTCTTCGCTACAGTTTTTGGCTTTTACGAGCGAGTGCACGTATTATGTTTCTTGTAGCGGCGTAGGCGAGCCTTCTGATGGGTTTTCATTGATACATTGCAATTTATAACGTTAAGACAGATTTCACAGATGCATTTTAAAAAGTCGGCTCGATATTTTTAATAAACATCTGCTGCATTGCCCGAGGCAGTCGATGATAGATTTTTATTAATTCACGGTATTTCTTTAGTCTCTTTGTCATTCTGGAATATACACCGTTTCAGGCTCGTTTGGAAATATATTCGTTCGCAGAAGCACTCTAAACGTGTTTTCGCGGATGAAGGTCGCAAAGCAAATATCCGTAACGCGTGCTTGTAGCTTCTTTATAAACTTCCAAAAACTCCTTACGCTGATTCGGGAACATTTGATTGGCTAATACCCCAATTTGTGATACATCTCTACGTTGCGCGAATAAGACTAGATATTGCGTATTAACGACACATCGCGCATGTATCTATTTTTGAAAAATAGATTCTGATTGATGAAGACACGCTTATGTTAAGATGGTGGAGAATACTGTAAATATCTCGGCAAACGTTTTATCCATCTCCAACATGAGATCGTCAATTACAATGAGTGTATGTTCATTTCCCTTTAACGAATTAACGTCATATACCCTTTGTGGAACAAAATATCATCTTGGTACTCGTTGAGCACTGATTGATACGTCGAATAGCACCATATAACTTTATGCACAAATTTCGAGAACATCTCCCCTTTTCTTTAATGATTTTAAGCATAAACACAGTTTTACCACATCCTGTAGGTCCAGATATAATACATGTGGATGGGCTCGTGAATCTGAATTTTTCTACAGAGTCCATTTCTAACACGTCACACTCCTAAGTGAGTCATTTACAAAATATTACAAATTTTGAGTGCTGATCCTTATATTTCTTCTCCCACAGAACCGTGAATGACGATGAGTAGAGCAGCCCATCATTACGGATGACCTCGACGACAGTGTAGTTGTGATCTCCTCCCCTGAACCCTCACCAGCGATACCGGTAACACGTCCAAAGCGGAGGTATGAGATACCCACGTCAGGTATAAAGCGACCGAAATACGCGTCTGTTGCAGCGTAATAGATCCCCAACCCTCAACCTCATACGCAACAACAACCCCAGCAGCACCTAATATATCCCCTTATTCATCCGCCGCCCCCCGTTCTGTTAAGTCTACAATAATAGAGCCCCAACCATCAACCTCCTACGCAACAGGGCCCCCATCAGCAGCACCTTCCGCTAATATATCCACTAATTCCGCCCCCCGTTCTGTTGAGGATGGTATAACGCTGAATTGGGTGCGTCCGCAGCCCCCACCCCAGCCTTGACTAGAATCGGTATAGAGTCAGTCGACCCTAGAGTCATGTATAGCAATGGTATTGAGCGCGGACTACGCCGGGTTGTAGAGCGTATTATAGAGTTTTGCTCTTCAGAATCGTGACGAGCGTGAAGTCAGGACGAATATGTCCTTTGGATTCGGGTCAGATGACGGTGATGTAGACGATTATTGGGTGATAGTGCCATTTAGACGTTTGGCGGCTGAAGATGTACAGGGTGTCCCGTAAGTCTGGACCCATAGGAAAAATAATAAAATTACAAAAATAGTCCAAAAATTTATTTATAATATATTTTTTCATTATTTTTATTATTATTTTTTATTATTTTTTTATTATGATCTTACTCCGCTGGAGTTTTATTTGGGGCCACTTGAAAGCCAAAGTGTACGAGGTCAAACTTCAGAACATTTTCCACCTTAAAGCACGCATTGTGGAGGCGTGTCAAGAAATTTCTGCGACTGTGATTCAGAAAGTGCTGTCGCAGTGGAGATTGCGTCTTCAACTATGTGTGCGACACAACGGCGGACACTTTGAACAGATTATGTAATAAATTTTTGGACTATTTTGTAATTTTATTATTTTTCCCTATGGGTCCAGACTTACGGGACACCCTGTAGAATATATATTAGGGCGTATAATGCAAGCCGCCCAAAGTAGTATAGCCTTCAATATGGACAACTTCACGGTAATATTGACCATGTATACCGTGTTGCGGGTCATAGTGCCATACCGTATACTCTTAACTTCAATTCTCAAGCTATTTATAGACGGCATATAAACGTCGATCGTGGTTGCGGCTTTATAGCAGTACTCTTAGCACGTATGTTTACTGTACAAAATACACGAACTCAAAAAATTTGGTTGCCTACAGTCGTGGAGCGTGCCCGTAAACTAGCTGTAGACTGTGAACTTGAATTTGACTGTAATATGGGTCCTGAAGAGCTGAGAAGGGTAGAACAGGAAATGAATGTCCGCATAGTTGTGTTTGGGTTGGATGATCGTCGTAGGACTGTGTATGTTTTTAAAAGCTGTGTGAGAGATCGTACAAGGCCCCTACTTATTTTAGGATTGTCAGGGACAACGTATCTCCCCATCCGTAATATAAGGTGGCTTTACGCGAGTTATGACAAAAGTCGAAAATATGGGAGACATCATGATTTGTGTAAGGGGTGCCTCGAGTTTGCGGATGATATAGTGAGACATTGTAAAGAATGTCACATGGTATGTGAGCAGTGTAAAAGCACCAAATGTGAAAGCCGTGTAGTTGAAGCTGAGAAGAGAGACTGTGATGTGTGTAGACGCACATTTTTCAATAATAGCTGTTTTGATTTCCATAAATCAATTGCACGTGCAGGAAAATGAGAATCTGTGAATGTGGTATGTTTCACACAATGGATAATTGGGGAAAATTTAAGCACAAGTGTGACGTAATTCACTGTCCTACATGCCAGGAGGAATATAAGGCGGATGGAGTAAAGCATGTATGTTATATGAAAGATGCTAAGGCTAAAAATAACCCCTGTATAACTGTATACTACGATATAGAAACATATACGAACGCTGAAACCAAAGAGGTAATTCCACATTTACTTGTGAGCCAGACTATCTGTGATGAGTGTATGGATATCGAATGTGACGAGTGCCCCAAATGTGGTAAACGGACAAACGTTTTTAAAACGAATGTCAGCGATAGTCCTGTGAAACTATTTGTGTCCTATATTGTCAAGTTAGCCGACAAGTTCAAAAAAATGACTGTGTATATTCTCGCCCATAACGGGGCAAAGTTTGACACGCAGTTCCTTTATAAGGAGTTGCTTGAACACGAATCCTCTGAGATATTTACAGGTGATCCATTGAAAAGAGGCAACAAATTAATACAGATGCAGATAAGAGGCAATGTACAATTTAAAGATACTTTATTATTCACACCTTGTAAATTAGCAAAGCTACCCAAGGTGATGGGAGTAGCAGCTGAAGTTTCCAAAGGATACTTCCCATACACTTTCCTCACCAGCGAGACTTTAAACTACGTAGGCCCACCACCCCCCAAACATTATTTTGACTGTATGGATGAACGTGAAGACTTTGATCGATACTACGACAGTTTTAATGAAAGTAACCCTTATAATATAGCTGATGAATGTGAGCGTTATTGCGTGAATGATGTGCGCGTGCTTAGAGTATGTTTCCAGGCCTTTAGAAGGATGTACATAGCCCGTTTCAAATGCGATCCATGCAAGTCGCAACCACCATCGCATCATTATGTTTTACGGTGTTCAAGAATAACTTCATGCCGAAAGACACCTTAGCCATTATTCACCGAAACAATCCCCGCAGTTACGGGCACAAGGCTATTTACTGGCTCATACACCTACAGCAACAGACAGGTGTATACATAAAGCACGCCCGCAACACGGGTGAAGTACCCATTAAGATTAATGGACGTGTTTTTTGAGTTGATGGGTTAAGTGAAAACCGTGTCACTGGTGTGAAGACTGTGTACTCCTTTAACGGTTGCTGGTGGCATGGATGCCCCCGTCCTGAGTGCGGAGTCACCGGAGATATCCACGGTAGGTCTCCTGCCGACTGTCTTGCATCGACCCGCACCCGCGATCAACTTATAGGATCACAGTTCACTCACAAAGTCTTGTGGGAGCATGAATATGATGCACGGATGGAGACAGACGAGGTGTACCGTGAGGAAATAAAAGCGATCAAGCGTTCAATGGTGCTGGATCCTCTCAAATGTGGTGATAGCTTGTTTGGAGGACGTACAAATCCTTTCAGACTATACTTCCCACCTACGGAGGGCGTGAAGCTCCATTACTACGATTTCTGTTCTTTATACCCATACGTGATGAAGAGCAATCCGTACCCCGTGGGCGCTCCTGAGAAACTGGTGGGGCCTAGCCTACCATCCATCAATGAATTTTCAAAAAATTTGAATGATCGTTACTTTGGGATCTCTTTCGTAGACGTACTCCCCCCACGCAATTTATGGATGCCGATCTTACCTGTCGTTATCGACGACAAGCTCATGTTTCCCCTGTGCGTGAAGTGCGCGGAAGAGGATAACGGCGAATGTAACCATATACCCCACCAGCGTAAGATCAGAGGCGTATATACAAGTCCTGAGTTGGCCCTAGCCGTGCGCCATGGTTATAGAATACTGAAGATACATGAGGTGTGGAGGTTTCAGAAGCTACCCAACCTTTTCACACCATATATAAACACCTTTTTGAAGGATAAGGTTGAGGCATCAGGGTATCCGCGAGGAGTTGATACCGAAGATGAAAAGTCTGCCTATATTCAACGTTACCGCGACCGCGAAGGTATACAACTTGATCGTGTCCAAATTGTAAAGAATCCTGGCAAGCGCTTTAGTGCAAAGTTGTGTCTAAACAGTCTATGGGGAAAATTTGCGCAGAATACCGGCAGAGGGAGCATTCATTTGGCACAAAGTTATAGCGATGTCTGGGATTATGCCAATGCCCCCGATAAAGAGGTCATGGAGATCGTAAATGTAGGTAATACTTACGTAATAAAGTACAACAACACTGAATTTGCCACAGATACCTCAAGGGTTACAAACATACCTGTGGCCAGCTTCACAACAGCCTACGCCCGTATAAAACTTTGGGGTCTATTGCATTCTCTTGGGCGGAGAGTATTGTATGCCGATACAGATAGCGTGATATTCACAGAGAGGGAGGGTGAATACATGCCCACTATTGGGGAGTTCCTCGGCGAGCTCACTGATGAGATCAAGGATGAGTATGGGGACAACGCATACGCCGACTCTTTTGCCTCAACAGGACCTAAGACTTATGGGGTACGGGTCAGGGTGGGGGATGAAATGAAATATATCGTGAAGGCAAAGGGTATTACGCTCAACCATGCGAATCGGGAGGTTGTTAACTTTGAGTCGTTGAAGGATCTAGTATGTTTGGATGAACAACCTCACCAACTAATTGTAGGCACCCACAATTTTCGGGCGCAGAAGCTGGGGGGCGTGAAGGAACTTAGGGGTACGATGGTGTGCCGTAACACCTATAGGAAACGTTACCAGTTACCTGGTGCCTATGATACCGTACCCTTTGGATACCAATGATGCTTCTAACTCACACGTCTTGTATATAATCGTATCTATTTGTAAATATATATATATATATATATACTTGAATATCTCGTTTATTAAATCGTATTTGTAAATATATATAACTTGAATATCTCATTTATTAAATCGTATTTGTAAATATATATAACTTGAATATCTCGTTTATTAAATCGTATTTGTAAATATATATAACTTGAATATCTCGTTTATTAAATAAATCATGTTTCAAATAGCGTTTCACTTTCTCCTTTGTGTGTGTGTGTGTGTGTGTGTGTGTGTGTGTGTGCAGGTGAAAGTTCTAAGCTCCGCCCACTGTAAGACCGTGAGTCATGCTACTATCTGGGAGTCCCTGCGTGGTCAGTCGACCGCAGTAAGCCCGAGAGATCAGACGTGTATTCAGATCAGACGTGTATTCAAATGGCTACCTTTAATATTGCTTGTACAACGTTTACGAAATGGTATTCAGTAAAGTGCCAGGTATGGTGGATACCGAAAAACTTCCTATTCATCCCTCCTATGCCTCTTTTAAAAACACATTGGATTGTGCGAAGTTCCAAGATGTACAAATACTCTACGGATGTTCTGGTGAGACCGTTGAAGGCTTTCGTTGCACAGACGATGTGCTGAAGTATACTGCAGAGCTAAACTTTATAAAGTCTCACATACACCGTGAAGTAAAAGAAACAACGCGTGCAGAAGAGAAGCAGCAGGTATGGATAATGAGTCTTGCTGATGGGTGGTGTGACAAGCGGTATTACGTCATGCTACACCATGTCGATTACTCATACCCTACGACTGGAAATGTGAATCTCGTGATCATGGACAATCTTAAGTATTTTTATCACTATATTAACGTATATCATGATGAGGTTCGTAGTGAGGTTGTGGCTAGTGCCCTGCGTGAATTTTTAACAGAGTTTAGAGACGAGTATCGTTTGATGGGCAGAAAGGAAAAATATGAACATATGTTCCTCTCAAATAGTGCGCCGGAGTGTGGAGATGTTTAGTAAAATGTTCCTAGTTCTTATCCAAAATGTCTGGTGCGTAGGCTGGTAGTGATATTCTTGTACCGGTACAACAATTCGACTCGCGGAACAAGCCCATTCACGTATCATCGAGTCAGCCGCCCGTCGAACCATTCTTGCCTACCTGCGTGCCTCACACGGCTCATAGTTATCTCAGAGCTTGAGCCGAGTGGACGTGCGCTCCTCGAATACGATGGAACTTCCTTTGAGCAGCATTCTCAACGCCTCGTACGATGTGTCCGTGACGAAATCGTTGCGCGTGTTCAGGCGTAATTCCGGTACCATTAGCTATGTACTGGAAACGGAATGTAGACCGACAAACAAACGGGTTTATTTAAGTATCGAGGAGATGAATAGAATCTTTGTGATAGTTGAGAAGTGGAGTGAAGATCGTTATAAAATACCTGCTAACGTAGGTACAAGAAGAGAGCAGATTAGTGACGCACCCTCATACGCCGTTGTATGTACGTTGTGTATAAATAACGATCGGCCGTGCATTGATATACGGTTGATGTGGAAGAATGCTTCTGATAATAACGCTCTTATTCCTACGCGAAACCGTTTCATCCTCGACAGAATGTTTGAAATCGTCGGATTCCGTAAACTGAAACCTATATTAGACGCGCGTGTTACGGATATGTTTTATTTTGATACAGTACTTGAATACGCATACACCGCTCTGCTCGATGGGTTTACCGAGTGTAGGGCTGGTGAGAATGGTCTAGTGCTGGATGTTTATTTAAAAAGTTTAGACTCTTTGAAATACCATGAACTTTGGTACAAAGCAATTGATCGGTACAAGGCTGAGCTCACCTACACCGTTCACCCTGAAGAACTATTTCTTTATATAACGCGCAGTTGTCGTAACGATTTAGAAGATTATTTCAATTGCCGCTATGTTGAGTGAGTTCACGATTGAAAAGCTCGAGTCGGTAGAAATAAGCCCTCGATTGGAAAAGCGTTCTTATAAACTTGTGTTTAATAATGTAGCTAACGATGAACTCTTTGTGCGTGCTTTTGATTGTATTCTAGACGTATTTAAAGATGACTTACCAGCCGGTTGTAAAGTGGGAACAAAAATAGTACTGAACGATATGAAAGCCCTTCATATCGAATACAGGTTTCCCTATACTTTAAGCGGTGAAATATTATTAAGCCGCATATACTGCGTAATGCAGAGCAATAATGATGTAATTGTAAACTCGATTAAGACCGAGTTTAGTATTTTGAAAAAAAAGTGAATTGTATTTATATTTTGCTTGACATTTCCCCGATTATACGCATATTTCTATTGAAATGTATATTTATTTGAAAAGTATATTTATTTTATAAATATATCTCCATAATTGTGTGTGTGTGTGTATTTCTCCTGTACTGTTATGTACATATTTCTATTGAAGTGTATATGAAATGTATATTTTATTTTATATATCACCATAATTGTGTGTATATATTTCTGTTATATGCATATTCCTCAAATGTATATTTATTTTCTATATATTTATAATAAAAAGAATGATGCAATGTTGTTTATTGTTATGCCTTCTACTACCGGTATTCGAAATATAATAATGCATACAACGGTATTGCGGTATCTGGCAATATTTAAGCCTTCTAAGCCAACTGGCTGATTAGGAGTCTATAATAGTGTATACAATGGTATCTGGCAACTCTGTCTTCGATTAAATGAATACATGGCGCTATCTGGCAACTCATTTACAGCCAACTGGCTGATTAGACGTATATAATAATAATGTATACAATAATACTGCTAAAAAGAGGTATCTGACAACCATTTACAGCCAACTGGCTGATTAGGAGTCTATAATAATGTATACAATGGTATCGCGGTATCTGGCAACTCAAGCCATTTACGCCAACTGGCTGATTAGGAGCCTATAAAACAACGCCAACTCGGCTGAAGTCTTAATGTGCACTTGGCTCCTGCCAGGTGAACACCTCTCCTCCTTTCTCTCCTCCTCCTTTCTCTTGGGGATAACGCCGCCTCCAAGTTTTCCCCCCACCCCCCCTTTGCAACAACCCCCACCCCTTTGCAACATTACATAATAACCTGCAACATTCTTGCACTCTCCCCTTTTTCGGCTATACTACTAGGACCAAGACCTACAAATATATAAAATTTCCTGAATTTCAATTGAATGGTATGGTGCTGTCAGAAGTAACTCAGACAAAGTATCTTGGCTACATACTATGTTATTCTATTGCAATGTAGACAAACAAACAAACAAACAAACATTTTATTTCAGACTCAACAGGTACAAACACTATACAAGAGGTCCATAGAAGATTAAGAGATAGTTGTCTGGAGCATGACTAAGTAGGCCAGTGAATCACTGTGTATAATGAACATACAATTGCCTACGCCAATGCTTCCAGATTTGAGATTTATAAAATATATCGGAGACCGGTCCACTAACCATGTCTCCTATTATCTTATTAACTGACTCACAAAGCCCAGTGATAAATCTAAGTACAAAATTGCGAATGACACTGGCACAGTTAGGTACCTTGTTGACTACAAACAGCATACTGACACTAGAAGGAGCACCATTTACAAATCTTGGAGTCCTTAATAAACTCCTAAAAATATTGTTACATGCAACATATAATTTCCTCAAATTGTACATCCTGTAGTTCCACCACAAATGAGCTGTATACATTGGAGTACAAAAAGTTTTGAACAAAATCAACTTAACATCTAATGTACACATATGAAAATTTCTAACCAAAGTATTTCCATGAGCATATAATTGTCTACATTGCCTTAGAATATCACAGTCATCTGAAAGACTATCCGTTAGTATGTGGCCAAGATACTTACTTAGTCTGGGTTACTTCTGACAGCACCATACCATTCAATTGAAATTCAGGAAATTTTATATTCTTGTAGGCCTTGGTCCTCATAATCATAACATGACTTTTATCAGGACAATATTTTATGTCGTTATCCTTCCCATACCTTTCACACACCTTCAAAAGTGTGCTGAGCCTTTTTACAGATGGAGAAATAAGAACTAGATTATCTGCATACCTCAAATGATTAACAATCATTGTACCAATATAGCAGCCCATTTTACAGGTGTTCAGCACAACAGATAGATTATCCATATAAACATTGAATAAGTAGGGGGATAGTATCCCTCCCTGCCTGACACCATTGGTCACAGAGAATGGCTCTGAATTAACCCCACCCCCATCTTGCAATCAGTGTTTAGTGATTATACCAGAATATTAATATACGGACCAGGTAACCAGGTACATTACGATTTGCAAGTTTCATGAATAATTTGTCATGATTAACACGATCAAATGCTTTAGAGGCATCCAGGAAACACAAAAATACATTCGCATCTACAGTTTGGTATTTACAGACCATTTCCTTCAAGGCATACACACATATATCAGTACTGTGTTTCTTTTTTAAACCAAACTGGTTATCACTAGTATACAGGTAACATTCAAGTCTATTAATGAGTATATATTCAAACACCTTAGACATAATACTGGCCAATGCTATTGGCCTATAGTTGTCTTTACTGTTGATTTTACCTTTTTTTTCTTTTAGTACTGGCACCAAAACAACAGATAACATTGTATCCGGCAAAACACCATGTATCAGTAAACCTGTAAAGCACAAAGCTAACAGAGGCACTAATCTGTCACTACTAAATTTCAGATGCTCAGCAGAAATACCATCAATACCACATGATTTGTTACAATCTAAACTTTTTATGGCCTGTTTTGTCTCAAATACACTAACTCTTATATCTGGACTAAGGTAGCATCACAATTAACATTATTGTTCTTATGTACAGAGTTGAATAACTCAATGTAGTGTTCCTTCCATAATTTGACTATATTGTCAGTTTCAGTTACATTTTCAATATTAGCAGGGAGAGACATTGCACTATTATTCATTGTTTTTAATTCGTCCCAAAAGTTTCTTGGATTCTTACTGGCAAGCTTTCTAGCCACAGCATCCTTGCTTAACTCATCCTCATGATTTTTTTATATACCTTAACACATACTTGAACCTGACAATTATGTGTTCAGGGAAATACTTTGGTTAGAAAATTTAATATGTGTACATTAGATGTTAAGTTGATTTTGTTCAAAACTTTTTGTACTCCAGTGTATACAGCTCATTTGTGGTGGAACTACAGGATGTATAATTTGAGAAAATTATATGTTGCTGAGGTGACGTGTGTGTGTGTGTATATATGTATATAGTCTAAAAGTCACTAAAAGAAAGCTGAATGGCAACACAAAAAGATAAACAGCGGGACGCGGCCTGTTTGGTTATTTGGCTGCCCGAAACAGCACGTGTTTTTGTATCTGCAGTAATCGTTGATTCTAAGTTTAATTTGTTGATGCTTCTAAAGTGGCTAAGCGAAAGGAGTTTAAGTTGTTTAATTATTATATCAGTTGGAGGTAATGTCTATAGCTTATAAATTAGTAAAGTTAGAAAGTTAAGTAGGTCGTTGTGGGACGCTGGCACCTATGGTAGGCCCCAAAGAAGATCTAAATCAAAGCATCTCAAGTACCTTTATTGTCTAGTTAATAACCTAATACCTAACGGTGTCTAACACCCCCACGTTATTATATTATTAGGAGTTTATTAAGAACTCCAAGATTTATAAATGGTGCTCCTTCTAGTGCCAGTATGCTGTTTGTAGTCAATAAGGTACCTAACTGTGGCAGTATCATTCGCAATTTTGTATTTAGATTTATCACTAGGCTTGGTGAGTCAGTCAATAAGATAATAGAAACCATGGTTAGTGGACTGGTCTCCGATATATTTATAGATCTCAAATCTGGAAGTATTGGCGTAGACAATTGTATGTTCATTATGAACAGTCATTCACTGGCCTACTTAGTCAGTGCTCCAGACGACTATCTCTTAATCTTCTATGAACCACTTGTATAATGTTTGTACCTGTTGAGTCTGAAATAAAGTGTTTGTTTGTTTTTCTATAAAAGTTTAGAATTTTAGAAATTTAGTGCACTCACATGACCTAATTTTCTTTGTAACAACCTTCAGGCTACTGACTACTTTGTAATAACGGCTGTCGGTTCGCGGAATGACTACGGTGTTGCCAAGAATGTCCGTCACTCACAGCGCGTAAAACTGACAACTTGTGTACCGTACGAATTTGTGACGCAACTCATTATACATTACTCTTCGCGAAACGTGTAACTACCAACTTGATAGTCTCAACAAAATCAGTACATAAAAAAAATGGACGAGGAAAAACATGTGTAGAGTGCATAGGCCAGAGGCAATAAAAAATAGGCGGCTTCAGGGATAGGAATACAGCAATACCTCGAACATCGTCGCTAATGCGTTCCTGGAAAAAGCGACGATATTCAAAACAACGATGTTCAAGGAATGTAACCTATGGGAAATAAGAGGTTCCGTTCTCAGATTTTTTTTGTGTCAAAATCAGGATTTTTACATGACAAATACAATACAAATGCACTCGTTTTAACAGCTCAATCACAGGAAAAACATCAATAAGAAACTGTTCAATTCAAACCTTTTATTTAAACACTAAAATTTATAATACGAACGACAAAATGAAATTTGAAATTATGTTTAAGTAAAACATTTGTCTACTGTTCAATTTAAACCGATTAAACATGAAAAGGGGGAAGGGTGATGCTGCCAGGCATAAGACGACGAAATAGCAAAACCAAGTGGATGATGTAAATCTTAGTCGCAAGCATAGCAACGACGAAAGCGCAAAACGACGATGTTCAAAACAACGATGTTCAAGGTATTACTGTAGAAACAGGTTACAAGAGTGCAAGCAATGCGATCTTTTTCTCTGTCGCTACCTAGAGAGGTGTCAACCATTAGGATAACTGTATGGTAAGTTTTAAAAATTTCCGCGGTCTTCTTGAAACGAGTTAACGGTCGCCGGTCGACCGCGATCGACGTCTTGAGCACCTCTGGTTTAGATGTAACTTTTTCTTATTAGAGTCTGATGGAAGAGCTTGAAGGCATAATAAAAAATTTGAAAACAGACTTCGAGACTGGATCTACAAAAAATAGATTTAGTCATAGAATAATAGATTTTTGGAATGACTTGCCATATGATGGCCATATGTGTAAATAATGTATATTTTAGCTCAAGTAATGTACGCTACTTCAGTAGCTTTGTATATAGTTAGCAGACCTGAAGTTTATATTTCGCAAAGTGTGATCGTGAAATATAGCTTCAGATAAATGCAAAAAAACTTCACTTTTTTCTACGTGAAGGGCAAAATATGAAAATAAAAACCCACTCTAATAGACAGAGTTTATTTCCACGACAGTTTCGACGCCCACTGGCATCCTCCTCGGGTGGATACAGAAACACGAATGAACCAAAACAAGAGGGAAAAACAGTCCAGGGACCGACCGTTAAGAAATTCGCACCTAGGTTAGATCCCATTCTCCCGACACTGGAAGGGCATTTTCATTAAGTACATTCGCGCAAATTTAAAACTATCTTCCTGTTCTAAACATACAGATTCTATTATATTTTTCTTACATAATTATTGAATTTATTATTAATTTTATTACATTTAATATTGCATAATTATTTATTACAGAAATTATAAATTTATTATTACATTGGTTATTACATTATTGTTTATTATACAGAACTTATAAACCGAAAAACGAATGAAAAAAGCCGATTAGGAAACAATCCAGAGAAATTCGCACCTAGGTTAGATACCGTTCTCCCGACACTGGAAGGGCATTTTATTACAGGGTCCGCTTATAAGTACATTCCCACAAATTAAAACTATCTTCTTGTTCTATACATACAGATTCTAATATTTTGACATAATTACTGCATTTATTATTACATTTACATTTTTTTTTTTTTTTTTAACATTTATATTATTACCTTTACCCTAATTATTAAATTTATAATATTACCTTTATTATTACATCTGTTGCATTTATATTTATTTCCACATTTATTACTTCCATTATTACATTTACTAAAGGCGAGTAAGGAAACATTCCAATCCAGAGACATTTAAGAAATTCACACTTAGGTTCGAACACGTTCCCACGACTCCGTAAGGGATTTTTTGACCAAGAATCTCATTAAAGGGTCTAACTTATAAGTACCTTCGCACAAATTAAAATTATCTACTTTTTCTATACACACAGATTCTATTATTTTTCTTTTGACATAATTATTACATTTATAAAGTACCTTACTTGATTCCCAATCTACAATATAGCATGATTATTTTGGCTGGCGTGATAAAAAATGGCATTATTAGTATTACAACTTCTGAAGGCATATTTGTGTTCTTTAATACGGGTTTCAATACTTCTTCCAGTTTCTCCCACGTATACTAAATCACAACTTTTACAGGGAATGCTGTAGACACAGGCTTGTTCCTCTTTTGCCACGTTATTCCTAACCAATTTACTTTTCACGGTAGACGAATATTTGAACGCCAAAGCAAACTTAAAATCTTTCGTCAACGGTTTTACTCTTTCTAAGCCGGCAATGTAAGGCAAACTCACATATTGTTTTTGGTTAACTGAAGGTTCCCGAGGGGCATAAAAAGATTTTCTGGCTTTAAAACGCCTTTCTGATAAACCACTCGGGATATTTTAAATCCTTAAAAATGTTCCAAATCTTTGAATTTTCCGGGTCCAGCAAATGTGGGCTACAAATCCTGAGTGCTCTTAGAAACATGGAAGAAATAATTGAGCTTTTAACCCCTTCATCATGATATGAAAAATAATGAATGTACGAATTACAATGAGTAGGTTTTCTATAAACCGTGAAATTGGGCTTTCCGCTTTCGTTAATGACCAAAACATCTAGAAAAGGTAATTGTTTGTCGTTCTCCCATTCATATTTAAATTTAATAGAGGGAACAAGATTATTAATGACTGAAAGAAAGTGTCAAAGTTGTTCCAGTGGTCAGGCCAAAATGAGAAAATATCATCTACATAACGAAACCAAATTAGATTCCTGGGACATATTGTTTGCAACAATTCCGACTCATAGTATTCCATGTATAATGTACTCAGTATTGGGGATAAAGGAGACCCCATTCCCATACCAAAACGTTGCAAATAAAATTCTTCACCGAAGGAGAAGGCATTATTGGTGACATAGAGTTTTATCAGTTCTAAAAATACAGATGTGGGCATGCCTAGTTCTACGTTACATGTTGGCAATTTTCTATCTGAAAAACTAAGTACATCATCAATGGGAACTTTCGTAAACAAGGACTCAACGTCAAAACTGATCATTCTTCCCCGTTTTAAATCTAAGGACATAACTTTGTTAATAAAGTCACAGGAATTAGTGATGTGCGAGCCTGAAAATTTACCAACTAATGGGGATAATTTATCTGCAAGAAATTTAGATAACCTGTAACTAAAGGAACCCCTGTGTGAAATAATGGGACGGAGTGGTATGAAGACCAAGAAGCTGCAACTCAAGTTCCTGCAAGAGTGTTTAGTGGAGCAAGTGTGCCCGAAGTCCTTGATACCGTTTACCTTCAGGAAGGACCATACACCGTTTCCGAATTTTGCCAGGGAAATTTTGAAGGAACGTATTCCGTGTGTTAAAAGAGAAATTGACCATACGTATTTCAAACTAAGAAATTGTCTACGCGTCCTTAAATCGCATGTGTCGTGTGAACTACTTGTGGCGCTGTTTGAAACTGCAGATTATAAATGCGACGTGGAGACTAGACGCACTGAACAACGACTTAACAGAAAGCTATCCTATTTATGTGATGAAAGTGCTTGGTCAGTGTGCGGTGGAAGGTTCCGTTTTAAATTTATCGACATATGTCTTATCCAAATCCGAAAAGGAAGTTCTTAATTTAGGGCTGTCGTTTGCCCTTAAACCCGATAAAAACATTGTTTTAGATTTTGTGTCTTCCGTAGTTAATTCCAGGGGGATATTCCGTGTTTAAATGGTTTGATTCTGAGCAAGTTTCTGGAACATTTCAACTCATTGGACTCTATTCCCAAAAGATTCCGGTTAGCTTTAGACAAGCTCAGGAAGAATGAAGCAATATTTGTCACTAAAGCGGACAAAAGTAACACTGTGGTTATTTTGGACAAGTGTGATTATAAACAAAAAATGGAAGCGTTACTTAGTGATGAATTCACCTACGCCAAAGTGAGATCGTCCCCCCTAAAGCGTCTTTCTGCCGAATTCAACAAAACCATCAGGAACTTATTAAAAGATGTCCCGGCGATTGATCCTAAAAGATTTCTACAGATTAACCCCAAACCCCCACATTTACGGCCTACCCAAAACCCATAAGATTAATAAACCACTCCGTCCCATTATTTCACACAGGGGTTCCTTTAGTTACAGGTTATCTAAATTTCTTGCAGATAAATTATCCCCATTAGTTGGTAAATTTTCAGGCTCGCACATCACTAATTCCTGTGACTTTATTAACAAAGTTATGTCCTTAGATTTAAAACGGGGAAGAATGATCAGTTTTGACGTTGAGTCCTTGTTTACGAAAGTTCCCATTGATGATGTACTTAGTTTTTTAGATAGAAAATTGCCAACATGTAACGTAGAATTAGGCATGCCCACATCTGTATTTTTAAAACTGATAAAACTCTGTGTCACCAATAATGCCTTCTCCTTCGGTGAAGAATTTTATTTGCAACGTTTTGGTATGGGAATGGGGTCTCCTTTATCCCAATACTGAGTACATTATACATGGAATACTATGAGTCGGAATTGTTGCAAACAATATGTCCCAGGAATCTAATTTGGTTTCGTTATGTAGATGCTATTTTCTCATTTTGGCCTGACCACTGGAACAACTTTGATACTTTCTTTCAGTCATTAAATAATCTTGTTCCCTCTATTAAATTTAAATATGAATGGGAGAACGACAAACAATTACCTTTTCTAGATGTTTTGGTCATTAACGAAAGCGGAAAGCCCAATTTCACGGTTTATAGAAAACCTACTCATTGTAATTCGTACATTCATTATTTTTCATATCATGATGAAGGGGTTAAAAGCTCAATTATTTCTTCCATGTTTCTAAGAGCACTCAGGATTTGTAGCCCACATTTGCTGGACCCGGAAAATTCAAAGATTTGGAACATTTTTAAGGATTTAAAATATCCCGAGTGGTTTATCAGAAAGGCGTATTTTAAAGCCAGAAAATCTTTTTATGCCCCTCGGGAACCTTCAGTTAACCAAAAACAATATGTGAGTTTGCCTTACATTGTCGGCTTAGAAAGAGTAAAACCGTTGACGAAAGATTTTAAGTTTGCTTTGGCGTTCAAATATTCGTCTACCGTGAAAAGTAAATTGGTTAGGAATAACGTGGCAAAAGAGGAACAAGCCTGTGTCTACAGCATTCCCTGTAAAAGTTGTGATTTAGTATACGTGGGAGAAACTGGAAGAAGTATTGAAACCCGTATTAAAGAACACAAATATGCCTTCAGAAGTTGTAATACTAATAATGCCATTTTTTATCACGCCAGCCAAAATAATCATGCTATATTGTAGATTGGGAATCAAGTAAGGTACTTTATAAATGTAATAATTATGTCAAAAGAAAAATAATAGAATCTGTGTGTATAGAAAAAGTAGATAATTTTAATTTGTGCGAAGGTACTTATAAGTTAGACCCTTTAATGAGATTCTTGGTCAAAAAATCCCTTACGGAGTCGTGGGAACGTGTTCGAACCTAAGTGTGAATTTCTTAAATGTCTCTGGATTGGAATGTTTCCTTACTCGCCTTTAGTAAATGTAATAATGGAAGTAATAAATGTGGAAATAAATATAAATGCAACAGATGTAATAAAAGGTAATATTATAAATTTAATAATTAGGGTAAAGGTAATAATAATAAATGTTAAAAAAAAAAAAAAAAATGTAAATGTAATAATAAATGCAGTAATTATGTCAAAATATTAGAATCTGTATGTATAGAACAAGAAGATAGTTTTAATTTGTGGGAATGTACTTATAAGCGGACCCTGTAATAAAATGCCCTTCCAGTGTCGGGAGAACGGTATCTAACCTAGGTGCGAATTTCTCTGGATTGTTTCCTAATCGGCTTTTTTCATTCGTTTTTTCGGTTTATAAGTTCTGTATAATAAACAATAATGTAATAACCAATGTAATAATAAATTTATAATTTCTGTAATAAATAATTATGCAATATTAAATGTAATAAAATTAATAATAAATTCAATAATTATGTAAGAAAAATATAATAGAATCTGTATGTTTAGAACAGGAAGATAGTTTTAAATTTGCGCGAATGTACTTAATGAAAATGCCCTTCCAGTGTCGGGAGAATGGGATCTAACCTAGGTGCGAATTTCTTAACGGTCGGTCCCTGGACTGTTTTTCCCTCTTGTTTTGGTTCATTCGTGTTTCTGTATCCACCCGAGGAGGATGCCAGTGGGCGTCGAAACTGTCGTGGAAATAAACTCTGTCTATTAGAGTGGGTTTTTATTTTCATATAGCTTCAGATCATTTTAACTGACTTGGATAACTCCAAATGGAGTAATGTAATGCAATATATTAGTAAAGAGATCTACATATTAACGTGGGAAGTCAAAGCAGTCATCATCCACTCATTATTCGTACTAATTGTCGTTTAAAACTTTAGTGGTCTGTCAGGAAACTGTACAGTATTATGACATCGCTACGACCGCCCCCATGGAGCCATATTTTATTAGTAAGTTACACCTTAACTTAGGACAGGTTAACCTACTGTCGGAATTCTGTCTTAGCGATTACATTACATTTCATTTGGAAGACATAAAGCCACTGGGGCCTATCAAGGTTATCCAAGTCATGAACTAATAACACTGGTATGCATATGAAATTTTTTGTCTGCTGTGAGGGTTTTTTCAACTCATATTATATAATTCGACCATGCTGAATTCGAAAATGACATTGGTTTTCCTCAATCAGGTCAGGTTTTTTCTCTATTGGCCATTTATTATAAGTCCAATTTTATCCCCAAATTTATTGATTTTTTTAGCTTAAACACTGTAGTGTAGATACGAGTAATATTATAAGAACACTCGTGAAAAATGAAAACATTGTGTGAATAAATACTTTTATTCATACAATGAATATGGAAAAAAGTTTATTGAGGAAGGAATGAAGTTTTTTTGGCTTTCCGTCTGTGTTTTTCTTCGGGCACGTCTCGCTTCAAACACCAGCAATAGTTCGCCAGCATATTGATATCCCAGTTTCCCTGGTACCTCTCTTCCATTATTTTGATATCTTGGTGAAATCGTTCACCCTGTTCCTCACTATAATCCCCGCAATTTTCAGGAAAATAGTCCAAGTGGGACCACAAAAAGTACATTTTTATGGACATGCGCGACCCATGAGCTTTTAAAGCTTCCATCAAGTTTTCGACAACGGACTCATATTCTGGACTTCTACGCTTGCCAAGAAAATCAGTGACAACTGATTTGAATGCCTGCCAGGCATTCTTCTCAGTTGAAGTCATTGCGTTTTCGAACTGAGTATCCTTGATCAAAGTTCGAATTTGAGGACCATCAAAAACCCCAGCATTTAGTTTAGCATCAGATATATGAGGAAATTTACTCTCGAGATATCGGAATGCTGAACCCTCCTTATTCATTGATTTGATGAAATTTTTCATCAAGCCCAGCTTAATATGAAGTGGTGGGAGCAAAATTTTTGTTGGTGGTACAAGGGGCACTGAAACGACATTATGCGACCCAGGTTCAAAATTCTCTCTGGATGCCCATTCACGCTGTGCATAGTGCTTCTCATCCGCTCGGCTATCCCATTTGCAGAGGAAACATGGGTATTTCGTGTATCCCCCTTGCATTCCCAATACAAATGCCACAATCTGAAAAAAAATGAAAATATTTAAAGAATTTAGAGAATTTGTTCTATCAGATAAAAAACTCTATGCATTGGACTGTATCACTTCTGTGGGGAAGTTAAGTGTTCTTATACGCTCTCAAATAACCTTTGGAAAAACAACATAGTCAATAGCAATAGTTTACTTATGATATTAGTATTACCTTCAAATCTCCACAGATCCTCCAGTTATGTTGGTCGTATACGAGAGCATCCAGTAAAATTTTCATGTTGAAAGCAGTACTTCTCAACATTGGGAATGTGCTACAGGGACTGATGCAACCCTATTCCCAATGTTGAGAAGTACTGCTTTCAAACTTCGTTTAGACGAGTCTATAAATAGCCTCCATTCTGATGCGTTATATGGCAGGCCCAAGGATTCGATTAGCCCCTCAACATTGCAGCAGTACACTAAGGAAGAGGTATTTTCGTGCACTGCAAAAAACTTGCGGAATTCTTCCTCTCGTTTCCTATACCAGGAGAATGTTGTTCCCGGAGCCAGCAAGTTGTCCTCTCGAAGTCGTGAGCCCAAGATCTCGGCAGCTAATTTGGAAAGTCCTAAATCCCTGGCTCATTTGAAGCTGTATTTTGAGGTATATACGACTGGGACTGGTCATTGGCATTGGTCATTGATTCATCATCAGAATCATCGAAGTCCAGGGTTTGAGGTGGGTCGGGTATTGGAATTCCAGGACCATGGGGTACAGGTCTCATAGCAGAAGGAATGTCAGGGTATACAACAATGTGTTTATTCTTCTTGTTAACTCCTGAAAATAGAAATACAGAAACATGGATATAAAACTTGCATATGAAATAGAAGAAGCATTCAGACAGTGGCGGCTCGTGAGGGAAGGCTGCGGTCTGTAAGATATGAAATAGGTCGATGGAGTCTGTATATTTTCTTTCTTTTTCATTCATATTGTCCCTTCGGGGACAATATGAATGAAAAAGAAAGAAATATACAATCATTGTATATGTAAATGTACTTGTATAACAATATGTATGTGTAAATGTATTTTCTATAACAATATGTATATGTAAATGTATGATTACCATTATGGTGAATATTATGCTATATATGGTGAATATTACATTATGGTGAATATTATGTCAAGTTTCATACGAGGATTTCAAAATATTTAAGAAAAATAAATTTATAAGCCCACCTTGGAGGTTTGTCATGCAGAAATAGTAATCTGTCACGTGATCCTTTCCTTCTCTCCAAATCATGGGAATTCCAAAAGGCAAAGATTTCGCTCTGCCTTTGCTCCATCTTCTCAAATTTTCAATGCACGTCTTGCAGCACATATGAGGGGCGAAATTTTTGTCTTGGTCCCCTAGCTTAATTCCAAAGTATGCTCTATACATTGTCTTCACAAATTTAGTGATTTGGGACTGGTTATTTGGCATGGTAACCGTCCCACATATGTAGCAGAATCTATTGGGATCATTTTTACACGCTCTATTCATTATGAAATATTTTATCTATATGCCTGAAAAGTAAAAAAAGATATTATACAAGTGAAACAAGTGATGATAGATGTTACTGTTCCAATTCCGCTTTGACAAAATCACGAAAAATTCTATTTTACTTATGAGGCCATAGCCAGATAACCTGAGCTGATTGAGAAAAACGGATTGCAGATTCGAAATCAGCAGGAAAAACTCTATAAGAATCATTTACAAAACCCTTGACAGCAAAATTGATGCATACCAGTGTAATAATAGAATCCTGCAAAACATCACTCTCAAGTCAGCTAACTAATGAACAACTATTTACTACTATCAAAGTAGCCTACAAACTTAACCTAAAAATATACAGTATTTACAATCTACAAACTATCTATCTAAATTTTTCTTAAAATGAACTGAGTTACTGTTTACCACATTATGAAAAAACTATATAGCCTGCAGTGATGGGCAGTATCTAGATACATGTATCGCCGATACGTATCTATCGATACTTTTCTATCGGTATCGGTATCGCTTTAGCTACTTGACAAAAGTATCGATTTATCGGTATCGCTAAGGTCAATTTTCTTAAATGTATCGAAAAAAATCGATACTTCGATACATCGATACATTAATAAGAATTTTTAAATATTTAAATAGATGTCATAATATGACACTACTGAGTTATATTTATGAATATACATAAATAATAATATTAAATATTTATTTAATGACAGTACTATATTTAATGTCAGCCACTTCTCAATGTAGTCACAGTAGGGTTCACTAAGCGGTTTGAAAAGTTTCTGTGCCTTGATGCGTCGCATGAGTGTAAAGCAGCAATACTGGCATCGTCTTCAAATCCTCTGTTCAAGTTAAAGTGGATGACAATAAAAGGCAAATGTAATGCTAACATTGTCAAAAAGAGGGTTCAAGAAATGTTGGTTAATGCTGTTAAGAGCCTCAGCGAGCAGACCCCCCAGCAACAACTAAGTGATGCTGCATCTGACGGAAGTGCAGATGATTTCTTCTGTTATGAGTCTGCTTCCACTAATGTCTCTGCAACCCAAGATTCCACTGAGATGGAAGTTTTACAGTATCTGGGTGACGGAAGTCATTCTCTCCAATCTCTGAGGCAGTACCCAGGAATTCTACGGGTCTTCCTGAAGTATAACACACCACTACCATCCTCTGCTCCTGTAGAACGGTTGTTTAGTTTGGCTGGTCACATTCACGGTCCAAAATGGAATAGACTGTCTGACCAGATGTTTAGCCAGCTGGTATTTTTGAAGGGTAATAGTAACTACTTTTAATTGTTAGTGTAATATTTTCAGTCATTCATGTATCCTACAAAATTAAAACATACTTTCATTAAATAAAGCAATTGTTTTTATTTACATCTATAAAACCCATTAAAATGTCGTTGATTTTACTTACAGTGCGTACAAATTACTAGTATAAATAATAATATCTAATACCTACATATTAAATGAATAATTATAAAAATGTACCGGCGATACATGTATCGGCGATGCATGTATCGGTATCGGTATCGCTTAAGACATCTAGAAAGTATCGGCGTATCGGTATCGCCTAAGACGTTCTTCATGTATCGATGTACCGGTATCGCTTTAGCGATTTTCATGTATCGATGCCCATCACTGTATATAGGGCTATGGGTTGATTGCCTGATACCCTCATCCGTTGGAAATTACCAGCAGACTTCAGTGGAGAGTTACCGACAAAAGTCCTATGTTTTTTCGTTAGGGAGTTATGTATGTGTAGGTCTTTAAAGGACCTCTTTATGTTTAATTGTCTACGGTAACTCTAGCGTCAGGATTTTAGATGCCTATATGAGAACGAAAGAAAGTGTCCCACCTTATTTTCGCTGGGCCTTAGTTTGCTTCGATGTAGGGCGTGACGGTCTTCTTCGATGTAGGGCCGTTACGATGGAGCCTACACTGCGAGTTGACACTTTGTAACTAATATAGGCAGTCACTAATTAAACACCTGAAGGTATAGGCCTATCCTTTTTGTAGTTATTAGGTTTTGTATTATAAGGAATTCACTCAGAACTTTAGGGAAGACAAAAGCACATCTTCCCTGTTTAAAGCGTTCGCTATAACATAAAGAGCTCCGAGCCGAGCCGATATAATATACTCTTCGTATTTTAGTATAAATTGCTGATTTGGCGAAGGTTGATGATCCTTGCCTTGATGTAATCTCATGAGTTAGCAATGGAAAATTTTGATCACGCGAAATAATGAATGTTTCTCGTGGTTATGCACGCCCGATGCCTACATACAGGTTCTATGTATGTATGGCAATCATTTCATTCCCATTAGGTATGTCGCCAATCCCGAGGCAATTTTGTAGATATTTAATTCAGTTAATTAATAATTTATATATAATTATGAAATAAAGGTATCACATACGATACCATGTTGTAAGCGCGTATAGTTTTTCCATACACATCATCTGGCAAGTCATTCCAAAAATCTACTACTCTATGACTGAAAAATAATTTTCTTATTGTGTCCACGAGTTATCCCATCCGTCTCTAGTAAGAAAAAGTTACGTAGGCCCTACACCTAAACTGTCCAAACCTGAAAACATTTTGAACATCTGTATCATATCTCCCCTCATACAACGTCTCTCAAAACTAAACATACCTAGTTCCTTTAATCTATCCCTGTATTCCAATCTTCTTAGATTAGGGATAAGCTTGGTTGCCTAACATAAGAATTATATACAAGTAATTTATAGATGACTTCCTTACTTTTGTAACTAACATTCCTCTTAATAATACTTAACATTTTATTCGCCTTATTTCTAGCCTCTAATCACTGCTTAGAAAATTTTAGATCACTACCAACCAGTGATGTAGTCGAGACCACCAAGTCCGAGACCTGATCCTGTGAGACCAAGATCGAGACCGAGATCAAAGGTTCGAGATCGAGATCTACCTTCCGAGATCGAGACCCCTTAAAATTCGAGACCGAGATCGAGATCGAGACCAAGCTCATATGAGCCCTTTCAATTTGTTTTACACTACTATGGAAATTAGACTATGTTAAGTAGTATATTAATAAACTAATAACTACTTTCTCAGATGTAGTGTGTTGAATGCAAAAAGTGTAGCCTATAAATTAACAAATTAATATGCACACACACACACACACACACACACACACGTACTTTTTATTTATTTACTTCTTTTATATCTGTTACAGAAGGTTTAATGAACGTACCCACTACCAGAGCTGGGCAGTATTTAAATACATTTGTATTTAAATACGTATTTAAATACATTTGTGTATTTAGAACTGTATTTATAAATACATTGTTTTTCATGTATTTAAATATAGTATTTAAATACTTTAATGAGTATTTAAATACAATGTATTTAAATACTCAAAATATAAAAATTTAAATACTTTTACTGGTTTAATACACGTTCTGTACTAGCACAGTACGACGCGTCGACAGTGTAGTACAGCATGGTTCATGTTTCAACAGTTTGGGAAAACATCCTCTCATAAAAAGACTGTTCCTCCGCTATAACATGACATTACCATCTTCGGCACCGGTAGAGCGAATATTCTCATTCGCGGGAATCACTTTGACTCCCAAAAGAAACACTCTTTCAGACAAAACTTTTGAAAGATTGGTTTTGATCCGCAGCAACCGTGAAATAAAAGAGAATTCGTAAGGTGCCTTATGTTTATGTTTACGTCTTATGTTTATGTTTATGTCTCATCTACTCATTAATTGTTACTCATTTTGCAATGATATAATGAGTATAATATGTCACTGGTTGAACATCGTAAGTTCTAAGTTCTTTTGTTTTGGTTTTGTTCTAAAAAGGGAAATATATAATCAGAAATTAGATTGTAAAGGGTGTCAGGAAATGATTGCCCCCCCCCCCCTGTACAGAAGAAACTGAAAGGAATAGAAAAAAACAGACAAAACCACGCGAAAGAGCGTTTAATTTTGAATAAAAAGCATTTGTTTTAATATCGGGTGTTGCCCCCATTTGCAGCTCTGACGGCCATTAATCGACGGGGGTATGATCACAGGAGTGTCTCAAAGAGATCGGTATCATGACTCATTTCTTCAAGGACTTCGTTGATCTTTGCAGTCATAATTTCTGTTGAATACCGATTCTGAATGGGTTGTTCCAGCATTAAGGACTCCACCCGATCCTTCATGATGGATCCGACATGTTCACAGATATTAAGATCGGGAGAATTGCCAGGCCATTCATTATTTCCGAAAAAATCAGTTATTGTCCTTAAGCAGTTGTTGAGTCGCAAGTGCTTTCATACAGGGGGCTTTGTCGTGAAGAAAGGTTGCCTGTTCAGCATCCAAAACACACTCGGGGTCTTTCAAAAACGGAATTACATGTTGGGCTAAAATTACATTTCGAAAATAAGGCCCATCCCAACTGGTTCCTCTTGGTTTGATAACCCAGATGAGCTTCCGAATAGAGAACATAATGAAAACACCCACACATGCTGGATTTTTTACTATTTCTCGATACTTCTGGTCGTCTGGGACTTCATCAGGAGTTGTTGCCCAAACCCGATCATTCTGAAAATTTGGCTTTCTGGAGACATAAACGAAGAATTCATCGCTGACAACCAAGTGAAGGAAATCGTCTTCCGTCCATTCCACAAGATAATCACAAAACCATAGCCGATCTTCAATATTAAGATCACTCTTCCGTGGCTTAGCTATTTCATGCCAAGCACTCAAGCCTTGGCGAACTCGAAATTGATGCACAAGTTGCCGATTGACTATCTTACCACGAAGGATAAGTATCTCTTTCGCTACCTCAGAGCAGCTCTTCTTTCAGCGCCGTGATGCAGCAAGCACAATGTCTTTCGATTCTTGAGATAATTTCTCCGGTCTTCCTCCTCGAAATTCTGTTTCACAATCTTCAGGATTCTTATTCCAATTCCTTTTGACAAAGTCTTCTGATCTTTTTAATCTCTCAGCCACCCAGTGTCGAGTTATGAAAGTTGCACCAGCTTCCTTTGCTTCACGAAATGTGACAGCTCGAATGCGGTCAAGAACTCGCTTTTTGTCTGAATCGTTCAAAATAGATGATGCCATGGTTTCTGTGGGGAAAAAAATGGTAAGAATTAAAATCACAGGAATAGAATATAATGGTTTTTATTCAGATTTTAACGCTCTTTCAAGTGGTCTCGCCGGCTTTTATCTATCTCTTCTAGTTTTTGCTCTACAGGGGGGGGGCAATCATTTCCTTTATCAAGCATTTTATATTGTTGTTACTTATGAATTAGTGAATGCATATGTTAAAATTTGTATGTATTCAAAATGTATTTATAAATGTATTTAAATACAATTGATGTATTTTGTATTTAGTATCTAAATACATTCGTAAAATGTATTTAGTATTTAGTATTTAAATACATTTCTCCCATGTATTTAGTATTTAGTATTTAAATACATTCAATGTATTTATTGCCCAGCTCTGCCCACTACCCAGTTTGACTTGTGCATTTATTTAAAGCATGATAGGTGCTCATTACACTTAAGGAACATCAGCATGCTCAGAAGATCTGCTGAAGTTCAACTTCTGTGGGGCCTCATTATTATGCCTCCATGGCTAAATACACGCTCAATTGGAGCACTAGAGGCAGGCACTGATTAGGAAACAAAATAAATTCAGCTTAAGGGGAGGTGTGGCGTGATAAAAGTTCCGCCGTGACATCATTGATGACGTCATTTTTTAACATTTACAATTGGCAATTGCGATTTGTTCTACGAATCGGTACGTTGTAAATATAAGTGATGTGAAGGGCTGTCGAGTTATTCTATGCTTTATTGAATTTATCGGTACTGTTTTCTTTATGTTGTATTTCTTGCATTATTTTTGTGTGAAGCATTTTATTTTTTCAAATACATATTGGATGGGAGATAATCGTTTTTATCACGCCACAGAGGTTGACACGCCGTTTGGCAACACTAAGTGGCCTTATAATATATACTTATATATATAATATAATTCTCTATTTAGTGTTTCCATTTTCAATAAATTAATCTGACGGGGGCGTGGGGGGCAAATTTTTTTGTAGCGCTAACCTAAAAAAATCCAGACCCACACACTCCCGCAAGACAAACGTGGCAACTCAAAACAGGGTGACTGATTAGTGAATACCTAGCGTCCCTTACTTTTACAAACTTTCATAAACATTCTGAATTGTGTCTGTTCAACCAAGCCACCATCATGAGTATGCCAATAACATGTATTTTTCATTACGGTCTCGAAAGGTCTCGGGGAGAAAAACTGAGACCGCGTCTGTCGAGACCGAGATCGAGACCGAAATCTAAATAGCGGAGACCGAGATCGAGATTTGCAAATTGGGTCTCGAGAAGATCGGTCTCGAGACCGAGACCGATCTCGAGACCTACATCACTGCTACCAACTATAATGCCAAGATCCCCTTTCCTATCTAGCATCCTTCAACTAGAGGTGGAAAGCATACCAAAATATTGTAATTGGAGGAGTATGAGTACGAATACAAGTACAGACTTTTTGGAGTAAGCGAGTATGAGTACGATTACAACGACTTCAGGTTTCCTCGAGTACGAGTCCGATTACAGCGACTTCAGATTCCTTCGAGTACGAGTACGATTACAGCGATTTCAGATTACCTTGAGTAAGATTACAACGTTTTTCAGTGCTTTGCCTCGTGCTTGCATGAGCAAAGCTTATTTGTTATGAGCCCATATGAACACATTACAATGGAAAATGAAAAAATGGACACGAAAGGAACAAAATATATTTGCTTTACTGTTACATAATATATATATATACACACAGTATGTATATATATATATATATATATATATATATATATATATATATATGTGTGTGTGTGTGATATCACATGTACTTATAAGTTATCAGTACTGTCAATTATGTAATGCTTTATTCAACATCTTTTGTAAGATGCTTTATATTCCATCAAAATAACTCGGCTTTCTTATAAAAATAAATAAAAACTAAAAATATAAATACATACCTTGTAAAACTCAGATGTATATATATTATATAATGTTATAATGTTTCAGACCAACAAAGACCCTAGGATCCACTCATGGCTGGTCTACCTAACTGGGGTTGTAGTTGTGTATTGTGCAACCTTCACAATGACGTCAGATACTACCAGATCTCTAATACTAACCTCCGCGATGCCCTGTGCAGCATTTATAGTCTGCTGAAGGCTTTCTAGAATATTCTGGAAGCTATAGGTTGCTATAGTTACCGAACAGCATAGACAAATTAGTAGCACGTGGTAATTGGTCACGAGAGGATTGGTCGAGTACGATTACAGCGATTTCAGATTACCTCGAGTACGAGTACAACAAATACACATATTCGAGTACTGATGTACTCTTTCCACCTCTACCTACAACCAGTTCCCTTGCATCTCATAACTAAAGTTTTCATTATTTCTACCAAAATGCATGACCTTGCATTTTCGAACATTGAATTCCATCTGCCATTTTACTAGCCCAAGCAACTAATCTATCAATATCTCTGCAGTTTATAAGAATTTTCTATATTTGTAACTGGGGCAACTACTTTTGTATCATCTGCAAATTTAGAAATTTTACAACCTACTCCTTTCTCTAAGTCATTTAGGTATAAAATAAAGAATAATGAACCTAAAACTGATCCCTGTGATAGGCTACCTCACTTTTCACTTTCTGCCACCCAGATTCATGACTATTTAGAATTACTCTCCGTTCTTCCAACCAGCTATATACTGAATCCTTCTCGAAAATCATTAAGTGAAATGTTTTGCTAAAATTCGTGACGAAGGATCTTGTCAGTCAGTTATATTTAGCGGTGACTAACTGCATTCAAACATTGCCGAAAATTTCTTAAAAAATTAATCATTTTGATGGTCCAAATTAAATATCAACGAAGTCCATAACAGAGTCTCAAACCTCGGAATCCTTTCGAGGCAGCAATTTTAGTCACTTAACATTTCAATATTGTATTCAATTCTTTCACCAAGTGCTTAACACTTTCAAGAAAACGAATCAAACTATTAAAGCTTTATTAACTACAAAATAAGTTATTGTAAATTAAGTGTTAAACCTAAATAATTATCATACATATATTACACTGCCTATATAAAATACAGAATATAAAGTATATAACAATATACAAGGTCATTTTCGTTATTTGAGTTTTGAATACGCAAGCACAGGAAGCAGATTACAATTATTTATACACGAGGTAAATATTATTATCAATAATATATACAAATATGGAATGCTTATATAAAAAAGGTTCGGCAAGTTACTACTGCCATGATGCCGTAGGGTATTTTTCTTATACAGTAGTAGTTCTCCCTATAAATATCGCAGCCTTTCTTAAAACTTGAACGCGAAAATTGTGAAAAAAGATGGGAAGAGAACACTGTAATTAATTATCACCAAACGTGCGAGACCAAATCACGAAATTTTATGTTCATTTTACGATGATTTAATTCAGTGTTTCTCAACCTTTTTGTCTCCGAAGCCCCATAATTTCCAACAAAATTCATTGCGGCCTGGCGTATATATGCCAAAAAAATTAGTGTGATTTCTATGTTAACCTAAATTATCACTAATTACAATACTTTAAATTTCAATTTTTATGGTTCTACACTGAAGCGGACAACTCCGCTTAGGACGGTGGAAAACGGGGCTCTCATTTTTGAGGTAATTATGAATTTATACATACTTTATGGTTCAGCTCCATTTTCTCTAGGTTACTTCAATTTACCTCAGACTTTTTCCAAATTTCCTTAGATTTACCTTAGAACTGACATTACCTTAAAATTTACCTCAGATTGCCCCAAATTACTCAATCTAAGGTAATTACCTCAAAAATGAGAGCCCTGGTTGAAAAAATATTAACCAAAATTTGGTATTACAATAAATTCCAAATTCATTCAAAACTAGTGAACTTGAGAAATATTTCAATGCAGGTTTTAAGACCTCAAACAAACTGACCGGTTTAATTTTTTTTTTCCTTTCTTTATTTTTACCGCCAATTCGTACCTAGTGTGGTACATATCTCAGCGAGGCAGTGGGTGAGTGGTGTTACTGAGTTGGGGATGATAGACCAGGGTGGGGGGGAATGTAATGTTCAGTTACTGGGTAGTGGGTATGAGGGGCCTGGTCTCAGACCCGTTGAAGCAGGTGGGAATAAGTGAGGAAACGGGTAAACACTTCACCCGAAAAATGGGGGCCCTCAGCGAGCATGAATTGTAGACGCTCGGGTATGGGAATTTCGGCCAAGTGAGGGAAACATCTACAACGAAGAGCGGACAAGTTTGGGCATTCGACCAGAAGATGCACGACAGTGATGGGAGTATGGCAGGTAGAGCAGAGCGGGGTTGGCAATTTAGCCATAAGGTGACCATGAGTAATGCGTGCGTGTCCTATGCGGAGACGGGCTATAGTCACTTCTTTATGTCGGGACCGGTGGAAGGAGGAGGCCCAATATCCTACTTGCGGTTTGATCTTGTGAAGTTTGTTTTGTGTGGCCTGGTCCCATTCCCGTTGCCAGATGGAGCGGAGAGTCGGGAAGAAGTCGTGAAAGGGAGGGACCAGGAGGGGGCCGGCAGTAAGCAGGCAGACTTTACCGTGCGGTCCGCCTCCTCGTTACCCTGGATGCCGACATGTACCCGGATCCAGCAGAAGGCGATTGTCTTGTGTTGCAAGGCCGTTAAAAAATGGAAGATTTGCTGGATGGTACAGACGAGCGGATGAGGGGGTTAAATCTCTGTAGAGAGAGAAGTGCGCTTTGGGAATCTGAATAAATGACGAAAGAACTGGCAGAGTGAGTGCGCACTATGTCGAGGGCCTCCTTAATCGAGAAGAGTTTTGCCGAGAAAACGGAGGTCTCGCTGGGCAGGCTGACGCCTCGAGAAAGTGGTTGGGCCAGTATCATCGCTGAGGCGGCCGCACCAGTCTCCGAACGGGAACCATCTGTATAAATGGAGACTCTGTCGGGATGTTGACCGGTTTAATGCTTGCTAAAATGACCAACCACGACAGTGCCCCAAATAGCTTTTTCTAACTTGGTAGCGAAAAAAAGTAGGCAGGCCTACTCAAATGTATGATTATTTCGCAAACTAAAAGTTTATAGAGCAGGTGTGTCCAACCTTTTTTTCATGAAGGGCCATATTTCAATTAATGAATGACCCACACCGAGGACCAGTGTGCAAATTTTAGATAAAATTTTATTTTAAAATTAAATTTTATTGAAATAAAATATAACATTACATAATAAATATTCAGTATCCGCCAGCCGGGCTTGATACTGTAGAGCAGGGATTCCCAAAGTGGTCTGTACAGACCCCCAGGGGTCTGTAGGAAGCTTCCAGGGGGTCTCTAAGCTTTTGGAAAAATAGTAACATTAACTATATTAACTATATTAATATTTAGGGGTCCTTGGTGGTAAAAGTTTGGGAACCCCTGCTGTAGAGCATCCCACCTGTCAGAGGCTGATAATTTTTTTGCAATATATTTCCACGGGAACAAGTTGTATACATCAAATCCAGATTTTTTCCAGTGACAGAATGTCCTCGAAAACTGTAGAGAGACAAGAAGAACTGAAAATTTATTTCCGATTCCCATCATCTTTTTCGGATTGTCGAGGACCGGCGGTTTAAATGATACGAACGCGCATACGCACCTTGACTATGAATTTATAGATCAATCTCGCAAGGGTCACATGACGCTTAATCAAAAATCGTTTCAGTATGCGAATACATAATATTCGCTTTCGAAGAAAAAAGAAAGTTCTTATAACAAAAGAACTCCCTCCTATTAGGAGTAGGGACATTACCGAACCAACAATTAAACACAGCATTCATTTCAAATCTGAAAATTCTTTACCTATTGACTTAAAAAAACTTATAAAACGAAGTCCTAAACCGAGCAATAGTAATAATAGTATACTAGTTTTCGCCAAGTTAATAAAATCATCATGAAATACAACTTATCAAATTCTCCTTAAAACGTAAAGCTAAAAAAAAAGTACATATAGTATACAGTAAATATGTTTTTATACAAATTACAATAATTTTTAGCTGGACAGACGTCAAAACCTTAACTAATGATACCAATAATTCTCGAAGTATTTTTAACATTTTCTTTAAACTGTATTAAGTTACAAATACTTGAAACAGCGAATGGTAATTGCTGCATTTGAAAAAATTGAAATTTTATACTCCTAGTACAATTACTTTAACAATACTTTGAAATAATACAGTTAAGTCACGTACATTCATTTCGAGGTAAATTCTTGAGTTCAACTTAAAAACTACGCGACAATAACAACAATACCATACAAACCTGGAACTCTTAAATCTGAGACCGAATCTTTAAACACGATAAGTGTGATCACAGAAGTGACTTGGGTCACACTTTGAAATCGGCAACATAAGCAAATCTCTCAATTAAACTGGCGTTTCACTATTCTTTCAATATTCCCTAAAAACACTGACGGCGAAAGAAAGCACGAGTTTTTTATCGAGTATAAAGGTCTTTGTCCAAAAAACTAATTTAATATTAAAAACTGTGAACGATACCTAAAGATGAATTACTCGTACGTACAACCACCTCCGAAATATAATTTTTTGTACTGATACAACGTATGAAATGGTGCAAAAAGCTCTCTCAGTACTGGTGTACTCAGCGTCTCCGAGAATCTGATACAATGCAACTTCCGAAATCCTTCATGACGTAACGCGTTACCAAAGATACACACCTCTACTTTACGGCCTAGTGTGCATCACCACTGTACAAACCACGGACCTACATGGGATAGACTGGATACCGCGTTATTTGAACAGCAGTTCGATCGCCAGATTTTGCAGACACCTTATGAAATTTAGTAGAGCTCAGAAAATTTACTTTGTGGAGAAAGCGAAAGGCGGCATTTTTAAAAATTATTTTCAGGCAAAATTAAATTATTGTTGTTTGAATGTAAATCTGATTATTTTGAATGTATATTCATACATACATCAAAAACATTATGGTTAAATTTCACACCTGCGGCGTTTCATACGCCATGTATGGTGGTATCTCAAAGCTTTGTCAAAAATAAGAGAGCAAGTCCAGAGTCCAGAACTAACTAACCTCTAACCAACACCCTCTATTCCAACCTCCCTCCCTCTCCTCCAACCTTCGCAAACATTCTTGTAAACTCTCTTCACAATTTCATTATCTTCCATTCTTTCAACATGCCCAAACTACCTTAACACCAGACCACACGATTTCTCACTATCAATCTGGCGCACGATACACACTTCTAAAATTACCCATCTCAACTGCTCTTACCCTTGACGACTTCTTTTCATGCCATGTCAATGTTCACACTAGGGTTTCTTTCCCGGCTGTTTTTATTGGATTTGAAAATCCCGGGAATTGGACAAATATCCCGGGAAATCCCGGAATTTTAAAATGACAATTTTTAGCCAAATTATGTTAAACCTACTGCTAAATTATGCTAAATCGCCTAAAATTATGTTAAATAATTATTTTAATTTTATGGGCTATTTTTAGGGAAGAAAATACATAAAAATGCTCATTTTCTTCATTTTAGTCAGTTTAGCTACTTTTATAATAAACTCTGAATAAAAAAAAAGAAAAAATGGGTTTAAAAAATTGTGGAGAAACATATAATTTTCAGTATTCATTCTACATCAAAAATAAAAAGGCATACTAATGTCACTCACTAAATCATCATAATACATGAAACCATTCTTATTTCCCCGAGTGCGCATGATAAATATTATGTTTAATAAATAATAAATAGCTACCACTGATTGGTAAACTCAATTAAAGTATTACAATGCAAAAGTGGTCATCTAGGCATAAGTAATTGGTTATCCCAATTCTAAAAGGATATTTTATCACTGAACAATAAAAAAAATTACCGCTTTTAAATATACAACCATTGCCTGGATTTCCCGGGATCCCGGGAATTGGCTTAATTTTTTTCGGAATTCCCGGGGTGAAGAAATCTGCATATAAGGAGAAACCCTAGTTCACACCCATACAAATGTGTCTGTACTAACGCGTTTTTATGTAAACATCTCGCGGCACCTCACCAAGTCTCCTCTCCCTCGCAAGCACTCTCAACACATCCCAAACCTTTCTCCCTTGATTCACTGTATTATTGATTTCATCCGCACTTGTACCTCTTGTTCAAAACATCCCAAATACTTAAAAAGACTACTACCTCTAGTGTTTCACCATCACACGACAGTCCAAATTTCCGCCCCCTCTCCACAATCAATAACTTTCTTTTACCAACATTCACTTTCAACCGTCTTCTCTCTCACACCGCCACAAAACTCTTAACGGCCTCTTGCATATCAGCATCATCCGCATACAATAGATCTAACAGACCCCACCTATTCCCATCACACCCGAGTCATTCCTCTTTTAAGCATCCACACTTTCACCTCTCTTTTCACTCCACCCATAAAAAGATTGAACAGCCACGGAGACCAACGCGCACCAACACCGAAATCAAACCATTCATCCAGTTCTTTATTTACTCTCTCACGCGCACTAGTTCCATCATAGACTCGTGAATGCAGTGAAGAGTTTCTATCACCAACTCCATACATACCAAAGACTTGCCGCAGAGCTTCTCTATTTACTCTATCATACGCTTTAAGATTCATAAAAGACACGTATACCTTGCGATCCTTTTCGCATGCTTCTTAATCACTCGATCCACACAGCCTCTTCGATCTTAGAACCCTCATTGCTCATCGCTCACCAAGCATTCTGTAATACCACGAACTCGGTCTATAACTATACTACCATACACCTTCCCCAATACATTTAACATACACCTCTGTAGTTCTTACATTCGCTCCTTTCACCTTTCATTTTGGACAACGGAACAATTATTATTTTCTTTCAGTCTTCAGTACTGAATGTAGTGCGCGCGCGTTAATATTATCAACTTTGGTAAAATAGTTTAATCTTTCTAAATGTATAGAAAAAAGATTTTTAATAAATAAGGCCGATTGCTGCCAAAAACGGCGAATCAGAAGATCTCTATATGGGGTCTCTACAGCAAAAATATGCCACATAATCAATTTCATACATTAAAAAAAATTTCACTATTTTTGATCATAAACATTTATTAAACTAGAATTTACAAATTAAATAATATAACGATAAATTTTTTAAATTTAAAAGTTAATTATATTATGAATATAAAAGTTTGGGCGAAATCAAACAAATCTAAAATCCTGCGGTTGAGGGATGAATAGCGGGTCTATCCCATATATGTTTATGGGAGGAACGATAGTACAGTATTAAAATTAACTATTTTGGCAATTTAAATGGTACTGGTTTTAAAATTTATTTCTGTCGTAATGTTAAAAATTAAAAAATATATTACAATTTTATATTTTTTTTTTATGTAAATTTGCATTTTTACATTAGTGCAGAATTATTAAGTAAAAAAAGAATCTATTTATGTACCTTTCTTGAGAACATCAAGAAAGATAAAGTGGCGGCAGTAGAATATTCGGTAGTTAAATGTTTTTTTTTATCTAATACAAATTAATTGTTGCGATTAATAATAATAATAATTAATCCTTAGTAAGTTTCGTTGTAACATACTTCAACCTCATAAAATTCTTTCACCTTAACAATTCAGTTTTTAACACGTGGATTAATGTAATAATGACACGAAATAATGGGTCGTATTTATCGCTGCACCAACAGCAACACTCAAAGCTATCCCAAAACAGGTACATCAAACTCTTAGGTACAAGAATTTGATTAAATGCGAACAAAAGCTTTTCCCTTCTACATTAACTATGAATAAAAGCTCAGTGATATATAATTATTAATAATAACAATAACAGGGTAAGCAAAATAAAAAAAAGAAATTGTTCGCGTACAATATGTTACAATTCAGTGGTTCTTAACCTTTTTCGACTGCGACTCAAATTCTGGTCGCGGGGGAAGCTCGGCGACCCGTGCCTTTAAACAGTTCACTCGTAATAGATAATAAAATAATTAATGGTAAAATGATTAGGATAACTAATAAATGACAAATGACAATTTAATGACCCAATCAAAATGGCTTGGCGACCCAGGTTAAGAACCACCGTGCTACATAGTCTCAATCAAGGTACGCTATTCTTACCAACAGCAATCCCATACTTAATTTTAATCTGAAATTTCCGGAAAGATTACTATTATTCAACAATCTACGTCAATGGTCCCTTAGATAAGAGTCCTTTAACTTTAAGCAGTTGTATTTCTCCTTTAACAACTTCTGAAGTAATTCAAAACGAGTTGCGGATAATGTCATTGATAATACATATGTACTGTACGTGAAAACGCCGCAATTAGAACTTTTCTTTTTTACCCATACAATTACTTATATAATGTACATTAGCCCTTAATGGGGAGAGTGGACATGACGTTTTTGAGCTAAAATAGCCACCTTAAAATGTAAGCAAGTTACCTCAATAATTCAAATCATAAGTTGCATTCAACCATTCTGATTTAACAAAATGAAACATACGTGTAACTAACAATTTTTAACGGAAAAACATACGTTATTTTGAAAAACTTCAAATTGCTGTGGAACGTTCGGGGGAACAAACAAAAAAAATGTATGTAAATATTTTTTCAAAATAGGAAAATTTGAATAACAATGTCTACTCTCTTCCATCCGTATTGAGGAACTGTGCTTTCTTTCTCTTTCACATCAAAGGCTCGACGTAGTTGCCCGGGAAGAGTCCGGTGACGCCATCCAGAACGCCTTCCCACCACCCGTCATCATTCTTCTTCAAGACGTAAATAACTGCGTTCTCCGAGAATGATAACTCATCGTCTTTGTCTGCTGTGTAGTCGTAAACGGCAATCACTGAAATGAAACGAAGCTGTGAATGGATCGATGTCTCAACTCGACAATATTACGTTGTCTTGATGAACAGACGGAAAGCTATATTACAACGGTGGCCAAACCCCGGCTCGCGAGGTTGTTAACTGCGGCTCGCAAGACAATTTTGGTTTTTATTGTATTTATCATAAAAGACAAAATTCATAATACAAATATAATTTTTTTTTCACAAAAAAAATATGAAAAAAAAAACCGAGGAAAAATTGAATTGACAATAAAATGCGTCATGCGTACGACAATTTCCTTTGCGTGACAGGCACTAAGCGGGATAATTACGTAATTAACACCAATCGGCCCTGCGGGCCGCGTGTAGTAACGAGTGTGTGTTTTAAAATTGGCTTCTTAGATCAAATAGTGGCTATTTTTCTCAGCTATACAACCCCTTAGTTGCTTAAAATGACTGAGCAGACAAAGTGTAAGAAAGAGAAATATGAAGAAGAAAATAGAGTTTTTAAACAGGAGTGGGAGGAGAGCTTTGCCTTTACTGTTAAGGGTGGGAAACCTGTGTGTTTTATCTGCCACGTGGCACTCAATCACTTTAAGGCGTCATCATGAAACTAACCATGAAAATTTTATTATGGAATTTCCTCCCAAATCAGAATTGCGGAAGACAGTTAACAATGTTGAAATCTAGCCTAGTTGCCCAACAAACTGTACTTTCATCATTGTGTAAGACAGCTGACTTAACTACTGAAGTTAGTTTTGTTATGGCATGGAATATTGCTCGTGCTCAACTTCCCTACAGTAGTGGAGAATTTGTGAAGAAGAATATTGCCGATATTACTGCAATTCTCGCTCTAGATAACACAAAGCTTCGAGAACAAATAGCAAGTATTTCTATTTCCCGCCACACTAGAGACAGACATATTTCCCAGATCAGTGCTGAAATTACATGCTCGTTGCAGAGTGATTTGAAGAATTCTGTTGCATTCAGTTTGGCCCTCGATGAATCCACAGATATTAAAGATAACCCTCAACTGGCGATATTTGTTCGTTATGTTACTGGCGATGGAAATGTGAAAGAAGTAGTCTTGGACTTAATGACCCTAAGAGAAACCACGAGGGGGATGACATAAAGAACGCACTTGACGAGGCATTATCAAATGCTCAAGTACCATTGAATAAACTTGTCAGTGTTGCAACAGATGGAGCACCAGCTATGATAGGACAAAATGTAGGCCTAGTTGGGCTCTTGACACGCGATCCCAAGTATCCTGTCTCTCTCTTTATTCACTGTATCATTCACCGTGGTCATTTGGTAAGCAAGTACTTTAGATATGACAGTGTTATGAAATGTGTTCTAGAAATTGTGAATTTCATTCGTTCAAATGCAAAAACGCACCGAGCGTTTAGAAATTTTATCGAGGAGCTGGATCTTCAAGATAAGCCAGATAACCTTTCATTCTACTGTATTGTAAGGTGGTTATCAACTAGTAATCTCCTGAATAGGTTTGTTGCACTGTTGGAGACTATCATTGATTTCTTGAAAGAAAAGGGAAAGTCATACCCACGACTAGATCACGAATGAGTGCAGGATCTGATGTTTTTTGCTGATGTAATACAACACCTTCAAAATCTAAATTTTGCACTTCAGGGAGAGGATAAGGTCATTTCTGACCTTACACAGACAGTTTTCAGTTTTCAGAATAAAATAAAGCTCTTCCAAAAAGACCTAGTAATAAAAATATTTGACCACTTTCCCCACCTGAAAAACCGAGCAAACACTTTTCCTGATATTGAAATAAAAGATAGTAAATTGGACGAATACAAAGGTAAATTAGAAGGACTATTAATGATTTTCAGTTCAGGTTTGATGAACTAAAGAAGCTAAAACCATGCTTCGAATTTCTTGTAAATCCTTTCCTGATTGATGTCATCAACGATGGCTGTCCTGTTACCACACCTTTTGTTGCGGAAGTTGCTTTAATACAAACAGAACTTTTGGAGCTACAGGAGGACGTGGGTTTAAAGTTGATACATAAAAGCTTATCTGCAGTTGAGTTTTGGAAGCAAGTACCAGAGACAAAGTATCCACCTCAGGAAAACCAGTTTCTGACTTATCTCAGTTTTCGGGACAACTTATTGCTGTGACGCACTCTTCTCGGTAATGAAGTTTGTAAAGTCAAAACATCGTGCTGCCCTCACTAACGAACACCTGACTGAGCTTCTTCATACCGCCTTAACATCACATCAGCCAGACTTTAAAGCATTAACAGCCAAAATGAAGACCCCAACTTAGCCTTCTACAAGCAGTAATTAAACAATTTAATAATGTGAGTATAACTATATGTATATGTTTTTAATAATTAAATTCTTTTTAAAATATTTTGCGGCTCTCGTACATCTGAAAAACGTCGTATGTGGCTCTTGGGTCCAGGAAACTTGGCATTCCCTGCTATATTACCGTACGTTGAAATAGCTGAATAAACATGAAAAGAAACAATGGCACTGGAACTAAAATCGGATTCAGGAGTCGATATCTATAGGCAATACACTATTACGGAATTGTTTTAACCACTCCGAAGTACACGTTCATCTACAGTAGTTAATTATCAGGTCATCCCATAAGTAACGTCGTTTTTTTACCTTTATTTCGAAATGAAAATAAAACTACATCAAAATAAATTTTAATCAATTATATATTTTCCTTCACTTTCTGACTCCGACACCTCTCGACTTCCATGTTGATAAAATTCTTTCAGTTCAGAAGCAAAAAACTCGGAGAGGGCAATGTTGATAGCCTCAAAACCTTCAAGTTCTTTTCTGTCAAGATAGTTTTGAAGACTTCTGAATAGGTGGTATTCTGATGGTGCAAGGTCTGGTGAATACGGAAGATGTGGAATTTTTTCCCAACCAAGCTGTTCAATTTTGGCAATGGTGATTCGAGCAGTATGAGGACGCGCGTTGTCCTGTTGAAACACAACACCCTTGCGATTGGCCAAAGAAGGACGTTTTGTTTGCAATGCAGCTCTCAATCTTTGAAGTTGCTGACAGTAGACTTCGGCTATAATGGTTTGATTGGGCCGCAACAGTTCAAAATAAACCACTCCTTGAATATCTCACCAAACGCACAGCAAAACCTTCCTGGGGTACAGATGTCCTCTTGGCTGTGGTGTAGCAGATTCCCCGGCATTAACTCAATGCCGATGACGCTTAACATTGTGATAAAGCACCCATTTTTTATCCCCAATAAAGAGTCGATTCAGAAACGGTGCTTGAAGTTGTCGAGAATGCAATGAAGGGCAAATGTTTAGACGATCTTTACAGATGTCTGGTGACAACGTATGGGGAACTCACTTCCCAAGTTCGACACATTTCCCAGTCGTTGCAGGTGGCGATGAACTGTGGAACCGGTGGAATTTAGTCGCTGGGCAAGTTCTTCAACAGTTACAGCAGGATTTTCTTCAAGTGTAGCTATTAGAAGGTCATCATTGGAGTCAACAGGTCGGCCCGAGCGCGCTTCATCAGTTAAGCTATAATCACCATATCTAAACTTCTGGAACCATCTTTGACATTTCCTTAATATTTAAAGCTTCCTCCCCGTAAATATCCTGAATATTTTTGGCGGCCGCAGTCACGTTATTTCCTTTTCTAAACTCATAAAGCATTATATGCCTAATGGTTCCTCTGACACCTCCATCTTATCCGTAAGGGTGAAATAAACGAAGATTGTTAACGCGATGAAATTTCACTTAGACTGAAAAGTAAAATGTCTAAACACAAAAAATTCGAGTTTTCCACAAAATATACACAGAAACATGTGCAAATACGACGCGAGTTTAGCAATGCAAAAAAACGACATTACGTATGGGATGACGTAATATCTCGGCCCATAACATCAACAGGGTTTACAGAAAAGGCAAACTGATCATTCCTTCACTGGATGAGCGAAATCTGAAATTTAATAAATAAAGTAATGCATTTTTTTCTTACCCTTTTCAATATAGTTCGGAGGAACAAAAGGGGTAGTTTCCGGTTCTTGTGGAGGAGGGGGAGGTAAAGGTGGGGACGAAGCCCCCGAAGAGCGGCTATGGAAGTCCTGTTCACTCACTACTCCTGAAGACGCGGGTGAAGGAGGGGCTGCAAAACCGAGAGAACTGTTAAAAAGTTCACAGAAAAATCAGCTTCTTATGGAGAAGGTGGAGGGTGAGAGGTCACATAACATGGACTGATATTATTTGGGGAATACTTTCAGTTCTTAAAGAAATTTATGAATTACAGCGAAATTTAAGAAAAATGACCATGATTAATTATTTCACTGTGTTGAGTGAATGGTGAAGTCAAATGTTGTTTACCTAGAAGGCTTTAATTACATAAATCACTAATACAGTATAGCTAACAATAACATCAGTACAAATACAAAGTGAACTCAAGAATATAACTTGGAAATAAAATTTAAATACAGTCCTAAGGTAGTATTCGCAAAAAATAGTAATTATTAAGAACAGATATAGAAAATGAAAGTCAACAGACTTACTGCAGTTAGGCCAATGTTAATTAATAGGAATGGATTATTTATATTTAAAATAACTACTTTATACAATTTTTGTTTATCTGTGTAACTATCCAACTCAAGTTATTCTTTTACTGCAGTTTATTGATTATTGTAACCAATTAGGCCCTTTAGAATTATGAAACTGCATTTTTAAATGATAAAACTTGGATAAACTTACGTTTTAAAGGTTAGTTTAATGTATTTGAACATGCTTTTTAATAATTAAATCTTTTCTTTTTGATGAACAGCGCTCCTGAAGGAATTTATGTATGAAATTTTTTTAAAAAACAATTAGTCTCTAAGCACAGAAAGCCCCAAAATGTATTATGTAAAATGCATTATTATATAACAGTGGTTTCAATATTACAGTGTGAGCACGGGAAAGGACCATAAACCAAGTCCGATACGCATCTACAAATCAGTTTGTCTAATCATGCAAACAAGTATATTACGATGCTCGAATCATTACACTCGGTTAAGATAAATCAAAGGAGTAAAAACTACTTTCGTCAATCCATGCTGTAAAGAAAAACTTTCGTAAATAATCTCAGAAAAACTGAGAGAGCAAAAGTAAGTGAATTAAAAACAAAGCACATGCTTCTTCAATAAGGTTCTAGAAGGTACTAAATGATGCTATAATTCGACACTTCATCCATTAACTACGAGAGATTTCGAATGACGATGCCTTTATCACCTATTTCAGCTTCCACCATTGGGTTTTGTGGCGTGCCAGCATTAGTGGGCATTGTCTTGATGGTAAGATTTTTAGGTAAGGTTAGAGCTGGGCGAATCAGGGTTGGGTATCCTTGACAGAAAGGTAAAACAAATTGCAGAAATATTAAAGGTTGTTTAAAAATATATTACTGAAAAACTCTCAAATATTAGGGACTAGGGCCTAATTAGCAACTTCAGTTCAATCACTTTATACTTATCTTTAAAGTTATGTTAGAGTAGTGAACCCTAAAAAGAATAAAATTGGGCTTAGATTTACTTATATTAGTAGAGTAATAATAATAATAATAATAATAATATAATAATAATACCATTAAATGTTTAAATCAATGTCCAACACTACAACATTATTTTAAACACCCTATATGAATATAGTTTTGGAAATAGGTTCGCTTCAAAACAAAGAATTTCTAAAAAGCACAAAAAATTACGAGTTGGTAGTATTTTATTCTTTGAATATTTATTCTTTTTGATGATGATGATGATAACAATAATAATAATAATAATAAATTTCTCTCAAAAACGAATCATTACTGATTACTAAATATTTATGTTATAGAAATTTTTGTTTCTAGGCAAACTCTTTTCCGAAACTGTACCCAATTCCATAATGTAACAAATCGGCAATCTTCTCACGAATCTTTAACACGGTCCTTAATATGCTTCAACGATTCTTTTATCGAACACGTACTGTAAAAGTAAGATTCATTTACGAAACAATTTTTAAATAAGTTAGGCTATCCAAGAAGCCTTTACTACGACCACCTGTCAGACGGCTCAAGTTGAAGAACTGCCGGTGTCCTACCTCAGTTCAACATTAAAAAATTTACGAAATAAAAATGAAGATAAAACCTATTGTAACAACAAAGCCCAGTCACATCCTACATTACTGCAATGCTTATGAAGGATGTAGGTCTATTGTGGGCAAGCTAAGGCCAGGGCACTTATGGCACGTGATTGTTTTTTTATGAGAATTATTAGAAATACAGTAAATACTCGATAAGTCGGACTATATAGGGCTCTAGCCAGTCCGACTCATTGAAAAGTCCGACTCATCGCGAATTACCTTAATTACCCCCCCTATTTACCCCTAAAGAGGCATAAATACTCTCTAACCTTTTAAGTTCGATTAGTGAAAGTCTAATACAATGTTCAAAATAAACAAAATAAACATTAAAAAACAATAAAACTTTGTTTCACTTACCGTTGCTGGAATTATTTTGAGCAAATTTTGAGGAAATAAAACACTTCTCTCAGTAAAATAAACAAGAGAATAATAGCACTTGACAGAGGACGAGTCCGACTCATCCCGAATTCCGACTCATCGAGTATTTACTGTACTCTTAAACAGTCTTTCTATGAAAAGCGCATCAAATTTTTTAAACCAAAGAAATACATATACGTACAGTTGCCGGCATATGTAATGTTCTTCGCCTCACAGGCGACTCCGGACATGTGGCAACGCCACAGCGTAGTCAAGGTACCCCAACTGGGGGAAGATGGGGGTGGAGGGGGAACAACCGAATCCAACAACAAATAACATTGACATACAGGTAAGGCGCCGTTCAAAAATTACATAACGCTAATTTTGCTAAAACATGAACCCCCCCTCCCTGTAACGGAGCTCTCTGATTTTGCATCTACAGGGTGGGCCCTAAGTTTCCATACATAGGAAAAATAATTTTTTTTTTATGGACAACCATTTTTATTTATATAATATGCTCTACATGGTTGCCATTGTTTTGAAAACACATTTCAATACGTGTTCCCCACTGTTGATGAACACGCATTAGCACAGTTGACGTTATGCTTGTAATGGCGTTGGTGATACGTTCCTTTAGATGATTTATGTCTCGTATCTTTTCCTGATACACCATGGCCTTCAAGTGCCCCCAAAGATAGAAATCAAGGGGGGTGAGATCTGGGGATCTGGGAGGCCACTCCACAGGACCACGCCGACCAATCCAAGCATCCGGAAACTGCTGATCCAAATACCGACGCACGTGAAGACCATAATGAGGTGGAGCTCCATCTTGCTGGAAGTAAACTGGGAAGTTACCTTCCTCGTTTAGCAGGGATGGGAAAATCTCTTCTTGCAACATGTTAAGATACCTTTCGGCATTAAGATTTCCACTGACAAAAATTGGTCCAATAATTCTGTCACCCCATATCCCGGCCCACACCATCACTTTACCGGCACCTTGCATCTTCGTCGGACTCAGCCAGTTAGGGTTAGCATTACTCCAATAACGTATGTTTTGCCGATTAACCTCTCCATTGACGTAAAAATTTGCTTCATCAGTAAACAAGATCTTACGTCAAACGCATATTCTTAGGGTATCTGAAACATAAAAACAAACGTTTAATTTTTCCTATGTATGGAAACTTACGGCCCACCCTGTACTTTTATATATTGCTGAGAATTTTACTTTTGGATACTTTTGAACTTTATATACTTGCGTTTAAATTTACGTTGTTATAGTCAAGTAATTGAATATTAGTGGTTTTTAGCGATTTAGAAGTTTTCATAGCGTGCCGGCTTAATTTAATTTATACCTGTGACGGTTTAAACTAATTTTTAACTGCGCGATGCCGTCGCAGAAATCGTCGTGTGTTAGGTGTAGGGTTAACCGGTGGTATTCGGAATTTAAGGATTATAACGGCGGTCCAATGGCAATTACCGATAGATCAGTTTGTTTCTTTTGAGAGTTCATGGAGGAATTAGTTGGTATAAAACGCAGTGTACGTGAGGTAGCGGATAGACTTGCAACGCTTGATGAGGGCAGGGTTAGGGCTACGGTTGACGTAGGCCGAACCAATACTAACGTTGAAGACGTTAGTAATTTGCAGGGTGAGGTGCGTAACTTAGTTTCTAGTTTAGGTAGCTTGTCGGGAAGGTTAGATAGAGTTGAGGAAGGGGTTAAGGTTAGTCCGAGAGTAGTAGATAGCGAGGGATTTAGAGGTTAAGGGTGGAGCTAGGCCGCGTACGTTAGGTGATAGGAATCCCCCCCCTATCGAGGTTTCGAACCCTTTCGCCCATTTGGAAAGGGACGTGAATGAGGGGGAAACTATTTTAATTGGGGACTCTTTAGTGCGCCACATGGACAAAGAGTTCGTTAAACGGAATCCAACCAAGAGGAGGAGGGTCTGTCTCCCAGGGGCCAGGGTTGAGAGTTAGAGACGAAGTGGATAGGGTTGACGTTGCTTCCCGTCACTCAATGTTGGTGACGATGGTAGGAGGCAACGACTCGTATAGGCCCGATACGAGAGTGCCTGACCTTTTGGAGATATAGGGGGTTAATTAGGTCCCTGAAGGCGAGGTCAGATAGGTCTTTAGTTCTAGGTATTACCCCTAGGCACGGGTTGGGTCTTAGAATTACGTCAAAAACAATATTTTTGAATAACAAATTAGAAGAGATTTGTGCTGAGGAAAATGTACCCTTCGTAAAGCTGTGGTCAGAATTCAGTGATCCTAGCCTTTTTATAAAAGATGGGGTGCATTTTAATGAAATAGGTAATGCTAGGCTAGGTAGGTTAATAGACGAAAACGTGCGAAAGCTGTATAGGTCGAAGCCTTCTTTAAACGTTGTGGGTCCGGGAAACGCGGGCCCGACGTGATAAATAGTTTAAAACGCGGGCCCGTGGTAAAAAATAACTTAAACGTCTTTTATTGCAACGCGCGTAGTATTAGAAATAAATTAAATGAATTTAAGGCGGTAATTTATTCCGGCAACTATGATATAGTTGCTATCACTGAAACTTGGTTGAATAACGTGACTCGGGACTTGTTGGGGGAACTTGATATACCGGGTTTTAAACTCTTTACTAATGATAGGTTACATAGGTTTGGCGAAGGCGTTTTGCTGTACATTCGTAATTTCCTTAGGGTTATCGAGGTTAAGTTAGATTTTCCGGCAGCAATTAATGCGATATGTGTTGAAGTTAGGGCGCGTAGTATTAGTTTTAATTTTGTTGTTGTTTATAGACCTCCCGTTCAACCCCTCGATACAGATACTAGATTTTACTCACTTCTTGGTAATTTTATTGGCAATCGGAATAGTATAATTGTCGGAGACTTTAACTGCCCTAATGTTAATTACGAGAATTTTACTGGTAATGAGGAGGGTTTGAGATTGGTTGAGTTTATGGACGATAACTTTTTACGACAGATAGTTACCGAACCAACGCGCGGTGACAATATTTTAGATTTGGTGATGACGAACGGCGAGAATATAGTCGAAGGTTTAGGATGTAGCGATCATCAAATTCTTAGGTTTAAGTTATTGATAGAAAACACTCAGGATAGTAATGTAATAGAAGTCCCTGATTTTCGTAGGGCTAATTTTGATAGTTTTGCTGATAGGATGAGAGTAGTGGACTGGGATAACTTATTTATGGGTAATGACACAAATTTGCGTTGGGTGGCGTTTAAAGAAAGTTTTAGGGATATTGAAAGGGAGTTTATTCCTCGTAGGCCCAAGCGCGCTAGAAATCGTGGTAGGCCGAAGTGGTGGAGTAGGGAAATAGGAGTGTTTATAATAGAGCGTATAGACTTAGTAAGCGCAATGGCACGGTAGCTAACTTTAATAGATATATCGAGCTTAGACGTCAGGTTAAAAGATCAGTTAGGAATGCCAAGCGTAATTTAGAGATAGTTATAGCTGCGGATAGTAAACATAATCCAAAAAAGTTTTTTGAATACGTAAATAATCGTAAGTCGGTAAAAGATAACATAGGCCCTCTGGTGGATGTTAATGGCGCTTTGGCTTCTGACGCTCAGGCGATGGCGGGTATTTTCAATAACTTTTTTGCGACAGTTTTTACCGTAGAAAACGTAAATAATGTCCCCGACGTTGACGATATCGTTCCATTTAGTAGCGAGACTATTTTAGATGAAATAACTGTTTACGAGGCTGAGATTGCGCATTATATCGATAGGCTAAAAGTTAGCAAGGCTCCAGGCCCTGACGCTTTTTATCCCAGACATTTGAAAGATTTGAAAGACGTTATCGTAGGCCCCTTAACGAAGATTTTTAATCAGTCACTCGAAACGGCGATTATTCCTGAAGACTTCAAATTAGCTAACGTCACGCCTATTTTTAAAAAAGGCGACCGCGCAGTAGCTAGCAATTATAGGCCCATTAGCTTAACGTCAATTGTCGGTAAACTTTTGGAATCCGTAGTTAGGGATCGTATTATTTATCGATCACTTAGAAAGTAGAGATTTGATTAATAGTAGTCAGCATGGGTTTCGACGCCATAGGTCTTGTTTAACTAATTTGTGAGAATTTTATAACGAAATAGTGCGCGAATACGATAGGCATAGAGCAGCTGACGTTATTTATTTAGATTTTAAAAAGGCGTTCGATACAGTTCCGCATAGGAGACTAATTGCGAAGGTTAAAGCGCACGGTATACGCGGTCAGGTAGCTAACTGGTTAGAAGATTGGCTTCGTGCTAGGAGACAGAGGGTCGTAGTTAATGGTAGTGAATCGGGGTGGTTAGATGTAGGTAGCGGTGTCCCACAGGGTTCAGTGTTAGGCCCACTGCTATTCGTCATTTACATTAACGACATAGATGTAGGATTGACTAGTAACGTGTCAAAGTTCGCGGACGATACTAAAATAGGCGGTAAGGTTGTTAACGAAGACGATAGAAATAGGATCCAAGACGATGTAAATAGGATTATGGAGTGGACAGGTAAGTGGCAGATGCAATTTAACGTAGACAAATGTAAAGTTTGGATATAGGTTCTCGCAACAATAATTACGCGTACACGATGGATGATAGGGAGTTAGCGAGCGTTGACGAGGAAGTAGATTTAGGCGTACGCGTATCTAAGGATTTAAAGGTTAGGAACCAGTGCCTGGAGTCTTGCGCAAAAGCTAATAGGATGTTAGGCTTCATAGCGCGTAATTTCGAATTTAAATCGAAGGATATTATATTGCCCCTTTACAAGTCCCTAGTCAGGCCTCATTTAGAATATGCCGTTCAGTTTTGGTGCCCGTACTTGCGTGAGGATATTGATAGGTTAGAAAGGGTTCAGCGTCGTGCCACGAAACTTATTCCGTCATTGCGCAATAAGCCTTATGAAGATAGGATTAAAGAGTTAGACCTGTATTCACTCGAAACTAGAAGATTAAGGGGGGAGCTTATTGAAGTTTTCAAAATCGTTAATAACATCGATAACGTAAATTTTGACAAATTGTTCACTTTCGATAATAGTAATACTCGCAATAACGGATTTAAGTTGCGTGGCAGACGTTTCATTACTAATATCGCTAAAAACTTCTTTACGTTTAAAGTAATTGATAAATGGAATAATCTTCCCGCGTCAGTCGTTCATTCTACCAGCGTTAATATGTTTAAGAACCGTCTTGACAGACATTTTAAAAATATTAACGTTGTTTAAAATTAAAAAAGAAAGTTAACAACAGGAGCTCTGGTGGTGGTGCTCGAGGATGAGTCTGTTGACGATGAATGCCAGCTTGTGACATGCCAGCGTGTGATGCCAGCAATTAAAAAAAAAAAAAAAATTAGACTAACACGAACGTTGATGTAGCTCGTAGCGTAAACTAACTCACTTTTTGTTTAACTGTACCTACTTTTTTTTTTTTTTTTCTTATCTCCTTTCTTTGCATGTCTCTAACTCTTTCCTTGCATGTTTGTAGTTTGCATGGTATGACAGTGAGTTAAGACTGTGTTTGCATGGTTTGTAAGCGTTCTTATTTTACTTTTCATCTTTCACCCCTCTCCTATTTTCTCCGACTATTTTTCTGACTTGTCGGCAGTGGCCGGCGGATGATGATGGTGAGACTTTTTTTCCTCTTTCTGAATGAATGTTAACCCACGAATGATAGGTGTTGCTCCTTACTTAACCCCTTATTCTCTTCTCTTAACCCCTTACTCTTTCCTTTCTCTCGGGCTAGCCTTAGAGTGGATCTTAGGGTCTTTGTTAGCCTTAGCTTCTGTAGATCTGTAGATCATCTTAAGGGGTGCCTGGTCTAGTGTTACAGAACGTTAAACCTAGGCTGACCATACGTACCGTTTTTTTTATGGGTTCTGTATGGGTTCTGTCACTGAAGAATAATTGTAAGCTCAATATGTTTATGTACTTACTTTTTCATGAATACAGAATATTACATAACCCCCGTCCCGCCATCCCGTCCCGTTTTTGTCTCAAGGAAATATGGTCAGCCTAGTTAAACCAAACAAATATTACAGCAGCTTGTTTTCAATTATCATCTACCATTGCTTAACACGGAAAACCACTTTCCAATGGTGATTATTTAAAAGAAGCTTTTATAAACTGCTCATATTATTTATTTGAAGACTCTCAGAATAAAGATCAAATAATTAAACGTATTAATGAGTTGCTTGTTGCCAGAAATACAGTCAAAGATAGAATAATTATCATGGACAAAGATGTATCTGATCAACTGTTATTGGATTTGACAAATGCTGGAATGTTTTCAATTTGTTTGGATGAAAGTACAGATGTCACATCACAGGCCCATCTAGCAGTTATTGCAAGATTTTATTCCGAAAAACCACAGGACAGGATATTATGAATAAATTGAAGAAGGAATTCATCCAAATGGGTATTAATTTCAGAAATATTGTATCTGTGACGACTGATGGAGCTCCGAGTATGATTGGAAAAAATGTTGGATTTGTTCAATTACTTAAACAAGAAATGAAACACCCTTCAGTTGAATTTCATTGTATTTTACACCAAAAACTCTTTCGGCAGAAAAAAAGTTTAAAATCACTTGAAAATGTGATGTCTCTTGTGACAAAGATTGTCAATTTTATAGTTGCTCACGACTGCTCACGTTTGCTCACAAACGTCAATTTACCAAACTATTAGATGAGGTTGACTCTCAATTTTCAGGGTTAGTCATGTATAATAATGTCAGATGGTTAAGTCGTGGTCAAGTTTTGAATTGCTTTGTTGAATTGTTAGAAGCAGCAAGATATTTTTTTGAATAAAAAGGAACATGAATATCCAGAACTGACTGACATGAATTGGTTGAATGACTTACATTTTTTCGCTGATTTCACATTGCATTACAATGCTTTAAATAAAAAGTTGCAAGGTCGTAGCTGTGTTGAATCATCAGTTTGAAAATATTAAAACTTTTGAAAAAACTAAATATTTTCTCAAAAGATCTGGCAGAAAAATTGAAATATTTTCCATTATTGCAGAAACACTTCTTGACTTTAAAATAGTTTGCAGACAATGAAGAAAATAAATCGGACATGCTCAAAAAGTACTCTTCAATAATAAAAGATACCAGACAATCACTTTCAGAGAGGTTTTCACAATTTCGACAAATTAATGCAACATTACAATTCATCCAATTCCCCCATACTATTCAATTCGAAGATCTTCAGTTATCAGCGTTTCATTGGTTTGACATTGGTAATTTGGAAATGGAATTAGTTGACTTCCAAGAAAGTGCAGTAGAGACTAAATTTATTGATCTTAAATCTGAAGTTACAAGAAAAGGAATTGGAGTCGTCAATTTTGGGTGTAACCAGAGAACAACAATCAATAGAAAGAGTAGAGAATCTTATTCTTGCAGAATGGAACTCTTTACCAAATTCTTTTGCATCAATGAAAAAGCTAGCATTAGCTCTGACAACAGTGTTTGGTTCATCTTATTCATGTGAACATTTATTTTCCTCCATGAATTTCGTCAAATCCACCACTAGGAATCGCCTTGGCACAGATATGAGTGCTGTAGGTGTGAGACTAGAGACAACTAAATATAAACCTCGGATCAAAACATTAGCAGCTAAAATCCAACAAGTTTCTCACTAAAAATAATAAGTAAATAAATTATTGTGACCCAATTTCGTTTTTTTTAAATCAAAAGTAACAAAAATGACCCACCAGCGAAAAAGGTTCACCACCACTGGCCTACACAAAAAATACGAAAATTTCCTGCAGGCGAACATTTTGCATTCACTAGTATATAAAAAGTTATATTGTAGTAGCTGTTCATATAGATTTGCAGTAATCATAATGGAACCTTATTACTGTATAAGACTAGTAAACTACATGGAGTTCAATGCTGTTCACAATCATAATTGTTTATCGTTATGAACAAACAACATGAACATGAACATGAATATAATTATCTGTATGTCAATGACTGCACATTTAGTTGTCCTTTAGATATATATGTCTGTGTTATAGTATGTTGCTGGACTCGGTTGTCCCCCCTCCACCTCACCTTCCCCCAGTTGGGGTACCTTGATTAACACTGCGGCGTTGCCACATGTAGGAGTCACCTGTGAGGCGAGGAATATTACATATGTGGGCAACTGTACATAACGAGGAGGTTAGACTTTGAAGACATTATAATAGCCTACGTGAGGCCCTTCAAGGAAGAAGTGGTTGAGCGACGAAAATAAAAACACCAGTCACTGTAGGTGTAGAGAGACTTTTCAGTGTTGCAGAAAAAGTTTTTCGTCCAGACAGATGTAATTTAAGTGACTCACGATTTGAAGATTTAATGTTTATTAAATGTAATCAGTAGCAACAAGTAATCAATAGCTTTTTTTTAAATACATTGTTTTGAATATTTTTTGACAGTATTATATCATATGGCAATGGAAGTAATGGTGCATATTTGTATTTGATAATTCATAAACTGAAATCTTTGTATTTGTATTTGATATTCCCTGTAGGAGTGTATTTGTATTTGCTCATGTGTATTTGACCCCATCCCTGCTCTACAGTATAAATTTCTTAATGGAATACGAATTTGAAAAGAACGTAAACCAAAATCAGGTTAAGATGAGCTCTGGGAAGAAAGCATCGACAAAGGAAGAACACAGTGTAAAACAATACAAATTTGGAATACTCATTTTTCAAAATTGTACACCTACTAAGGAAATGAGAGAACTTTTGTACGTAATTATTACTCGATAGAGGTTGTTCTGGAGGATATTTATCAGTGTTGATAAGTCATATAATTATGTATAATGCAATACAGTACAACTGTTAGATATACAGAAATTGAAATGCAGTCTTTGTCTCTTACAATTCCTCTTGTCCTTCCGAAGAAAGCCTTGAACTAAGTCTGTATCAACAGCAACAGATAAAGAACAAAAATAAAATGGCCTAAACTACTTTTTTCCTCGCACATTTTGAAAATACATTAAAGATTAAAGTATTAAGCCACACACTCAAACGGTAAGTAAACAAACAAACAGTTAGTTCAATATTATGAATCTTTTCTTCCTTTTACTTACTCATGTATTTATAGTGATGATGATTATGAATATTGTCATAAAGTGACCAATCTATTGAAAAGAAAACATCTTGCTCAAACTTTTTTGAGTGACAAAAGATTGAGAATACTTTATGCAATGAATATATCAATACTCTACTAGACTAAAGATACTCTTATATACATGATGTATACTGGTAATAACAAAATTTTGATACTGCTACCATATTGGCTTAAAACTAACATTAAAGCTATAGGCTATGTAAAAACTTTTATATAAACAACAGGTAAAACGAACCAGTTTCAATTTTTGGTATATGTACAATATGGAAGAGAAATTCGTAGTATACTTACGAGGCATTGACATCATGTTAGGATTGGCGGCGTAGTGCGAAGGCTCCTGCATGTGCGAGGGTGGAGGAGGTGGAGTGAATCCTTGACCTTCAACCTGGGAATGGGTCATGGGATGCACCATCCCCACTTGAGGGCTGGGATTGACTGGAGCCGCGTCTGCTTGCGAGTTGGATTTAGAGGTTGCGGATGGGTGAGGGAGAGTGCTGTAACCCCCTCCCCTCTCATTACGCCTTGGGTGACCAATAGGGTAATTGGGAGCATAGTTACTCGGTACCTGCAGGGAGAGGCAAGAATTATGGTAAGGTACAGCTTATTTCCCTGTTATGTGATACAAAGTTCGAAGTCTGTCACTTGTAAAGACAGAGATATGAGGCCCTCCTTGGAAGAAGTGGCTAAGCAACAAAGTAAAAAATGCTAGAACGCAGTTAAAGCTGTACTAATTTGAAAGTGGAATAACGTTTGAACTTTTGAAGATATTTCGGCGAAATATCTTCAAAGGTTATGGCACTTTCAAATTAGTACAACTTTAACTGTGTTCTTCTAGCATTTTTTACTTTTGTTGCTTAGCCACTTCTTCCTAGGATAACTTCTTATGTTGTGTTTTGCCAGTGGAAAATTTGCTAAGTTTCCTTATGTATTTTTCCACTATCATTGGGTTATTTTCCCCTTATCCCCAAAACTGAGATAATTTGTATTTATACAATATAATGTAAACTGTACAGCAGGCATGTTTAGTTTTTCTATTATAATGGATTCAGTAAAATAATTTGCTGTTATAAACTACTGTTTACTGAAATAAGACCCAAATTATGCGTCATTAAAAGAATGCCTCTACAGATAAAATGCATTTTTTTATGTAGGAAGTACGGGGCTAAAGGTGAGTGTCCACAAAAGTAACCCCTCCACAGGAGGAGGAGAGAGCCAAAAACAAGGTCTCCAAGGCTCAATTATGCCATTTTTCTTTATATAAATTTTGAAAAGATTGTGTAGTGTGTAAGATGCATACATGTGCAGTGAGGAATAGAGGGAGAAGTGTGTGTTTGAGAGCATGCTAGACTGCTCATGGGGTAGGTGAGACACGGAAAAAGATCAGCTAAGGAGGACTGACAGAGAAATGGGAATTCCAGCACTCCCTGTCTCCTGCCTATCATCTCCCCTGGAGTACTTCCCTGGTTGATTGGTGTCTACAATCTCCTCCTACTGTGTATTATGCTTGAATACACATTAGGAACATTGTAGGAAAGTATATTTTAACTTCATCTGGTTATTGAATGCATGTTGAATTTCACAATCAGGTGCCTTTTCTACCAATGCATCAATATTCTTCTGTAAATGTAACAAAGCAAACTTTTAAATATTGGTAAAAGGGAATATTTTAGTCCATGAAATACTAGGGCCAATTTTCTTACTGATGAACTTTACTCCAAAGCTATTTCATAAGATGGAAAGCAGACTCTAATAATGTTATGCGGTACAAAGTTTACGGTCAAAGAGAAATTAGTGGAAAATGAAGGTTTCTCACATGTTAAAAACTAATTAAAAAATACAGGATTAGAACCAATGATAAGAGCACACCCGGAAGACCATCGACACTATCAAAATCTTATATCAAATACTGAGGATTAGATCACTAAAAGAAAAAGACTGGTGTCACAGTTCATGCATTCACTGTCAGACAAACTGCGTCAAGAAGGCTTAAAAAAAATATTTGAATGACATCAATGTCCTGTCCTATATTTGTGACCTTGACCTTTGGTGCAAGAACTCTAATTCTTGCTCAAGACATGTCATCTTATGATCATCCATACGCGTATGAAGTTTTATCATGATGAGGTGCTAATTAAAAAATTATGATGTGGACCTCCATTTGACCTTTGATGCAGAGACCTGATTCTTACTCATAATTATTTATCTTGTGATCATCCATATATGTGTGTGTGGTTTAATTTAGTTGTTTACTAATCAGACACAAAAATGTGGCTGACAAAGTACAATCCAGTATGGCCTTCCAAATTTATATGGATGGGGACATAAAAACTATCCATAAACAATCAGGCAAAACGGATGAGCATTCACTAAAGCCTACTGATACATCTTTTTAACCCTTTTTGAGCCAGTTTATATCTCACTGAGGATGGCTCAACCATGACACTAGTAGCAGATTATGGTACTGGACCATGCAACCATTATGGGACCTTTGTGTTCTCAAAGAGTTTAGGAAAATTAAAATTACAATATAATAAAAATAATAAACTTGAGGGGAGAGTAAATAATGAAGTAAAGTGTGTTCCCAGTTGAGCATAACTTGAATTCTAAAATTTTAAAGCTATCTTAATTGCATTAAATAATCTTAAATTCTTTAACTACGAGAAGAAATGCATTTACAGTGTAACAATAATTGATTTTCTCACCAATATAACTACAATTGGTAACAAAACATCCATGTACCATATCCCCCAAAGGAAGCGAGGGGTAGGGTCTGACTGAAGACAGTCAGAGGCAGAGGTGGGGAGTCGGAGTCGGGAGTCGGTAAAAACGACCGACTCCCGACTCTTTGATTCAATTTCTATATGCCAACAATTTACCAGAATACTACTCTGCCCTAAATAAATATCTTCCTGAACTAATTCTAGATTCACATTTCCACATTTGATTTATTGTTCTGGTAAATCTTAGCAAATGAATTTCATATTTCTATTTTAGGATACTAGGTACCATATAAAAATTAGCAATATATTAATTATTAATTTAATTAGCCCCTATTAGTAATGAGTCGTGGGCCTAGTAGAAAATCAGCAGTCTTTCAATATTTTAAGCTAAATGAGGATGAAAGTATTTTTATTTGTCAAGTAGAAAAGGATGGTAAAGAGTGTAATGCAAAAATTAGTGCTTACACTGGGAAACATGCTAATGCTCCAACTAGAGCCTCAAACTTGAAACGCCATCTACGAAACAAACATCCCAATATTTATAAGGTTGTAGATCAGCATGATAAGGAAAGAGTCGGGAGTCGGAGTCGGTTTTTAAAAATACCGACTCAGGAGTTGGTTGTTTTTGGCCGACTCCCCATCCCTGGTTAGAGGCAGGGAATTGAGGAGACGAAAAGCCTTTGATTCCACCTGGTTAATGCTTTCAAGCATTGTTTAACGCAGTTTCCTGCAATTCATTTGCAAGATAGCTGCTGGATTTATGTCTGCCACTTTGTGATCTGATCCTCAGGTGTCCAATATCAGATTGTGATAGCTTTGAAGATCTTCTACTCATATCATCAGTGGTGCCTATTTCATTGTATGTCTTGATTAGGCCTTGAAAACTTTTATTTTACTAATTTCCATTGACTGCACCTTTTTTTTTTGTAAAATAACAGTATGCTTTACCTTAAGCAAAGTAGTGCTCTTTTGAGATGCATTTCATACTTAGAGGTAGAAAAACGTATTACCAAAGTTCATTACCAAGAAAATTGGACCAGATATGTCAGTGTAAAATATTGGCTTTTACCAACATTCAAAAGTTTACTTCCATACTTTCCCCAGATGATGTTGTTGATCCTGATGAATATATTTAAAAAACACCCGACTGTCAACTTCAACATGAATTCATGAACATACTTGTAAAACCAGAGAGAAAGTTAGATACATTTTCCTAAAACTGATTGATATATTTGAGCAGGGATGGGGAGTCGGCCAAAAACAACCGACTCCTGAGTCAGTATTTTTAAAAACCGACTCCGACTCCCGACTCTTTCCTTATCATGCTGATCTACAACCTTATAAATATTGGGATGTTTGTTTCGTAGATGGCGTTTCAAGTTTGAGGCTCTAGTTGGAGCATTAGCATGTTTCCCAGTGTAAGCACTAATTTTTGCATTACACTCTTTACCATCCTTTTCTACTTGACAAATAAAAATACTTTCATCCTCATTTAGCTTAAAATATTGAAAGACTGCTGATTTTCTACTAGGCCCACGACTCATTACTAATAGGGGCTAATTAAATTAATAATTAATATATTGCTAATTTTTATATGGTACCTAGTATCCTAAAATAGAAATATGAAATTCATTTGCTAAGATTTACCAGAACAATAAATCAAATGTGGAAATGTGAATCTAGAATTAGTTCAGGAAGATATTTATTTAGGGCAGAGTAGTATTCTGGTAAATTGTTGGCATATAGAAATTGAATCAGAGTCGGGAGTCGGTCATTTTTACCGACTCCAACTCCCGACTTCAAAAAAGCCCTGACTCCCGACTCCCCACCTCTGTTAAATTTGAGGCACAATTACATTCTATTTGTAAAGATATTCCTTTCAGGCAATGGTGAGCAACCTTTTGGAGGGGGGGGGGGGGGGGGTATACTGTTGACATTTATGGCAAACAATTAAATTCCAAAATATAAAAAAAGCAACATATATTTATATATAGGCACTAGATTGGTAATATCTATCCTGATTTAATGAGATGCTTATGGCTGCTTCTATCAATTTATCAATATCTGGTGTAAGATTAGTTGTTGCTAACCACAAAAGGTTTGACAAATTGCAATTATTCAGTCGTGATCAGTGCTAATTTTTGACACGTTTTGCCACCGAGAACGAATGATCACAAAATACAGGGCTATTCAAAATGATTCATCCGATTTCAACTGAGAATACTTCCGTACCTATCAACCATGCATCAACTGGGCATACACCACATGAAAGAGGAAATCTCTGAGTTTTACAAGATCACCGCGAGAGGGCTCCAAAGTCACGCCGTGGCCTAGCCTAGCAACAAACAGTCAGTGTGAAAATGGCGTCCGCACAGCAGAAGGCATTTTGTGTGTTGCAGTTTTCGAGCTGTAAATCGGTAGCTGGCCCCCTAGGTCGCCGGATCTTACACCGTGCGACTTCTTCCTTTGGGGGTACATTAAGGATACTGTGTACGTGCCACCGTTGCCCACATCTTTGGATGAGCTCCGAACTCGCATTGTTACTGCCATAGAGTCAGTGACAACGGACATGCTGGAGCGAGTATGGGAGGAATTCGACTATCGTGTCGACGTTGCTCGTGTAACTAGGGGAAGTCACATAGAGCATTTATGAGGTGAGACAAAATTTGGACAGTTTTTCTTTTGGTTGATGTATCACAAATCACACTGTATTTGTAACATTAAAAAATATTCTCATTTGAAATCAGGTGAATCATTTTGAATAGCCCTGTATAGGTACTACCAGATTGTCATCTTAAACATTATTTACTACAATCTGATACATTGGTATTCTTTAATTTTCTTAAGAATATGTTTTCAATTAGTTTACCAACTTCAATTTTTTTTTAGTTAATTTTTCATTGTTGGGTGCGTAATTTTTGACCTGCAGCCCAAGGGTACCCCCACCACTGATTCAAGGACATAAATAATTTGGATTTTATTTCAACAAACAATGATAACACTGCCGTGCGCTGCATGAGTTGTTTAGAAAATTATAGTATTTTAGTAAAGTCCATGGTATGTGAGTTAAGATACAATGCATAATTTGTATCTGGCATGTCAGGATTGATAGGAATATGATGTAGGTTATTCTACCCAAACGCTTCTATTTCTCGAGAAATGTACCTCTTTCATATGACTAAAAGGACATCTATATTTCCAATTATGGCTGGTTTGCTGAGTTTCATATGTGTAAGCATCTGATTTTATTTCAAAATTGAACTAATGTACATTTTCTTTGTTTCAGATTTAGATTAAATATGCCGAGAGTTTGTAATAATACACCTAATTCATTCTGTTATATATGCGGATGATTTATTACCTCTAAACAAAGGCAAGAAATCACCGTACAAGTACAAAAGCATTACCATCATACTTTGGCTGTAAGATCTGCACCAGGACAAGGTTTGGGCTCCACATTATGTTTGTAAGTAATGTGTGGAATATGTTTGCTTCAGTGGGTTTGTAGGAAGAAGGAAATGCCTTTTGGCATCCCCATGATTTGGAGAGAACCAAGAAATTACTATGATGATTGCTACTTCTGCATGACAAACTTGGCTGGATATAATAATAAAAATAAGAGGCACATCACATATACGAGTATTCCATCAGCCATCCTCCCTGTACTACATTCAAGTGAAATTCCTGTGCCAAAGCCGCCTCTTGATTTTGAAATTTTTTATTCAGATGTAGACAACATCTCAATAACAGCAGAGTCATGTTCAAATGAACATGACGAAGAATATACTGTGACCAAAAATCAGTCACCAAAACTGATAAGTCAGAGTGATCTCAATGACCTAGTAAGAGATTTAGCAATTACCGAAAGATTCGGCAGAACTCCTGGGATGAAGGCTCAAAGAATGGTGTCTACTTGCTCCTTCAACAACATTCTATTGGTACAGACATCATGAAAAAGATTTCAGCAATTTTTTCTTGACTGAAGGATCATGGGTATACTGCAATGATATAGTAGGTCTGGTAAAGGCGATGGGCACAGACTACCAAACCTGCGACTGGCACCTATTTAATAATTTAGGGCGGGTCAAAACAAGTTTTTTGTTTTTATTAAAAATGACACTATGCAAGGGCTTTCATTGGGTTAACAAATAACATATCAAAAGTTGAGCTATGTGCGACTCCCTGTACCCCTCGCACATAGTCCCCCCTTTTTCCCCCCTCTTCTTGCTGAAATTTCACAATAAGCTTTGAACCTATTCTGAACACCAATTTAAGATATGTTAAAAATAAGTTAGAAGACCTTATTTGTCCTTATTTAAGTCAAATGGGTACCTTTATTTATGGATACTTTTTGTTTTATACAGGGTTGCCAGATTGGCCACTTTGTGGCCAAATTTCACAAATGTGCAAAAAAGCCTGGCAACCCTAATTTTTTGAGTACTTTTTGCAAAAAATTATATTTTATTTTTGTTTTGGATTATTGATTAAGTGAAATTATTATTGTTTATTGATTCAAACTATTGGTTTTAAGTTAAATTATTGGTTATTAAGTCAAATTAATCATGACAACAAGAAAAAAGTTGTCAAATGCAGCCTTTGGACATCCATCCAAGTTTCCAGCAGCTATGACACCAACAAAAGCAGATGTTGAGGCACTACAACTTTGTGTGATGACAAGGCTGAATCAAATAAACTGATTACTTCTAATGAGTATTGTAACATAGTCACAATAGACGTTGAAACCATATGGAGAAGGTTCTCTTTCCCTACAATAAGTATTCGTGGAATCTTTCAGAAAGTTGTTAGTGTGATAAAAGCAGCCTCAAAGTTGAACAAGGTTCTTATATACCGAAGAGATGAGAGATTTGAACAAAAAGTTTCTGAGTATGATGCTATGTTTGATGTATGTACAGTGCTTACAAGAAGTCTCGCGCCTCTGTCTCATCCCAAGCTAGTCTGTTAGGTATAAAATGGGCAGTCCTTATGGCAGCGGAGGTGTGTTCGGATTGGTGCACATAATTGCTCTAACGGTGTAAGAAATACTTAAATTCATGTGTGTATTATGCCATATAATGTGCGTAATAAATAATCATTTTTAAATAGTTGGAGCATTCAACATCATCTGTAATAATCTATAGACTACCCCTCAAGCCCACTCTCAACACTTAGATTCCCCTAAGACACAGGCGTCTTCAAGTAACATGAATGCGTAGAGATCTAAGGTGTTAGATTCCACATTATATAATTTATGTGCTAGGTTTAAGAAAGCTGGCATTGAAGGATGGAAGGAAGGGACAGTAAAAGCGATAATAGGTTTAATGAAGGAAGTGGAATGAGGATGGAGGTAAGCGTTGCTATGTCGAAGGAAATGAGGTTGGGTGGGGAATTACAAAGGGAGGAGGAAATGCTAAACACAAACTCAAATATTTATTTTAATGCCCTAGACCTAGAAAGACAATGAGCAAAATACCTTAAACTAACAATGAATTGACAGAAACAGAAGAGTCTGGTCTTAGACGCACTGATAGGTTTAACGTATGTGGCTAGAGGCCGCCAGTCAGAATTACCACTACTACCTAAGTCACAATAAGGTTATTTACTATGACAGAGTAGTCATGAGTAGTTATGGAAATAAAATATGATTATACTGTTGATGGCTGACTATATTCAGTTGGGATATAAACTATTGCTGACAATCTTTGGATCCTTGACTTTTAAGACAAATTTTTTATGCATATGTTCAACAAAATAGGAAATTGGCTGATTATTACCATTCAAAGGGTTGGTACCCTTCACAACCGAAATCAATTTCAGAAGGGGTGCATGGTATCCTCATTTCCTTTATCATCCCAGCACGCTTCACATAAGCCATTTACACAAAGATGGAAAGGCTGCCTGGGCACCATGAGATGACCCAGGCAATGCGGGGAGCAATGGTGACATTGCATGAATATGGTGTGCCAATAAGAGAAATATCAAGACAACTAGACGTTCATTGAAGCACTGTGGAATGGTGGATTCATCGGTATGAAGCAGAAAACTCAATCGCTACTTTGCCGAGGTCTGGTCCTCCACGTTCAACATCTCAAGAGGAAGATGCTGCGATTGTTAATCATGCCAGAGAGCATCCTTTTGTTCCAGCGACACATATTCACAGACACCTGAACCTTTGTTGAAGTGCAAATACAGTGAACAACAGACTTCACGAGGCAGGGTATTTTTCTCACCATCCAGCTATAAAACCTGCATTGACGATTGAGCATAAAGAGGTGCGGATGGGATTTGCCTTGCAATACTTGCTGCAGGAGGAAGAATTCTGGAGAAAAGTTGTGTACTGTGACGAAAAAACATTTTCAACAGATAGTCATGGTTCCCTGCATTGTTGGAGGCAGCGTGGAAAACGCTATGAAGAAGGAAATGTTTTCCCGAGCAAATGTAGTGGTCACATCAATCTCGGTGTGTGGGGCTGGATGTCTGGCTATGGTGTCAGAGAAGTGACTCAGGTAGATGGACGCTTTACTGGACAGCAATATTGCCAGATACTGGAAGAGGTGCTGCTACCGTGTTCGTGCGTATCTGGTTCCAGCACCGGAACCATTTTACTTAATGGAAGATAACAGTCCCATTCATAGGAGTAACATTGTGAGAGCATAGTACGAAGATCACCCAGAGATTATTAATCTAATTCTGCCACCACGTTCTCCTGATTTGAATCCAATTGAAAACCTTTGGGCAATAATGATTAATGAATGGGAGCAACGCAATGAAAGAACATTTGAAGCACTTTTAGCTCACACGAGGAATAGTTGAGAGCTTACGCCAAACACCAAACATTCCCTACAATCTGGCCTCTTCTATGCTGCAACGATTGCAAGAAATTATTGATGCTGGAGGAAGCTATACAAAATACTGATGTTAAAGCCATGACGTAAATGTGTATCAAATATATATTTATGTTAATATACAGGGTGTCCCATAAGTCTGGCATCATAGGAGAAATTCCTATTTTTCTATTTCTACAAACCATAATTCATATTTTTCTCTTTCTACAGGCCATAATCTCTGTGAGCAAGGAAGAACAAATCCAGATAATTCTACTCGTACAAAATCGGAGTTAGAGAGAGTCTGCTGCTGAATTTAACATACTGCATCCAGACCGCGAGCCAATAACACAGAGTTGTGTTAGCAGACTTGTTGCAAAGTTTAAGGGAACAGGATCCATAGAAGATAAACCATGCAGTAGACCTTCAAGGAGGTCCACTGATGGTGATACAGCAACTGCTATCCTGGCTCATTTTAACAGAAGTCCCAATAAGTCTCTTCAGTGATTGTCCGCCGAGACAGGAGTGTCGAAAAGTAGCATCCATCGCATTCTTCAGGCTCACAAATGGCATCCATATAAACTTCAGATCCTACAGGAATTAAGCTTAGATGATCCCGACTGGCGGATGAAATTTTGTGAATGGGCTACAGAACAATATGCTCGGGATGCCAATTTCACGTCCACCATTCTGTTCAGTGACGAGGCTGTTTTTTATGGAAATGGTGAGGTAAATCGACAGAACACCCATAACTGGTCTCAAAACAACCCTCACTGGTATACCTCTTCAAAGGAACAAGGTGCATCTCAGGTGATGGTATGGTGTGGCATTTGGAAGGATCGCATCATAGGCTCCCCTCTTTTTTGATGAACATGTCACTGGAGGCACCTACCTACATATGCTCAAGGAAGAAGCATTTCCCAGTGTCTTGAACGAAGAAGGAAATTTCCCAACATGGTTCCAGCAAGACAGCGCTCCTGCACATTACAGCACCCAAGTAAGGGAATACCTGTACCAACAATTCCCTGGTCATTGGATAGGATGTCGAGGGCCTGTGGAATGGCCAGCTAGAAGCCCGGATCTCATGCCACTAGATTTTTATCTCTGGGGCCACTTGAAAGCGCTGGTATATGCAGAGAAAATTATGAGTGTTGAACATTTGCAGCAGCGCATTATTGGGGCACGTAACACCATTACTCCTAACATCATTTACCGTGTGCTTGCTGACTGGGTATCACGTCTGAATTTGTGTATTGAAAACAATGGTGGACATATTGAGGACGTTCTGTAAATAAAAGCTTTTGGTTTGCCTTTTTTTATTATTTTTCCTATGATGCCGGACTTATGGGACACCCTGTAGAATTTTATTATATTTTTATGTTCGACATCTATAAAAGTATATATTGTGACCATGAAAGAACTTTACTTATCCTTAGTTAGAATCTTTTCTTGCAATGTCTACGCTTGTGGAGATGATGATATATGCATTGTTGAAACAAACTATGAGAAGGTAATAGTTTCAGGAAAAAATAAAAACTGGCAACATCGAGGTCATCACATGTTTATGGGAATTGTCATATGATATGCTACCATTAAACTCTTATATACTACTATATACAGTATACTATATTACATAATAATTATGATGAACAAATCAAATGCAAATTTCTCTGATTCACGGCCCACCAGTCTTGCTTTAGACCAGTGGTAGTCAAACTGGGGTACGCGAGGGGTTTCCTGAGGGTATGTAAGCTCTGCTGCAAAAACAAGCAAGTTGGTTAATCAATTATAAAATGAATTTATACAATTATAATTATCATTTAAATTTTTTTGAAAATATATATTAATCATTTATTTATAATATTAATATTTAATTGTAAATTTAACTCAACATTGGTACAAGTTATTATTAAATTATTTTATATTTTTATATTTTATTTAAATTATTATTAAATTACCCTATATTGGTACAAATTGGTACGAATCGTACGATGCTGTAAAAATAGTAAATTATATCAAGTCTTGAGCAGTGAATTCACACCTCTTTAAAATTCTTTGTGAGGAGATGGGCAAAAATCATACTCAGTTGCTTTTGCACACTGAAGTGCACTGGCTCTCACAAGGAAAGGTATTAACACGACTTTTTGAACTTAGGAATGAAATGAGAAGTTTATTTAACAGTCGAAATTCAGACTTATTAAAATTTGTAGAAAATGAGGAGTGGCTTTGTAAACTGAGTTATTTGGCAGATATATTCACCAAATTAAACAAACTTAATCTTCAACTTCAGGGGTATGACAAAAATATATTGCAGGCACAAGAAAAAGTCAAGGAATTTTTTGGGAAAGTTTTATACTGGATAAAGTGCATAGAAGACAATAATACCACACCTTTCCAAATATTCAGCGAATTCTGTCATGAAAATGAGTTTCTTGTCAGTGACTCAGTTATGAATATTATAAAGCAGCATTTAGTGAGCCTTCGTGAATCATTTTTGCATTACTTTCCATGTATTAATAGAGATTCCCCACAAAGTGAATGGATAACAAATCCATTTTCGAACCTTGCTGTGTCTAATGTGGAGCTACCCGCTCATTTAAAAGAACAATTGATTGAATTGGCAGCTGACAGCTCACTTAAACATAAATTCAATGACTTTTCTGTCTCCGAGTTTTGGAAATTGGCCCATATTGAATACAAAAAATTAAGTGAATTGGCTATCAACAAACTACTTCCATTCCCATCCACCTATTTATGTGAAGAGGGATTTTCGGCACTGACAGCTATCAAGTCGAAAGAAAGAAACCGCCTACATCCAGAAGCTTGCCTCATAATGGCACTCACAAATGTTCATCCGCGAATAGAACAACTTGCTAGTGACAAACAGTCCCACCCATCGCATTAATTACTTGTATTTAAAATATATATTTTAAAAGCTCAGATGATTTCTAATTAACTGTATTAGATCCTAATATTTGCCTGAGTTAAAATTTGTTTAAATTGCTTGAGTTGTGTAAAATGTAAATTGTATAATTAAAATGCTATGATATATATATATATATATATATATATATATATACACACACACACAGGTAGCCCTCATTTTGCACTGGTCCAATTTGCGCTGATTTGCAATAGCGCCAGTCACTATCCACAAGGCCATGAATATTTATTTTTGCAATTTTTTTATAAATTAAATATTTAAAATTGTCAAAAATGGTAAAAATATGTAACTACTGTACAGTGCCCGCGAAAAGTATCCGATCACCCTTGAAATTTGTATTTTTTACATAAAAAACAATGTTTAAATGTATACTAACCTTATATTAGTATTTTGTCATCTGTCCTTTGGTTTGGATGACTTGTTCTAGACGTTTTGGCATGGATTTAATCAAGTTTTGACAAACTTCCACTGATATTTCCTTGCACCATACCTTTTTGATGGCCTCTTGTAATTTTCGACTGAGCCAGTGTCGTGGCATTCAACCTTATTTTTTATTATTAGCCACAGATTTTCTATCGGATTGAGATCTGGACTATTACCAGGCCAATCCAAAATATCAAATTTATTGTCAGTAATCCATTTTGTCACTATTTTGGCCCTGTGACATGGTGCACCATCATGCATGTATGTTTTTGTCCTTTGGATTGCCATTGCCATTGGAAGTTTATCCTGTAGCATTGCTAAATACCGTGCACCATTCATAGTTGTGTTCTTCGGAAGAAAATATAAGTTTCCACGCCCATAGTAACCGAAACAACCCCAAACCATCACACTTGGAGGTGGTTTTCATTGTCTTTAGGGTGTATTTAGGGTCCATCCTATTTGAGCCAATAGGCCGGCGAACCTTTTTGGACAACTTCTGAATGTCAAAAATGTCGACTCATCGCTAAATAAAACCTTCTTCCAGTCATCAACAGTCCAATGAATGTATTTTTTACAAAATGCGACACGTTTTTTACGCATTTTTTCATTAATGAACGGTTTCTTAGCAGTATGGCGAGATGGTAATCCGAGTTCTTTTTGGAGCCGCTCCTGGATAGTTCGTTCAGAAACACCAGATAACAAATTATTCATATTAAATTTTATTTCTTTCGCAGTTATTGTTGGGTTTTTCAATACTAAACGTTTCATAAGTTTGTCTGTTCACGAATTTGTTTTTCTCGGTCTGCCAGATCGTTTTTTAGGGACTGGCGTGGTTAGGCCACCATTGTTCTTAGCCCGTGAAACCCATAAATTAACGGTACTTTGGGATATGTTTAATTCCTTAGCTATCTGTCTCTGTGATTTCCCACATGCATGCAAAGCAACAATAGCACCTCGACAATCACTCTTAAGTTGTTTTTTAGCACACATTATATATAAATTTTATTTACACCACTTTCTGTAAAAAAAAAAAAAAATATCAAGAAATTTACACAAACAGTGAAATCTGACAAATTTGAGACACAGCCACCCGCAACGAAGGCTACCAGAACACTAATTTGAGAATGCGTTGGATAGCTCTCATATCAGCGAGCAACCTCAAAGTTACCAGATGTCGCTAGAACAAATAGAAAGTGAATTACGTGTCTCTGAATATCAAGGGAAAATATTGTATTTTCTTGAGTGATCGGATACTTTTCGCGGGCACTGTATATATAAACTGTATATACAATATATATATATACAGGGCGTCCCAAAAAAATGTATACACACTTTAACAGCTGATAGCTCAATTGATGTTTCTTTCTTTCCAAGTTAAACCCATTAGAATTAATAATGGCAGTCAGACTAAGCTTTGAACAAAGGAAATTCATTCTAAAATGCTACTGGAAGTGTGAAAACGCAGTTGAAGTGCAAAGACAGTTTAGGAGGGAGTTTCAAACAGATCCACCAACGCGACTTACCATTACTCGAATTAGAGATAAGTTTGAAGCCGATGGAACTGTTCAGAATGTCCACAAGAAGCGTTCCGGAAGACCACGGACATCGACAAGCCCCACAAAGCAAGAAAGAGTACTGGAAACGTATCACCAAAGTCCAAGAAAATCTGTGCGGCAAGCGAGTTGTGAGGTAGGAATTTCAGAATCGTCTGTCCAACGCATTTTGAAGCGCTGTCAATGGAAAAGTTACATTCCAAGATTAGTCCATGCTATTAATGAAGATGATCCGGACCGAAGAGTGGAGTATTGAGTGGTACTTGGCACGATGTGGATGTGGATTGGACGAAGGGGTTTCGTAGAATACCCTCCGCGTTCACCAGACCTCACACCACTAGACTTTTTTTATGGGGATACTTAAAAGACAAAGTCTACGCTATAAAACCTGCAACAGTCGCTGAATTGAGAGCAGCCATTGAACAAGAATGCACACAAATACCAAACGAAATGTTTCGTGATGTTTGCGATTCCATTGCTTCGCGTTATCAGCAGTGCCTGGACCAGAACGGACATCGGTTTGAAAACAGGCATTGACAAAACAATTAAATAATGTCTGTAGATTCTATTACATTTTGAAAATGAAATGTATTTTAATAAACACTGCCTTTATAATTATTTAAAGTGTGTATACATTTTTTTGGGACGCCCTGTATATACGGTATAAGCGCTGTACAGCTAGTACTGTACTGTATTTAAAGTTAATGTTGTCTACATGCCCCCTAATACAACATCAGTTTTGCAACCCATGGACCAGGGAGTAATAGCCACCTTTAAAGCTTATTACCTATGGCAAACATTTAGAGAAATGGTAAAAGCTTTAGACATGTCCAACATTACCATCAAAGAATATTGGTGGTCATTTGATGTCTTAAAGGGCATCAATCACATTAACACAGCCTGGCAAGAAGTGACTGTCAATTGTCTGAATGGAGTGTGGCGTAAACTTCTCCCAGATTTCATGCATGACTTCAGAGGATTCGAGCCACAACAGAATGTTGTAGAAGACATCAGCATGCTGGCACAAGAGGCAGGGTTAGAAAAAGCTACAGTTGAAGATGTAACTGAGCTCTTGGAAAGTCATGCAGAGACTCTAATGAAGACCTTGAAGAGTTAGCTGCAGAACTTAGCCAACAGCAGGAGGAAGAGAAAGAAGACCCTCCTCTAAAAATTATCAAGACCAGTGATCTACAATGGATTCTTGCAAGTGTAGAGTCCCTCACTAATGAGCTCTGTGACATTGATCACGACTGGGAGAGGAGTGCCACAGTTAAAAGGAGTGTCATATCAAGCCTGAGCCCTTATTTTGAAATTGTCAAAGAAAGGAGGAAGAAATCCAGGCAATCAACACTTGCTTCTTTCTTCAAAAAAAGGCAACCTTCTCAACCAGGGCCTTCAACAGAAGATCCTCAACCAGGACCTTCAAAAGCCAACTAAAACTTCTGCATTACGCCACTGTCAAAAAACATCAATGCAGGGGCCTGACAGTGGTGCTTATAAGACCATGTGTGGGCTCCAAACATGTGAAGGTAAGTGTACAAAATTTAATTGCTTTATGTATTAATTTATTTATTATATTTATGTAGGTTAAAAATAAAACACTTTTTTTTAATTAAAAAAGTTTATTTCTGAGCTTTAAATACTCCAGTATTGAAAAGGTTAGATAAAATTTTTGGTGCCCAGAACCTAACCCTGTGATTTCCCATTGACTCTATTATACAGGGTGTCTCAAAAGTCACTATCTATTTTGAAAAATAATGGGAATTACAAAAAACTGGTTTAAGACATGAAAAATATATTTATTTCAAAGTAAGTGCCACAAAGAATTAGTGCTATTTATTTATCTGTCTCCACATGGCGACCATCAGTGTCTCTACAGAGCTCAAAGCGATAAGTTGTTTCCCCGGAACACACTTTCCAGCATTTGAGGTGTTATTTTCTGAACTGCATCGGTAATACGATTTCGAAGTTCGGCTACATCACTAATTCTTCTACCAGTGTACACCTTAGACTTAATGAAACCCCAGGCGAAAAAATCTAATGGTGTTAAATCGGGTGAACGTGCTGCCCATGGTTGTGTTCCTCCACGACCAATCTAGCGACCGGGGAAGCGTCTGTCAAGATAATCACGTACAATTATTGCATAATGGCACAGTGCTCCATCCTGCTGAAAAACTACTGTGTCAAGAATGCCATCTGTAAGAAGTTGAGGTTCGAGGAATTGTTCAAGCATGTCAAGATAAATTTATAAATTACACAAAATTCGAAATAAACCAATTAACTTTTTTTAAATACACAAATTTGCACCAGAAGTACATATCTTTATGCCAGCATAGCATTTTTAAAAAAAACACTGTCACCGAAATAGATAGTGACTTTTGAGACACCCTGTATAAAGGGTTCCATTTGCACCAATTCCATTTACGCCTGTCCCCCCCAAGAACCTAACCCCGGCATAAATCGAGGGCTACCTGTGTATATATGTGTATATATATATATAATAATTAGGTGGTCGTAAATAAAGATCATTTGATAGCTTCATATTCTGTGTAAATTGTATAACAACATTTTTATTTTGGAAACTGAGGGGGAGGAGGTACGCCATAATAAAAAAAAAACTAAAGGGGTATGCCAAGGAAAAAGTTTGAATACCACTGCTTTAGACTAATGACTTTCATAAGATGGAATAGGTTTAACATAGTTTGTTTAATAGGTTACCACTTAAAACAACAGATAAACTATCTATTAGTGAGACAACCATGACTTCCTCGAAATGCGAGCGCGTGAGAGGTTCACTGAGGAATTTGGTCATTAGATTCTTCACGTAGGATATATATCACAAACAACAATATTGACAAAATTCCCAACAATTACTTAATATCAATAATTGCATTTGAGCAAATAATTTAGACCTGCGTCAAAATAACTTAGGTATCATGCCATGATTTGGGATATTTGCCGAATTAGTCATTCTCTATAGTATATATAGAGATGGTATAATGTAATGCCCAGCTAATATTATGATGACTAGGATTGCTCCATAACCATCCCAACATCCCAAAACTTGCTCCATTCTGCTTCTTAATCATTTGTATTTTAAACACTAAAATGTAGCAGCAGTGACGTAATAATGGATGTCATTGATTGTGTTAGAGCAGTTATGTGCACCAATCCGAACACACCTCCGCTGCCATAAGGACTGCCCATTTTATACCTAACAGACTAGCTTGGAACGAGACAGAAGTGTGAGACTTCTTGTAAGCATTGTACCTGTGATTGCTACGATAAAGGGGTTGATAGAAATGCCTGCCAGTGCAAGGATAAAATAATTGCCAAGTGGGATTCTTTTGTAGGACAAAAACAAAGATTAAACCAACTGGGGCCAAATGATAGAAAAGCTGCTTTGATGAAGAAAAGGTCTATTGCTAGAGCTCAAAAAGAACATGAATGCTGAATGAAATCACAAGCAGAAATGACTGAAGCTATCAGAGTTGTCCCTTCAACATCACATCACAGGAATCACAGGATGCAGCCAGTGCTGAGAGCATGGAGGTAGAGACTGACCAAGAGGATGAAGACTTCGTGCCTGATATAGAGTTAATAGAGAATGAGCAGAACAGATATACCTATGAAGAGTTAGCAGTGACTGCAGAGCATTACAGAGTAAGCTGCAGGGCGGCAGCAGCAGCAGCAACTGTTAATGCTGCTTTAAAAGATATGCGAATCCTGGGTCAGGGCAATATGATTGATAGAAAGAAGCTGGAGAGGGAAAGAGCATGAGTAAGTAAAAAAAATTGAGTACCAGGGTTAAATCAGAGAATATAGGAATAGAATGCATTGGCTTTGATAGGAGAAGAGATGACACATTAACCAGGGCAGGCAAGATCAAAGAAGAGCACTATGTCATTATTAAAGAGCCTGGAAATATCTATAAAGATCATGCAACATCTGATCATGGAAATGCTCGGTGTAGCAAGAGAGCTGATTAATGCAATAGTGGACTCAGAAAGTTCAGACACTCTAAAAGCTTTACTATGTGATGGCACTGCTGTGAATACTGGAAGAATTGGTGGAGTAATAAAGTTTGTTGAAATCTATCAGAATAGGTCTGTTCAGTGGCTGGAATGCCTTCTTCATATGAACGAACTACCATTCAGGCACATCTACGAGGCAATAGATGGAAAAACAACAGGCCAAAGTACTTTCAAGGGTTCAATTGGAAATAAATGAAAACTGATCTAACAAAACTGAAAGTGGTTGCGTTTTCTCCTATTAAAGGCAATGTTCATGAAATTCCATCTGATGATGTTAATACTTTAAGCAGTGACCAAAAATATCTCTACAATATGTGCCTAGCTGTTCAATCTGGAAATGTCTCCAAAGATCTCGCAGAAAGATCTCCTGGTACAATTCATCATGCTCACTGGCTAACTAAAGCAAATAGAATTCTTAGACTCTGTGTCAACACCAAATCTAACCCAAGATATCTCAAAGATCTAGTAGAAATTATTATGGTATCTTATGCTCCAGGATGGTTTTGGGTTAAGTCACATCCACTGGATCATCTAACTTTTGGTATTTAGGATGTCTGCTGTGTGACTTGAAGTAGAAATACAGATTGATCATGGAAATGATGTTTCAGAATAACTCCTACTTTGCAAACCCCAAAAATATTCTACTATCGATGATAACAAACTCAAGAAGAGAAGTTAGAGAGGTTGCAATCCAGAGAATCATTCTCTCAAGAACTACATTTTCTGGATGAAGAAACTTGACCTACCTCAAACTTAATTTTGATTCTTCAGACAACACTGAAATGATTGATTGGCAGAAAGAGGTAATTTATCCGCCTCCACTTCTGAGAAACTTTAGCAATAAGGAACTTTTGCTAGCAAGACAAGAACCACTCAAAATATCAGCCTTTCCTTGTCACAGCCAAGGAGTAGAAAGCGCTGTGAATCTAGTCACGAATGCATCTGATGTATGAATTGGCTACGAAAATCACCAAAATATATTCTTAACCTACTGGAATCATGGCAAAGATTGCCTAAATTTGAATGGAAAGGATGGTGGAATAAGTAAGCATGCAGTGTTACTTTCAAAATAGCTTAAGTTTATGCATCGTGCAGAAGAGCACTTCATTAGGTAATATTTTTTTTTTCTTTTTCTTGTAGAAGACAAGTTTTGTTGTTTATTTTTTCCAAAATGTTATGTAATTCATTAATTTGTTCCTTATTTTTTATCTTAATATATAGTATACAGGCATGCCTCGGTTTACGAATTAATTCGTTCCTAGAGAGCATCCGTAAAGCGAAACTTCGTAAAGCAGAGCATTATTTCTCATAGACTTAATGTTATAATCAAGGGTTACGTTTTCAGAACAAAATTTTACATACAAAATTATATAAAAATAGCAAGAAAAGGTAATAAAACAATAGTTTATGCAGCAAACAATGGTTTGTTCATAGAATGCATCATTTTAAATAAAAAATAATCCTTTAAAATAAAAAAGAAAGCAAAGAAATATTAAAGTGCAGTACAGGGGCCTCTTCCTCTTCAAGTGTTACCTGATCTTGCATGGCAATAAGATCTTCGTTTGATAGTTCTTCACCATGTGATTCAAGCAATTCTTCTACATCATCTTCGGAAAAATCGAGATTCAATTTATTAGCGATCGTTACAATTTCTGTTTTCTCATTTTGTATGTCTGCCATTGGTTCAAAGCCATCAAAATCATCGATGAAGCAGACATATAAACTGATGCATTCCCAGACACCAAGGTGCGTGAATGCGCCAGAGCGAACAAATGCACGCACGATGCTTCTGAAGCGATTACCACATTACGCATTGTATATGCTTGAGTGAGATAATTATTTTTACCTTTTAAATTTGTTTATTTAATTTTTTATTTAGTTTAAAATAAAATTCGTAAACCCGGGGATTCATAAAACAAGGTATGCCTGTATACTCAAAAACACGTAAAAATGTCATTTTCTTTGAGTTTGAATAAGAAAATAAAAAACATGACTTTAGCACACCTGAAACAATTTTTATCCGAGTTTTTACTGAAAAATGTACATTTTGGCAAATTGAAACTAAAAACCAAAAATTTGTACTGGGGGTAGGAGACTTAGGATATGCAAAATATTTTACTGGGTGACTACTGTGTCCCATATGAAACCCCCACAATGTGTCACTTTTGAATACAAAATATCAACCCACCCTACTATTTATTGATCCCTCAAAGCAAAGTTTGAAAGCTGTCTTACTGCATAATGGAAACAAAGTTGCCTCTCTGCCTATAGGTCATTCAGTTCATTTGAAAGAGACTCATGGAAATCTTTCACCTTTTTTAAACAAGATAAACTATGAATAACACAAATGATTTGTTTGTGGCGAGATCTTAAGGTGATCAGCCTTCTTTTAGGCAACAGGCTGGCTTTACAAAATACCCATGCTTTTTATGTCTGTGGATAGCAGAGACAGGGAGGAACACTATGTGAGGAAGAACGGCCTTTCAGAAAACAGAGTACTCCAGGACAAGCAAACATCATTGCTAATCCACTGGTAGATCGTAACAAGATACTGTTACCTTCACTCCACATAAAGCTTGAATTAATGAAAAATTTCATCAAAGGTCTCAGCAAAGAAGGATCTGGATACCAATTTTTATGTCAAAAATTCCCTCAAATTAGTCATGCTAAGCTGAAGGAAGGTGTATTCGTTGGTCCTCAAATAAAGCAACTCTTAAGCTATCCAGCATTTGAAGGTGCATTGAGAGGTCATGAAAAAGATGCTTGGCTAGCTTTTAAGGCTGTTGTGAACAACTTCTTTGGTAACAGGAAATCTGATGACTGCAAAGAAATAGTTAAAGACATGATCCGAAAATATCATTTACTGGGATGTAACACGAGTGTTAAGATACACTTCCTAGACTCTCATCTTGATTTTTTTCCTGAAAACTTAGGCACTGTATGCAAGGAACAGGGAGAAAGATTCCACCAGGATATTTCAGAAATGGAATGGAGGTGTTATTTTATTTGATTTGATTGGGTTCAGAAACTCAGTTGAGCCTTGAATAGCCAAGCTCTGAGGGGCTACTTCAACCTACAGCCTAAGTTAAGCTAAACAAACTTACGGAGTTGGAGGTCCTATTAGGTCCTAACCTCAGGGTTGCCGACTCAATGTGGGCCTACCTTAGGCCTCAGTTGCATAAAATTAAGATAAAAACAAAAGGGGCACTATTTATGGTCTCCTTTCTAAACCTTGCAACAACACAACCTGCACCATTGCATGATGCAACAATCTTGTATCTAAAAACCAAACTGAATTGCAAAAGAGCTCTCCATAAGACCATGCCCTGTAAGTGCCACATTCAACAAATGAGTAGAAAAGACGTGCCAGTGCCCCAAAAAAATTATGCCACAAGAGTGCCCAAACAATGATGCCACAAGAGCCCAAAAATGCTAACTCTAAATTAAGTGAATGTTTCACTAATTTTACAAATATGAGATGAATATATATACACCTTAACTTAATATATACAAGCAATGCTGCGTCAATCAGCTTAGTCATCATATTGCCTTGGGACAACAATGGTTCTTCCTCTTCTAGATTTTCTAACAGGAGATATCAGGGAAGATGGGATGTTCGAATGATGATAGACTATTGCTGGAGTCTGACTGCTCTAATAAATTCAATGCATTACTGTTGATGAATGGTTGGTTCAGTCATTCACAATTTTTATATATAAATATACTGTATCTTACTTAAATATGTATCTACATATATTATATATATTAGTGTATATATGTAGTAATAACGTGTGTGTGTGTGTAATGCGTGTTTCTGGGCATGCATTGGAAAAAAACTAAAATATACAGCTGAAAAGAGCATGTCTTTATTGCCTAGAATCACCAATTTTCATTGAAAGAACTCGCAAAAAAACTTGAATTTGCAGGGTGGTGTAATCAGTCTACTGTAATTACCAAATCCATACAGCCATTTGTATGATGGAGTGGCAGGTGGCTCAATACTTTTGCACAGTACTGTATATATAGCCTAAAAGTGGTTTAACAAGTTGTCATTTGCCAAGTAATGAAAGAAAAAATGTAGTTTGTGATCATGGCCCTACCTGTGGAGGTGCTACAGCAGGAGGCGTTCTATATTCTCTTGAGCCCCTGGATAGGCTACTAACAGACCGATTGGCCTGAGGTGGTGTTGGAGGCTTGGTTGTAGGAGCGGGTCCAGCTGAGGCTGTGGGTTGTCCCATCGGTGGGGGCTGACCACTGGTCACGCCAACAGTGCTTGCCGATCTCCTTGACCGAGGGGTGCTGCTTGAAGGTTTTAATCCATGCCCAACATCATCTAAGCCTATAAATAAAACAAATCAGAGATTAGCCACAAATCTCTTAATGACATTAGAAAGGGAAAAAACAAAATACGATATTCCATTTCAAGCATCTTCTCAATACAAAATACAATATTAGTTATCTTAATTCTACCTTTCACTCATGTTAAAAAAATTGCTCAGCTATGGGTAGAAACTTGAAAAGTCCAAAATTAACTTAAGAAAATGAAGCAAGCATCAATTAACTGAGGTCTATAAGTCAATGATTCCTTCTAGTGAATACATTTAAAACTAGTCTAACTACATATTGTAAATAATGAAATTCTCACGGTTAAAATCAATAGATTTGCGGACATATTTGATTGGTTTTTCTCCATTTGCAGGTGCTAAAATCTTATACTGTCTGGTTGTAGTTTTATTGGTAGTCAGAACTCCAATTTCTCTTCTTGCAACTTTCTCTTTGTGAATCATAACCATCTGAAAAGTAAATCAAGGATGATCTTGGACACCAATTCCAAAATGACCAATCCCAATCACTGAATTTCACCCCAACAAAATGGTTCCGAAACTAATTTTGTACTTTTTTTAATCCAGAAGCCATAATATTTAGTAACCTAACATATATTACGATACTAAATAAAAAATAAGTTCTCTCTCTCATCAGAATAGTGACTAAACCTACCATAAATACAGTGTTATGGTAGGTTGCCACTCCAAAAATTTAAAATAAAGCCATTTTTTTTCGAAATAAAGCAGTTATATATATATATATATATATATATATATATATATATATATATATATATATATACAGGGTGGGCGGAAAGTAGCTCCCTATTTTGGATTGGTAAAAAAATACATATATTATCCATTTATTTCAGAAGAAATAATATGAAAAGGTAGGCATACATGGTAGGTTTTCTCTAAAATTCAATGTGGGCTCCAACTCTTTCCACCAGCTTCTGGAGCCGCCCAGGAATGGCGTCCACTGACTTTAGCAGGAACTCCGGCGGGATGGAGGACATGACTTCCCGAATTCGGTCGTCCAGTTCTTCCAATGTCCTCGGTTTGGTGCGGTAGACTTCTTCCTTTACCCACCCCCAAAGAAAGAAGTCGCACGGTTACCGCTGAAAAACGGCAGAATCGGTTCAGTGTAACGGTGTGGTGTGGTATGACCTCAGATCAGGTTGTGGGCCCGTTCCTTCTGCGCAACACCATAAATGCTGAGCAGTACCTTGCTATGTTGCGAAACGAGGTCTGGCCGGTTGTCAGCACATGGGAGAACATCGACGATCTGATATTTATGCAAGATGGCGCCCCTCCGCACTTCGCTCTTGTTGTCCGTGAGTGGCTGGATGCCACTTCCTGGGCGTTGGATGGGTCATCGTGGTCCACATCAATGGCCAGCCAGGAGCCCCGACTTGACACCGTGCGACTTCTTTCTTTGGGGGTGGGTAAAGGAAGAAGTCTACCGCACCAAACCAAGGACATTGGAAGAACTGGATGACCGAATTCGGGAAGTCATGTCCTCCATCCCGCCGGAGTTCCTGCTAAAGTCAGTGGACGCCATTCCTGGGCGGCTCCAGAAGCTGGTGGAAAGAGTTGGAGCCCACATTGAATTTCAGAGAAAACCTACCATGTATGCCTACCTTTTCATATTATTTCTTCTGAAATAAATGGATAATATACATATTTTTTTACCAATCCAAAATAGGGAGCTACTTTCCGCCCACCCTGTATATATATATATATATGAGGAGTGATCAAAAAGTATTGATAATTTTATTGCTATGGACAAATGAATGCAAATATGAAATAACCATTTACATATGCGAGTCTTCCTGCCCTCTGGCATCTGCAGTGTGAAGCAAAATCTACTACCATGAGTCAGTAATTGGTTGGAGTGTTTAAAAGGAGGGCATGTTTTTGCAGTACGTATAAATCTCTGAAATGGAACAATGCGTGTTCGGAGGTGAATGAAATTATTAAAACAGCTTTTGGAAATGAAGCTCTCAGTGTAGCTAACATTTACAAATGGCACAAAAAGTTGAAAAACTGAATTGCAAGATTGGCAGTATGTATTCCTATGTAAAATTGAATTTTAAGAGAGGTTTGTCTTCTGCAACTTTTGCGAAAAATCGCATTTAAGTGTTCAAAATCGCACTTTTTTGTCGAAAAATGGGATTTTTGGCAAATTTCAGACTTGGTAGCCTCAAATGACCTCCATATATTCCATATTGTTCACATACACCCTTAAGCATTTCTAGGGGCAGGCTTGGACCTCTTTAAGATCAGCCAAAGTGGCTCATAAACCCTAAAATAACCAAAATCACCCAAAATGGCCCAAAACTAAGGAATTGTATGATTTTTAGTCTCCTATACACCACATTTTGTGGCTGTTCTCTTCATCAGGCAGAATCTTTTTGTTCTTCTTTCTCGGTCTTACATTTTCTTTTTTTAAGAAATGCCTCCACCAATTTTTATTTATTTTCTTTTCGGTATCACTGAGTGTGATGGCAGCTGCCACCACCTTTCCGCAAGCTGCTGTGACGTTCAACCTTTTTTTTGCAATTGCAACTCTTCTTTAATATTTGTATAAGTCCCTCCTCCACCCCCAGCTTGTAATAATATGCTGGTCAACTGAATGTTTTGAGATTTTTTCTTCTGAAAGCATCTTGATTTGTCTAGCAGGTCTTGTAGAGATCTAAAACATGTTCATAATATCTTGCTTTGACTTGAAAACTGGCAACAATTCTCTGTGATCAATCCTAGCACGAACAAAACCATCTCTTCTCTCTTGCCCATACACTGCATGAGCTGCAGCTGAAACTTCCTGGACTGCTCTTTCATAGCTTTGAGTGTGAACTGAGAAGTTCTCAACTTCTCCTTTTGACATCTACAAGTGAAGAGTGGCTCATACAGTTTCTCCTTATCCCAATTAATCAGAGTAATTGGAGAAATGGCATCAAAATTCAGTTTAGAGTTTCTATGAGTTCTCAGACTCATGTCTCCATACTCAGACTTACCTCTGATCTTCTTGATCATCTCAACCCCCCATGCCCTCTCCTCCTCATCCTCACTGCATAGGAGAGAGGCAATGAGGTTCTCACCGTGAGCATGATATGCTCCACGAACTATCACATGAGTGATTATGTTCCTGACTTCAGAGGTCTGGCTTCTCAGCAGTCCCAGAGCGGTCACAATATGGTGAGGTCCATACCTCATGTGGTGCTTCACCTTGATCTCAAAATATATCTTGAAGTAGAAGTCCAGGCAGAACTTCAGCAGCACCTCCAGCTTCTTCAACGCCTCCCCCTTCAGACCATGCTGCCTCATCCACAGCATCAACAGAGCCTCACCTGTAGTCAGCCAGTGTGATTGATTCAGTGGGCCACACTTCAGACCAGCAACTTCCTTGCCCAAATCTCCTGTCTTAGCTTTGACCAGTAGGTAGCAGTTCTTCTGGTCATTGCTAAGGTTCTGTACAATGTCTTCTGGCAGTTCAATTTATACCTTCTTCTCCTGGCAGAGCCTTCAAGCTAAAGTTGACAGGTATGTCATTGATCTTCTGCAAAAGTTTTCCTATTGGGCCATTGAACCCAGACTTGTGCATGTAGGGACCATCAAGCTTGATGATCATGTGCCTGAGGCCGAGTTCATTAATATGACCACAATAGTATCTTTAGCACCATGAGCACTAATCCATTCAAACAGAGCCTGAGCTATCTTCAGTGCAGTTTTCTCATTTCCTTCAGGTTCTTCTGGTGTACAATGGAAAAGATACTTCCCCTCAGGTTCCCAGGTAACACTAGAGTGCTCTTCAGTTGTAATATCAGGATGGAAGCGGCCAGTTTCTTCATTGTACCTCATGATCTTTGTCTTCTTATCTTGTTTTCCATCAAAGAAAATTCCCTTGATCTCCTCTCCCTGTCCTTTTCTCCAGGGCCTCCACCAAGGCACCTATTAATTACAGACTCCTTGCCCCTCCACATCTTCATCCTGTCAACAGCTAGATATGCATTATCAGCAGATAGATGGCCAGCTTTGATGAGATCTTGCAAGAAACCAGTTGCAATGGCTGCTGCTGGATAGGGTGTGACCATTGCCCTCCAAAAATCAAAAAATGGTCCTACAATGCTGTTCAAAGTTTTAGTGTTGTGTATTTATCTAGGAAACACCCCTGTAAATTTTCTTGGAGATCGGTGCATGTTTGAGCTAGCACCGTCGTACCAGCAAGTATTGCTATTTCAGCTTATGAACTTCATAAATAAGTGTGAAAATAGCACATTTTATCAGATTTTCATTTCTGGGTCTGGAACGCTGACCCACAAATTTTCCACATATTATTTATTGCATTTAATTTTAATGATGCTTTTCTTTTCCCTTGACAGTGATTTGATGTTGTGAATAGAGAATTTAATCATGGATACACGGCAAGATGATGAATATGTCAGAATGTTATTGGGCACCGTACCCCGAGAAGAAGAAAAGGAAATAAAGGGCTGCAAACTGCCAACTAATAGGCAGGTCTTACTATGTCTGTTAGCAAACCTTCGGGATATGCATTGGGACCAGGCTTTATCTGCCACCATTGACAATGTGCTTTTGCATTACCAGAAGGCGAATGTCCCGACCATTACAGGCAGGAACAATATTGGCTGAGTGATTAAAACTTACTATGACAAAGACTACATGATGCTTATGAAAAAGAATGAGGATAGAAGACAGGCTGATGATCCTGGAATTATGAAGTTTAAATCAGAATTGAGCCTGACGATGAAATTTTATAAGAACACAGTGTTGAAAGACATGGCAGCTGCGAAAAAGGGGAAAACTCAGGCCGAACAAGATGCCATCGATACTGACATACTCTTTATGAAAAGCATGCTAAGTGACAGAGTAGCTACCTACTCTGGGGTAAACAAAGTACTCACAGAAAAGGTTCAGAAGCGACAGAAAAGGCAGATGCGAGAAGAGAAGCGACAAGAGAGAGAGCAATGTGATCATGCTGAGAATGCACAGGCTGATATTGATTCACCTATTAGCTCTGATGAGGACAATGACATTGATGAGGCCAGCACTGCTGAACCAAAGAGAAAACATCGGAGAACAGTGAAAGAGGGAGTTTCAATTTTTGTGCCCCATGATATTCTGAAGTCGGCAGAACTTGTTTCATGCAGTGTTCGAAACATCTCGCCGACCCAGCTGAGTGCAATTGTGTACTCCCTTGTATCTGCATGTGGTGGAGATACATCAAAGCTGAGTCTAAATGCAAGGACAGCCCACCGATACCGAGCTTCCATCGTGTCAGAAATAAGTTTAAAAATCATGGATGAATGGCAACCATCAGACAAAGTACTGGTGCACTGGGATGGTAAACTTATGGACACGCTGGATTCCAAAGGCACTGATGACCGCCTGCCCATTCTTGTGTCTGGTGTCAATGGCACAAAGCTTCTTGGAGTCCCACCTCTTCCGCATTTGACTCAAAAAGCTGGCCTGGTTCAAGGAGACAATATCAACAGCAACCAAACAACTTCTGGTCGATTGGGAGTGTGAACAGAATGTCGTGGTATGGTTTTCGACACAACTTCATCCAATATAGGTAAACCTATTTCAAACATCAGCGTGAATTTATCATGACATTAATACCAAAATACAGTGAATGATTTAACAGAAATCTGCAAAAAGCACGTGCCTGAAATGGTGGCCTTAAACTACAATTACATTTTTTTTTCAGGACAAAAAACAGCTGCTTGCGTCTCCCTCCAAAAGGAATTACAGCGTGCCGTATTCTGGTGCGCCTGTCTCAGGCATGTGGGCGAAGTCATCCTAGGTGTTTGCTGGGATTGCTTGAAAGTGGAGGGCTCTTCAAGTCCAAACATAATGGTTTTCCAGAGGTGAGTCATAAGCTTTACAAAATAACAAGGAATATTATTACCTAATGAACAAATTTAGTGGAATTTCTTTTATTAGACTTATAAGATATACTAACACCAAGCAAATGATCGATCATATCAATCTTAATACCCCTAAAACAATATTATAGATTAGTACGAAATACAATAATCCCAATAATTGTATTTCTAGGTTCAAGAACAATTTCTCTCAACTGGCGTACAATGAAAAAAAGAAATACTACTACCCCGCAATGCCTGGAGTGTTTGAGGAGCGCCAGCAGGAGATGGCTGACTTCTTCCGTGAATCTCTAGCCCAACCATTTACACGTGGCGACTACAAGAAGCTGGTAGAGCTTTGTCTGCTGCTTGTAACTAAAGGATCCGAGCCAGTGAACTTCACAATGGTCTACCCCGGCGCACTTCACAAAGCAAGGTGGATGGCTAAACTGCTCTATACCCTCAAGATTGTTCTTTTGTCAGGCCAGATCAAAGAGCAGTTCCACAAAGCCGAGGTTGTGACTAAAAGTCAAATCAGCAAGTTAGAATGGTTTGCTGTGTTCACAGTCGCTGTTTATGTCCCATGGTGGATTGTTTGCCCCGTTCCAGCAAGTGCGCCACTGAATGACTTGAATTTGGTCGAAACCTTGGCTGAATTTGCCCCATATGATGCCACAATAGTTGACAAAGCACGTGTGGCACTCGGTACACACACTTGGTACCTAACTGAGGAGTTGGCCCCACTGGCTTTGTTCTCGTCCCAAGTACAAGAAAGGACAAAAGAGGAGATGAGGAAGGCCCTTCTTTGCCATGAAGGCACTGAAGTTACTAAGAGAGTGGGGCTCAATCATGGGGGCTATGGAAAGCCATATCTTCCCCCTGTCCCAGAAAGTGGCACTGCCCTGGTGGACCTAATTGGGCCTGACTCAAGCCGGTTCTTCACCATTTTAGGCATGCCCTATCAGTTTCTCCACAGTCCAGCCAGTGAATGGGCGGATCATGACGACTACCTGAACATGAAACGGGTTGTGGACAAGCTTCAGGTCGTCAATGAGGCTGCAGAGCGTGGTGTAAAACTTTGCCATGACTTTCTTAATGTTGCCAGGGATGAGGAGCGCTTTCAAGAAGTCCTTCAAGTAGTTGAAAATGACAGACTCCGCGTTCCTAATCAGCGCAAATGATCATCTATTTCCGAACAGAAATCATGGTTTCTTGCTCTAGAGAAATAATACCTTGTGAATATATGATAAAACCCCTTAATGTACCATGAGAGAATAAGAATGATTAACTTTTTTGTGTTAGTGATAACAGCTTTTAATTAAGACAGGCAAATGATTTGTTAATATCCCTTATGATGGTTGTGTAATCTCATATATAGGTGCGTATGCCGTATAAGCAAAATTGCTATTTTTCAAATTGCTGGTGCTCACTCGAATATGCATGAATCTTCAAAAAATTGCACGTGGGTATTTTTTATGTCAATATGCAACACCAAAATTTTGAACAGCATTGTAGGACAAAGTTGGGGCAACTGTCACACCCTACTGCAGGAGTGTTTGCCACCTTGAACCTGACTGCAGCTGCAGCAGTGCTTGAGATATCCATGTAGTTCCTCCTGGCAGAGGTGGAGACTTTGCCAGTGTTGACACTGGAACTTGCGCCTGGTGCAGTACTGGAAAAATCTGTGTCAGCAGCAGGAGCTGCTCTGCCTGGAGATTCTTGCAAGGAAGTCACCTCATCTTCATCATCAGCTCTAAGCAGTAGCTCTTTTTCTTCTTCCTCTTTTCTGTTTCTCTTCCCAGTTGCCTTCTGTTCTTCCTCCTCCTCTTAGCAGCCTTCACCTCTTCACTGTTTCCTTCACATCAACAGATGCTATCCGGAAGCCAGAAACTTCTGAGGTTTTGATCCTCTGGTAATGGAGCCACTCTAGCTCTAGCTTTGGAATCTTCTGAGGCAGAGGACAGTCACAGTTGACATGAACTCTAGCAGCACAGCCAGAGCAGCCAGATGCTTCAGTTCCACAGAGAGTGATATGTCTGCAGGTTGTTATGTCAAACAATGTATCAAGTTCAGATATTCTCTTCTCTCTTTGCAGCCTTCACTAGATCAATCATTTCATTCCACTTGACAAGAACCTGGCAATGGATCTCTCTTGAATGGTCACAGGAGGAGTGAACTTGGCATCGCTTTTGTGCCACTGTGCCAGTACCAGTGATGCCAAGTCCTTAGCCAAATCTTGCAGAGGGTACTGAGCTCTCTTCATATCATCCAGAAGCAGCTTCTCTTCCTGGAGGAGAATTCCTCTCTGAAACACAGCTCTCCAGGTTGGAACTTCTGTGGGAAATAACTGCTTGCCTGGACCCACCAGATCACTCAGCTTTGAACCAGAACTTTTTCTGGTCTTTCATCCTTGCTTAGCCATGGTGGCTACACAATCTTCACCAAGCTTTGTATCTGAAACATAGAAAATTATCACAGTGAAAAACTAGTAGCTTATAACAGCTGTTACAATGGTTTTGTTTGGTAAGAAACCAGTCTGTTACATTTGTACTATAATGTATGTCCTGCACAGCTGTTCTGTACATATCCAGAAAATGAAAAAGTGGAAATTTGAACACTTAAATGTGATTTTTTGCAAAAGTTCAAGAAAACAAACCCCTCCTAAAATTTAATTTTACATTGGAATACATACTGCCAATCTTGAAACATGCGCTTCAATGAGCATGATACACCCTAAAGGACATGCTCAAGGTGGCTGACAAGGAAGGGGTCAGGGGTGTTGGGGTGGAAGGAGATGAACCAAGGGTTCTCACAGGGAGGTGGAAAAAATGGCACCAGGAGGCAAGGGCAGGTCCATAAGACGCATGGGTGTGGCTGAGCTCCCCTTGGCCACAACATGTAGATGCACCAGTGCCATATCCGCTGGATCTTCAGGGGAGAGGATGTTGTCCAGATTGGATGTCATCATGGGAGGTGGGTCATGTAATTCAGCTACTATTGTCAGAGTCTGTTGGGGGAGACTGGAGGGACTTCTGTGGTGGGGTGATATGATCCTCATAGACAAAGTCTGGGGTGTATGGGTCCGAGCAGTCTTCTTAGATCTGGGTGAAGATAGAGAGGCCTGTTGAAAGGCCGGAGAGTCTGGCGACTCACTGTCATCTCTGCCTCATCGGCTTACCCTAGGCATTAGGTTCGGGTGTGTGTATAGGGTGCTGGGAGGGCAGGGTTCGAGGTGGATGGGGCCTGGGTTTCCTGGTCCCAGATTCCTGGGGAATCTTTAGCAGGTGAGGTGTGTGAAGAGGAGGGATGGTGGAGGGATAGAAGGTCATTGGGTCCAGCGAGGACTCCCTTTGGGTGGGATGGGAAGCAGTGGTCAAGGGAGGTTTGAGTGGCAGACCAGGGCAGCAGTGTAAGATACCCCCGGCCTCACCTCCCGACTCCGCACCCTGTTTTATGCCTCTCAGAGGCTAAGAAAGTCCACTACCTGCAGGCCTCGGACCTCCTTCTCGAACTTGAAAGGCATTCGCGGGATGAAGATGTGTGCGCGCCTTCAGAATTGGAGCATTTGGGTGTGTTGGGGCACTTGTTTGGGTGAGCAATTTCTCCATAATGAACATATAGTTTGTGTGGTTGTTGGCAAACTGAGCTGACGTGTCTGAAATTGCTGCATATAATGCAAAGGGTTGGGTCTGGAATGTGTGGGTGGACAGTGAACTCGCACAATGTGTGGTCTCCCATACCCTATACAATAGAGTTGGGAGAGACTAAGGTATTGAAGGTAAGAAGTAGGCAGGGGGGGGGAGGGGGGTACCTCCTTGTTGGGATATGAAGTGATGGATCTTAGTAACACCCTGGGGTGCGAAGTCCTCTAGGAGCTTGTTCACTGTGATCGATAATAGGCAGGTTGTGTAGTGCCCTGACTCTGGTTGAGGCGAGGGTGTGGGGATACAGACACCGAGCATCGAAGGACCTCAGTGAGGGAGAATAGGGCTTTTGTCTCTGTGGCTGAGCGTGATTTTATGAGGAGGGAGCCATCCCTCTGTGGTCACACATCATAGCAGCTGGAGTTGCTGCAAGCTTGGATCACCTGAAATGTCCATTCAGAGTTGGTTGGAAGGGACCCAGAGGTAGGCTGGATCACTAGGAATTTGTGTATAATTGGAAGGGATAGGGAGGCTGTAGAATCGAAGTGGACTGGGATATCCAACGGTCAATAGGATGGATGCGAATGCTGACTTCCCCATCCACCACGGGGCTCTCTCCGTTGAGAGGTGGGCTGACAGCTGGTGAGGGGGCATACGGGGAGAGCAAGGAGCCAGGTTTTGGAGGTAAGTTTTGGATGGAACTTGATTTGCCCAAAGGCAGCTGAGGTGAACTTGGGCAGGACCCCTGCTCCAGATGGTGTATGTCCAAAGACATGTTCAAGGTACAGGCTGGGGTTGATAATGGAAGAGGAGAGTGCAAGTGTTCTGCTGCCAGAGGAGGGGCAACCTCCTCAAGACGTGGTCTTGCAGTGGTAGGGGACTCTGGGACCTGGTTGCCCACCACCTGAGTTCTAGGACAAGTAGTAATGGTCTCCATATATTAATAATGTTGTAGAACATGGACGCAGGGGATGCGAGAAACTGCTGACCAGTGAGAAAGGGAGGCCGAGCCCAGACTGCAGGGGGCAGGGTACTTTGTACCAAGGGGGGACACTGTCAGTTTAAAAATGGGGCCATGATGTGAAAGTTTGCCCCCAAATGACACAAAGACCCCTGCCCCACAATCTCATTGGCCCGGACACCCAACCATCCAACACAGTGACACCCTAAGGGCGTCGCCTCGCCTCCAGAGGACAGCACTAGAGACCTGAACTGGGAGCCAAAGACTTTAGTGGCTGTTAGCCTAGTCTTCCAAGTAGCCTGTCTGGCATGGTGGTTGTGGTGTGTGTGTGTGTGTGTGTGTATACATATATATATATATATATATATATATATATATATATATATATATATATATATTATTATGAAGAGTAGTTACGATAGAAGTGTTCTTCGGGAACCTTATCCTCAATATGAATATGAAAACAAGAGATACGACAACATTTATTGGCCAAACGTTTCGGTCCACTCAGGGGCCATCTTCAGTGACTAAATAGAAGCACCTAAAAATAATCATAAAACTAAAGTAAATGCAAATGTCAAACTGTACAATAATAAAATCTAATACAAAAAAGTAAAAAGTTGTTAAAAAAAAAACTATCTGGATATAAAACAAAAAAGTAAAAATAAAACTAACTAAAATTTCAAAAATTAAAAGTTTAAAAATGTTAAGTTTAAAATTTTAAAATTTAAATTTTGTAAAAAGGACTGACCTGGATGGTAAAAGTTACAAATGACAAGTGGAGAGAAAGAAAAAACAACTTAAGTTAGTGGTAGTTGCGGTAAAAAGGTGTTGGTTGGTTAGGAAGTATGTAATTTTATCGAGGAAAGGCTATCGTTTAGTTCTGGGTTTAATTTCTTGATAAAAAGGGATTCTAAAATTTTAAGATCAAGTGAATTAGAAGCAGACGACAAAATAGCAAAGGAGTCCTGGGGCACGGGTGGTCATGGGTCTCTGAATGATGCTGAATAGCAGAGATTCAGGAGTGGAAAGAGGGCGAGAAGTTCGATAAGAAAAACCCAAATGCTTCAAAATCCTAAGTTTTAACTGTAGGGCAGTCTGCCCCACATAACGACTTTGGCAGGTCGCACATGTATATAAATAAATAACAAAGGATCTCAAAAGCACGGGGACGTGATCTTTATGGCGAAAAAAGGATTGCAGAGAATTAGAATTAGAATTAATGATTATAAAGTCACATTGAGGGAAATGTCTGTCCAAAATAAAGTGGACATCTTTATTAAGTTGAAAAGTTAGTTGGTCTAAAAATGGAAGCTTAAGATAAACCTTCTGTTTCGGAACCGTGGACTGAATTATTTTAGGTGAATATAGGTTATTTAAAAATTTAGAAATTAAAGTCTCAAAAGTCAGAGTACAATAAAAATTATAGTTGAAAAATCTCTTAAGATACTGAATTTCTAAGTCAAATAAAGACCAACTTGAACAAAGGTGATAGGCTCTAAAAATACGACTTTTAATACTAGCCAGCTTAAAACTAAGTGGAATATTGCTGAAAAAATGAGTACCGAGTTGGGGTAGTAGTTGGTTTTCTGTATACTTGTGTTGAGAAGCCTGTACTATGTTTATTTATGGTAACATCAAGAAACGAAATTTTATTGTATTGTTCTACTTCCATAGAGAATTTAATATTAGGATGCTTAGTATTAATGTAATTTAAAAATAAAGGGGCATGATCTTTATGCTTAAAAATGACAAAACAATCATCTACATAACGTTTAAATAAAATAGGTTTAAAATCAAGCGGGCAATCCCTCAGCCACTTTTCCTCGTGAAAACAAAGAAAACTGTTAGCAAAGGACGGACCAAGGGCGAACCCATTGCCATTCCCTCGTGCTGGTGGAAAAGTTCCTTATTAAAAAAGAATATGGTATCCTGGACTGATAACTTTAAAAGTTTTGAAAACAATTGTCTGCTTAATCCCAAAATGTCATTAGTAGAACCAAACAAAGAATTTATAATAATATCACAAGTTTCTAAAACAGGTACATTGGTAAACAAAGACTGAACATCAAAGGAAGCCATGAAACAATCCTTAAACTTCAACTTGGTGACACAATCAACAAATTCAAATGAATCTTGCAAAGTGAAATGACTACGTGTGAGAGGGTCTATGATTGGGACCAAAAATTTTGCAAGGTTATAACTTGGTGTGTTTATGGCTGCTAAAATGGGATGAAGCGGAACTCCAGGTTTATGGGTCTTAGGTAGGCCATAAACAACCCCTGGGCTAGTACCTGAAGCAAAAAGCTTATCGTAATAGTTGATCAAAAGCCCACGACTTTTAAGAGAACGTAAAAAGTTGTTGATTCTGTCCTCCAGTTTTACAATATATTTAAATGGATCAGTCTGCAGTTTCAAAAACTTAGTAGAATCAGAAAGTAAATTATACATTTTATTTAAATAGTCTTGTCTGTTCAAGATGATAATACCTTTACCCTTATCAGGCTTACAAATAATTACATTCTTATCCCTCCGCAAGTTCGTGAGAACTTTAAAATCACTAAAACTAAAAACAGGACAAAAAACCTTAAACCCATCAAACTTATAGTAGAACTTGTTTGCCTCAAAACGTAAACTTGTTTTAAAATTGGGCAATCAATTGCTCATATTGTCACAACATTTTAAGTCTAATGTGTCTCGCCTTGATTTTATTATTTTAAATAGTTATATTTCGAGGTATGTATCAAAATTTTATGTCTCCTCATTAACTCGTCAAAATTCTAAGCTTCAACAGTTGGGTTTAAATTTTGATCTTAATCTTAATAGAGATGAAATTATTTCCAACTTTTCTAATAAGGTTTTATCAACTGAAGAAAAAAGAATTTTATCCTTGGGATTGGATTTTAAACTTCCCATTTTTAAGCTTGACTTTTGTCATTATTTTTTATCTTTTGAAAAACTTTGCCATCAAATTAGTCTTTTTCCCTCTTTCCTTCAGCACTCTAGTCCAGTGGAGGATATTAAACTTTTGGCAAACAAGTTCTACTATAAGTTTGATGGGTTTAAGGTTTTTTGTCCTGTTTTTAGTTTTAGTGATTTTAAAGTTCTCACGAACTTGCGGAGGGATAAGAATGTAATTATTTGTAAGCCTGATAAGGGTAAAGGTGTTGTTATCTTGAACAGACAAGACTATTTAAATAAAATGTATAATTTACTTTCTGATTCTACTAAGTTTTTGAAACTGCAGACTGATCCATTTAAATATATTGAAACTGGAGGACAGAATCAACAACTTTTTACGTTCTCTTAAAAGTCATGGGCTTTTGATCAACTATTACGATAAGCTTTTTGCTTCAGGTACTAGCCCAGGGGTTGCTTATGGCCTACCTAAGACCCATAAACCTGGAGTTCCGCTTCATCCCATTTTAGCAGCCATAAACACACCAAGTTATAACCTTGCAAAATTTTTGGTCCCAATCATAGACCCTCTCACACGTAGTCATTTCACTTTGCAAGATTCATTTGAATTTGTTGATTGTGTCACCAAGTTGAAGTTTAAGGATTGTTTCATGGCTTCCTTTGATGTTCAGTCTTTGTTTACCAATGTACCTGTTTTAGAAACTTGTGATATTATTATAAATTCTTTGTTTGGTTCTACTAATGACATTTTGGGATTAAGCAGACAATTGTTTTCAAAACTTTTAAAGTTATCAGTCCAGGATACCATATTCTTTTTTAATAAGGAACTTTTCCACCAGCACGAGGGAATGGCAATGGGTTCGCCCTTGGTCCGTCCTTTGCTAACAGTTTTCTTTGTTTTCACGAGGAAAAGTGGCTGAGGGATTGCCCGCTTGATTTTAAACCTATTTTATTTAAACGTTATGTAGATGATTGTTTTGTCATTTTTAAGCATAAAGATCATGCCCCTTTATTTTTAAATTACATTAATACTAAGCATCCTAATATTAAATTCTCTATGGAAGTAGAACAATACAAAAAATTTCGTTTCTTGATGTTACCATAAATAAAACATAGTACAGGCTTCTCAACACAAGTATACAGAAAACCAACTACTACCCCAACTCGGTACTCATTTTTTCAGCAATATTCCACTTAGTTTTAAGCTGGCTAGTATTAAAAGTCGTATTTTTAGAGCCTATCACCTTTGTTCAAGTTGGTCTTTATTTGACTTAGAAATTCAGTATCTTAAGAGATTTTTCAACTATAATTTTTATTGTACTTTGACTTTTGAGACTTTAATTTCTAAATTTTTAAATAACCTATATTCACCTAAAATAATTCAGTCCACGGTTCCGAAACAGAAGGTTTATCTTAAGCTTCCATTTTTAGACCAACTAACTTTTCAACTTAATAAAGATGTCCACTTTATTTTGGACAGACATTTCCCTCAATGTGACTTTATAAACATTAATTCTAATTCTAATTCTCTGCAATCCTTTTTTCGCCATAAAGATCACCTCCCCGTGCTTTTGAGATCCTTTGTTATTTATTTATATACATGTGCGACCTGCCAAAGTCGTTATGTGGGGCAGACTGCCCTACAGTTAAAACTTAGGATTTCGAAGCATTTGGGTTTTTCTTATCGAACTTCTCGCCCTCTTTCCACTCCTGAATCCTCTGCTATTCGGCATCATTCAGAGACCCATGACCACCCGTGCCCCCAGGACTCCTTTGCTATTTTGTCGTCTGCTTCTAATTCACTTGATCTTAAAATTTTAGAATCCCTTTTTATCAAGAAATTAAACCCAGAACTAAACGATAGCCTTTCCTCGATAAAATTACATACTTCCTAACCAACCAACACCTTTTTAACGCAACTACCGCACTAACTTAAGTTTTTTCTTTTCTCTCCACTTGTCATTTGTAACTTTTACCATCCAGGTCAGTCCTTTTTACAAAATTTAAAATTTTTAAAATTTTAAACTTAACATTTTTAAACTTTTAATTTTTGAAATTTTAGTTAGTTTTATTTTTACTTTTTTTTTTATATTCCAGATTTTTTTTTTTTTTTTAACAACTTTTTAACTTTTTTGTAACTTTAGTTTTATGATTATTTTTAGATGCTTCTATTTAGTCACTGAAGATGGCCCCTGAGTGGACCGAAACGTTTGGCCAATAAATGTTGAGTCGTATCTCTTGTTTTCATATTCATATTGATTATATAGTATATTATATATATGAAAATTATTTCACGAAAGTAACACGTGAAAAATATCTATGATGAATATAACCACGAAGGAAAGGAAACACAGAATGGTGCTCAAGCGCTTTTGTCTAATGACATCCTCAGGAACACTGAAGTAAATAAAAAGTTCAAGACTATATAAAGGTCAAAAAATAAAAATAAAATAAAATAAATAAAAATTGTGGGAGGAGCATACAAATTTGTAAGGAAAACTACCAATTTTAGCACTTTGCCCTTCTTGTCTAAATCCATTCTGAACGAATTCAACACAAGATCAAATGGATTATTTACAACTAATTTTATAGATAATGCCTAAATGATATATAGGTCTTAGCACTCTGCCCTTCTTGTCTAAATCTGTTCCGAACGAATTCAAAATAACAGGATCAAGTGGAAAAAGACCTTGACTCATGTTAAAGTTATTTGTAAGTTGGATAAAAGCAGACTCAAGAATATTTCTATTAACAATGTTGCTAGAGTGAAACAAAACTGAAGCATTATTCCAATCAATAAGTGGGATAACTCTGACAAATGGACAAAAAGGGCACTGGATGACTGTCCCATTCTAACGGAATATTGATGCTGTTTTACACAAGTGTGCAAATCCTTTCCCATCTGACCAATGTATAAGGAATCACATTGTTTATAACCAATTTTATAGATAATGCCTGAATTATTGGTAGGGCTATTTTTTACTACGATATTTTTCACAATTTATTGTTATATGAAAAATTGAAAATACTACATTAATATTCAAAAGTTTAAGTACATTAGCAATGCCTAAAAAGCCTGGGAAAAATGGAAGTACTAAAATATTCTTTGACAAAGTGCGAGTGTTATTATTCACACGATAGAAGGTTCATTTTGCCTTATGACAAGATTCCATAAACGCAGGTGGGTAGCACAGATCACTTCCAATACCATTGATTTTTTCCAATTTGGCATCAATGTATTCCAGACTGGCGATCCTAAGAGCGCGGAGAAATGAAGAAAATATGGCCTTCTTAATAGGGGTGTCATGTCCAGAGTAAAAGTGTATGTAGGGTAAACTGTTTGTTTTTTCTGATAGATACTAAACAAATCAATTTGATCTTATGTTGAATTCATTCAGAACAGATTTAGACAAGAAGGGCAAAGTGCTAAAATTGGCAGTTTTCCTTACAAATTTGTATGCTCCACCCACAATTTTTATTTCTATATTTATTATATATATATATATATATATATATTTTTTTTTTTGTGTGACCTATATATAGTCTCAAACTCTCTATTTACTTCAGTGTTCCTGAAGATATCATTCGACAAAAGCACTTGAGCACCATTCTGTGTTTCCTTTCCTTCGTGGTTTTATTCATCATTATATACCGTATATATATAAAAAGTCAACTGACAAATATAGGAATCTGAGAGCTGGACAGAAGGCATGCACAAAGCCACTTCATGTGTTATCGGGACAACAGGTACTGACAAAGATAAAGAGATGCAAATTCTCAGAGGACCACAAGACAATGAAACTAGCACTACTATTGGAAAACAAATTGAATGTATGTGAAAATGATAGCGAAAAAATAAAAATTATCCTAGCCAACACATTCAGGGCCTTAAATCAAATCATTCCCTGGACAAAGTTTCATACCTGAAAGAACTTATGCAAGAAACCAGAGCAGACTTTGCATTCCTCATGGAAACCCATCTAAAAGACTGCCAGGTGAACTGTGAACACTGAGTTCTGTATTGATAAAAAAGAAATACAAATTGACAACTATAACATCCTCCGAGCCAACAGAATGGTGAGACAAAGGAGGATGTGCTATTTACACACGTGAAAGGCATATGGCATAAATGACTAAGTACCTCAAACAGCTACGTAGAATGTGTAGCAGCAAAGGGTGACAAATTAAATATGGTGCTAATTGTGATGTACAGACCCCTGAACATGCCAATCTCAAAATTCTCTGATTCCATTATAGAAGTAAGAAACTGGGTAAAAGATCTACTCTTCAACCCCAAATATTTTTCTCTGTGGTGATTTTAACCCTTTCATACCTGATTTTCATTTACTTTTCATGCCACAAAAAAACACTTACAAGTGTTATATCTCCAGAATGACTAAAATCTCATAAAATTTGATGGTCTCATTTGCACCCATATGGCATGAAAGGGTTAATTTTTCATTCATGAAATATAAAAGGATAGCAAAAATTATGTGTACACCAGGACACGGGGGGGCACACGGAAGATCAGGAACAGGTAAAAATGCTACTAGCTCTGGCTGATGAATTTATGTTAACACAAGAAATAACAGAAAACACAAGAAAAACAACTGCTTAGATTTGGTGTTCACAAACAGCAGCAACCTAATTGATAATGTAGAAATATCCCCAACTATAATATCAGATCGCAACAAGAAAGGAAAGAACACAAACAACAGAAAAAGCAAATTCGAAATTTGAAATTTTCACTGCAAAGCTATAAACTGGGAAGATGTTGCATCCAGCATGGAAGTAATAGGTTGGAAATCTATCTTTGAGGCCAAGACAACGGAAGAGATGCTAAAGACCTTAGAGAAGAAGACCCTGGAAATTGTAGAAAGACACGTCCCAAAAATACAACAACGGGGAAAGAATAGCAGGTTCGAGAGACAAAATAGGTCATTGTTCTGAAAGAGAAAAAGAGTGACTGCAAAATTAAGTAACTGTAAAGATGACGACAACAGAAAAATATTAAATGATAAGCTGTAGAGTATCTATTGCATCATACAGGAACTAATTGAAAAGCATACAGAAAAAGAAGGCAATGGGCAACAAAGGTTAACTCACAGTACTATAATTTTGCAAAAAGGTAGTCAAAAAACCATGCGACTATTGGACCTTTGAAAAATGAAGACAGTGCTTTATCTGATGATCTACAGAAGTATCCAAAATATTAAGAGCTCAGTATGAATCACCTTTCAGTACCCAAAAACTGACAAACTGATATGCAATAGAAACAGTCTTTAAAGGAGTACAAGGTGTCCATAAATGTTTACCCTGAAAACAGTATGCTCTCATGTTTTAATGATGAATCTTACATCTGTTTTCTTTTTACAGGTAATCTCGTACACGCATAGTTTTTGTGCTGGTGTGTTTCGTCTACTGCATTCGCCGCTAGGAGTGCTGTAGTAGCTGTTCAGTTAAGATGGCGTCTGTGACAGAGAAGGCACAGTGTGTTGTGTGGCTTGCAAAAACAAAATCTCCTGTCAGTGTTCAGCGAAGGTTCAGAACAAAGTATGGAAAGAATCCACCTGATGTGAAGTTAATTAAGTCGTGGATGAAAAAAATTCTTGGAAACTGTTCCCGCAACTGCAGGACAGGCAACCAACTGTCATCTTCCAACAAGATGGGGCACCCCCTCATTGGGCGCATGTTGTTCGTGAAACTCTCGACGCAACATTTCCAAATCAATGGATTGGCAGGGACGGGCCAATCCTATGGCCCCCAAGATCACCAGACATTACCCCACTGGATTTCTTTCTCTGGGGTCATGTTAAAGATTTGGCTTATGCAACAGTTGTTCCAGATATCAGGACATTGCGAGAATGCATTACAGATGCAATTGCAACAGTTAACCCACAAATGTTGGAAAATGTGTGGCGTGAGTGTGAATACCATTTAGACATTTTATGTGCCACTAGGGGTGCACATGTGGAAGCTTATTAAGTTCATCAACTATGTATCAAAACTTTGTATGTTTATCTACTTATGATTAAAACTGTTTGAATACAAGTGTTTATTTAAAAGTTATAGCATGCTTTGATCAGGATAATCATTTATGGACACCCTATACTATAAGGGGAAAGTATAACAGACTTCAACTTTATGACAAATGATATTACAAGACGTATAGGGAAACAAAAAGCACATTCAGTGGCAGGACTGGACAAATGGAATGCCAAACTGATCAAAAACTGCAAGAATGCAATCGCTGAGCCCCTATATTGGATATGATCACTAGACACAGCAGAAATGCTGGGCATCATGAAGAGCATGAACATAGTCCCAATATATAAAGGAGGAGATCGATCTGAGGCCAAAAACAAACTATAGGCCAGTGTCGCTTACATCTCATCTCACTAAAATATTTGAAAGAATAGTTACAGAAAATCTATGACTTTTTGGAAACTCAGAAAAACTTCAATGATAACCAACATGGGTTTCAGTCACAACTAATGGAACTCTATAACAACATTATTGATGTGCTTGGAAGTAATGAAAACTATGATGTAATATATAAAGACTTTGCCAAAACATTCAACAAGTGTGACCATGGAATCACAATACATAAACTGCAACATATGGGAATAACAGGAAAAGTAGGGAAATGGATATATAATTTCCTTAGTGAGCAGTGGCAAGTCATTACAGTACAAGGAGCATCTTCATCAGAATAAGAGGTCCTCAGCTCAGTACCACAAGGAACAGTATTAGCTCCACTACTATTCATAATCATGCTAACTGACATAGATGAAGACATTACCAGAGACAGCACAGTAACATCCTTTGCTGATGAGACAAAGATCAGTAGAAAAATAAGAAATCCAGAAGATAGAGGATCTCTACAAACAGACATGAACGGAATCTACAAGTGAATGGAAGACAACAATATGAAGTTTAACACAGAAATTTCAGCAGTTATGGTACAGAAAGAGAGAAGACCTAAAATCCATGGATTATTATACCCCAAATGGACAGGAAATTCAGAGAAATTCTAAAACAAAAGACTAAGGGGTTGTAATGACTGAGGATGTGAAATTTGAAACAAAATAAGATAGCAGTAAACAGAGCAGAGAGAGTAACTGGGCAGATACTGAGAACCTTTAAACGAAGGGATAGGAGTATAATGATTACTTTACTGAAAACACTGATCATACCCAAATTGGAGTACTGCTCAGTCCTAACATGCCCATATAAAAAAGAAGACATTAGACAACTAGAAGGGATTCAGAGAAGCTTCACAGCCATGATCAACAGGTGCAAAGAACTAAACTACTGAGAAAGGTTATGCAAATTAAATCTATATTCACTGGAAAGGAGAGAGAGAGAGATACACCATTATTTACACGTGGAAAATAATGGAGAAACTAGTCCCTAATCTTACTCTGAACCCTGTAACTCCCCAAACAATAGTGGAAAGTAGAAAAGGAAGACTGTGTAATGTTCCCAAATTAAAGGCTAGACAGGGAACATTCTTAACCCTGAAAGAAAATAGTTTTGTTGTGAGAGGACCAAAACTGTTTAATCAACTGCCCAAAGACCTAAGAAACACAAGTGATGTTGCAGTGGACATATTCAAACAAAGATTAGACACCTGGCTCAGAACAATCTCCGATGAGCCAGGCATAGTTGGCTATGTGAGGTGGAGAATACAAATCAACTCACTATTTCACCAGGCCAACTCAAGAGGAGGGGCGACAAGCTTAACCTTCATGAAATGAGGAATCATTGTGAGGAACATTTGAAAGGTTGAAAGGTATATACAGTACCTATATACCTTTCAAAGGTTCCATGCAATGATTTCTTGTTGCATGGAACATTTGAAAAGTTGAAAGGTGTGTATATATAAAACTTGGTTGAATGGTTTGTTCTTAGGGAAACATAGCTTAGCAAGGAATAGGAGGATGAAAAGATGGTACATGTTTATTTACAGACGTTTCGGAAAAGTTCAATTTCCATCATCAGTGCTAAAAAGTTTAAAATCAATAGAAATAAATAAGTATAATAAACAAAAACAAAATATATTAAAATGAACGTGCGACAATGGTTACAATATATATTAAATTAAGATTAAAAATTAAATAATGTAAAGTATAAGAGTGTGGACACAAGTAAAATATAAAACAGTTAAAAGGTGAATCAGAATTAAGGGGAGGTCTTACCAAGTTGTTAATGTAGTGAGAGACATTGTACAGAAGTTTGGGGATGGTTGCTTATTGAAAAAAATCCATATTAGAAAGATGGAGCCGGGCAGAGTGATGGTGGATTTCTTTTCAATATGAGAGTTTATTTGGCAATATTTAGGTTGAAAGCGGAACTGTAGTCATTGAGGGTTGGCTGAATACTGAGTATATAAATGGACTCAAGTATGCGAAGGTCGATTAGTTGGTTGGCTGAATTAATGATTTTGAAATTGGAGGGAAGTAATGGGTGATTGTGAAAGTGGCAATGATCCCTTATTGCTGATTTGCAGGGTTTGTTCAAGGGCTGCGAAGTTCTGGTAGAAATACCATGATGCTCATCCACTCTTGTTTGGTATTGGTGGATGGTACTGCCAATATAGTTCGCTTTGCAGCAAGCACAATTAAAAGCATAGGTAGTGGATGAAGCAAGTGGCTCGGGTGTTTTTTCTTTATGGTTAAGGCAAGATTTGATACTATTGTTGTTGGTGAAGACAAAATGAAATTTAATTTGGAGGTAGAGCAGGGTGAATAAGAGTTGGAGTTCTGAAAGTATTTTGTGGCTGATGTGGTCATAATAGGGAAATGAAAAATATTGTTCGTCTTTTTTAACAGTGGGAACTTTAAGGGGGGTTTGATAAATATTATTAAGAAAGTTTCTTGTTAAAGATTGTAACAGATGTTTTGGGAAGGAGTTATTAATGCTGGAATTATGAATGAATTCTATTTCATGGTGGAAGGATAAGTATGAAGAGCGTAGATGATAGGCACAGTGGATTAAAATTTTAATACTTTTATTTTATATAGCAAAGGGGTGTGGCTTAGGAAATTAGTACCTAAGCCTGTGTACGTAGGTTTTCAATTGGTCCTATTCAAAGGAGTGACATAATGAAGGAGTGACATAACAAAGGAGTGACAAATCGGAGATAAAATTCAAAGGAGTGACACGAAAATACCAACAAAGAAGAAGAAAGAACAAATCTAGAGGGAAGAGAGGCTTGCAACTGTTAGGTTAGGTTAGGTTAGGCTAGGTTAAGTTAGGTTAGGTTTCTAGTTTTTTAAATAAAATCTTAATTTTAACAATTCTGTCACTCCTTCATTACGGTATTTATGTCACTCCTTTGAAATGTCACTCCTTTGAAATGTCACTCCTTTGAAATGTCACTCCTTTGAAATGTCACTCCTTTGAAATGTCACTCCTTTGAAATGTCACTCCTTTGAAATGTCACTCCTTTGAAATGTCACTCCTTTGAAATGTCACTCCTTTGAAATGTCACTCCTTTGAAATGTCACTCCTTTGAAATGTCACTCCTTTGAAATGTCACTCCTTTGAAATGTCACTCCTTTGAAATGTCACTCCTTTGAAATGTCACTCCTTTGAAATGTCACTCCTTTGAAATGTCACTCCTTTGAAATGTCACTCCTTTGAAATGTCACTCCTTTGAAATGTCACTCCTTTGAAATGTCACTCCTTTGAAATGTCACTCCTTTGAAATGTCACTCCTTTGAAATGTCACTCCTTTGAAATGTCACTCCTTTGAAATGTCACTCCTTTGAAATGTCACTCCTTTGAAATGTCACTCCTTTGAAATGTCACTCCTTTGAAATGTCACTCCTTTGAAATGTCACTCCTTTGAAATGTCACTCCTTTGAAATGTCACTCCTTTGAAATGTCACTCCTTTGAAATGTCACTCCTTTGAAATGTCACTCCTTTGAAATGTCACTCCTTTGAAATGTCACTCCTTTGAAATGTCACTCCTTTGAAATGTCACTCCTTTGAAATGTCACTCCTTTGAAATGTCACTCCTTTGAAATGTCACTCCTTTGAAATGTCACTCCTTTGAAATGTCACTCCTTTGAAATGTCACTCCTTTGAAATGTCACTCCTTTGAAATGTCACTCCTTTGAAATGTCACTCCTTTGAAATGTCACTCCTTTGAAATGTCACTCCTTTGAAATGTCACTCCTTTTGAAATGTCACTCCTTTGAAATGTCACTCCTTTGAAATGTCACTCCTTTGAAATGTCACTCCTTTGAAATGTCACTCCTTTGAAATGTCACTCCTTTGAAATGTCACTCCTTTGAAATGTCACTCCTTTGAAATGTCACTCCTTTGAAATGTCACTCCTTTGAAATGTCACTCCTTTGAAATGTCACTCCTTTGAAATGTCACTCCTTTGAAATGTCACTCCTTTGAAATGTCACTCCTTTGAAATGTCACTCCTTTGAAATGTCACTCCTTCGATACAGACCCGTTTTCAACATATGGAAGTACTAAATTTGTTGTTTTGTTTAGTTATTGTAATATCTAGGAAGGGTAAGGTATTATTGGATTCATCTTCTTTGGTGAACTTAATGTTTTTATGTTGGGAAATAAGGTAGTTAAGAAAAAGGGGGGGCATGGTTAGCATTGGGGAAAAGGAGAAGTGTGTCAAACTGATGACTACAGTTCCGCTTTCAACCTAAACATTGCCAAATAAACACTCATATTGAAAGGAAATATACCATCACTCCCCCTGGCTCCATCTTTCTAATATGGATTTTTTTTCGACAAGCAACCATCCCCAAACTTCTATACAATTAGTCTCTCACTATGTTAACTTGGTAAGATCCCCCTTAATTCTGATTCACCTTTTAACCATTTTATAGAGAATAGAATAACCTTTATTAATAATAATAAAATAAATAAGTTTTTTCAATTTACAATGACATGAATAATTTTGAAGCTCGACTATTTATTTTATTTAATTTGGCCCTTAAGCTTTAGGCTTTACTGGGCTCTTTATTAAAAATAAGCATCTAGTTGTTATTAATTAATAATAATAAATAAGTAAATAAGTATTATTAATAGTTAAAACATGTATTACAATATTAAACAATATTAGTGGACATAAATCCTAGATTTTTGTTAGTATGCCATTATTAATCAGGATTTCAACTTCGTTTTAAACAAATTTACATTCACAATATTTTTTATATCGGCATGCAAGTCATTCCATAGTTTCAATCCAATGAAAATGGGTAGTTTTTGAGATGAAGAAAATCTAAATTCAGGTATAACAAGCTTTGATCTATTTCTGGTGTGATACGAGTGGATTTCTTGATGAGTTACAAAATATCTATTTACCCATTGCAAATTAATGATTTTGTTCTTACACTTGTAAATAAAAATAAAATGTACCAGTTTGGTAATATCGTTGAGTGTTAGTAGGTTTAGCTCTTTAAATAATGCACTAGAGTGATCAAGGAAGTCAGCATCAGATAATAACCTTATTGCTCATTTTTGGATGACAAAGATACCATTTAATGCATTGTTAGCGGAGTTTCCCCAAACAAGGGTGCAGTATGTTATATAAGGAAGAACAAGAGTATGATAAAGAGTCAAAAACTTGTTTAGGGACTACATTTATAAGTTTAAACATTATAGCAACACTCCTCGAAATCTTTTTCGCAATATAATTTACATGATCACTCCCTTGCAAATTCTTATCTAGCATTTTACTTAAGTGTCCACACTCTTATACTTTATATTATTTCATTTTTAATCTTTTAATTTTAATTTAATATACAGGGTGTCTCGTAAGTCTGGAACCATAGGGCAAAATGATAAAAATGCCACACACACTTTTGGGGATGGTTTGTGAAATGAGCGAGGATGGTAGTGGCTGTGTCATCGTTGGTGGATGTCTGGGAGGTCCATTGCATGGTTTATCTCCTATGGATTCCATTTCTCTGAACTTTGCTACAAGTTTGCTGATACAGCTATATGTTATCAGCGTGCGGTCCGGATGCAATCTGTTAAATTCCTCAGCGACCTCCCCCTGACTCCAATTTCCTACAAGCAGAATTACCTGGATGCATTCTTCCTTACTCAAAGACATCATGGGCACTTGCATAAATGGAAAAACATGAATTACTTATTTTATCCTATGGTTCCAGTCTTATGGGACACCCTGTATATTGTAACCATTGTCACACATTCATTTTAATATATTTTGTTTTTATTAGTTATTTATTTCTATTTGATTTTAAACTTTTTAGCACTGATGATGGAAATTGAACTTTTCTGAAATGTCTGTAAATAAACATGTACCATCTATTAAACCTCCTATTCCTCATATATATATATATATACACACACACACCTTTCAAAGGTTCCATGCGATGATTCCTCATTTCACAAAAGTCAAGCTTGTCACCCCTTCTCTCGAGTTGGCCTGGTGAAGTAGTGAGTTGGTTTCTTGTACTCTCCACCTCACATCACCAGCTATGCCCAGCTCATCTGGGATTGTTCTAAGCCAGGTGTCTAATCTTCTTTTGAAGATTTCCACTGCAACATCACTCGTGTTTCTTAGGTCTTTGGGCAGCTGATTAAACAGTTTTGGTCCTCTCACAACAAAACTATTTTCTTTCAAGGTTAAGGATGTTCCCTGTCTAGCCTTTAATTTGGGAACACAACAGTCTTCCTTTTCTATATTCCACTGTTGCTTGGGGAGTTACAAGGTTCAGAGTAAGATTAGGGACTAGTTTCTCCATTATTTTCCAAGTGTAAATAATGGTGTATCTCTCCTCCTTTCCAGTGAATATAGGTTTAATTTGCATAACCTTTCTCAGTAGCTTAGTTCTTTGCACCTGTTGATCTTGGCTGTGAAGCTTCTCTGAATGCCTTCTAGTTGTCTAATGTCTTCTTTTTTATATGGGGATGTTAGGACCGAGCAGTATTCCAATTTGGGTATGATCAGTGTTTTCAGTAGAGGAATAATTATATTCCTATCCCTTTGTTTAAAGGTTCTCAGTATCTGCCCAGTTACTCTCTTTGCTCTTTTCATTGCTATCTTATTTTGTGTTTCAAATTTCACATCCTGTCATTACAACCCCTTTTGCTTTAAAATTTCTCTGAATTTCCTGTCCATCTGGGGTATAATATTCTATGGATTTTAGGTCTTCTCTCTTTCTGTACAGTAACAGCTGAAATTTCTCAGTGTTAAACTTCATATTGTCGTCTTCCATCCACTTGTAGATTCCATTCATGTCTGTTTGTAGAGATCCTCTATCTTCTGGATTTCTTATTTTTCTACTGATCTTTGTGTCATCAGCAAAGGATGTTACTGTGCTGTCTCTGGTAATGTCCTCATCTATGTCAGTTAGCATGATTATGAATAGTAGTGGAGCTAATACTGTTCCTTGTGGTACTGAGCTGAGGACCTCTTATTCTGATGAAGATGCTCCTTGTACCCTACTGTAATGACTTGTCACCACTCACTAAGGAAATTATATATCCATTTCCCTACTTTTCCTGTTTCCGTATGTTGCAGTTTATGTATTATGATTCCATGGTCACACTTGTTGAATACTTTGACAAAGTCTGTGTATATTACATCATAGTTTTCATCACTTTCAAGTGCATCAATAATGTTATTGTAGTATTCCATTAGTTGTGATAAGCATGATCTGCCTGACTGAAACCCATGTTGGTTATCATTGAATTTTTTCTGAGTTTTCAAAGACTGATAGATTTTCTGTAACTATTCTTTCAAATATTTTAGTGAGATGAGATGTAAATGACACTGGCCTATAGTTTTTGGCCTTGGATCAATCTCCTCCTTTACAGTATATATAGGGACTATGTTCGCACTCTTCATGATGGCCAGTATTTCTGCTGTGTCAAGTGATCATATCCAATATAGGGCTCAGCAATTGCATTCTTGCAGTTTTTGATCAGTGTGGCATTCCATTTATCCAGTCCTGCCACTGAGTGTGCTTTTAGTTTCCCTATAGCTTGTGTAATATCATCTGTTGTAAAGTCGAAGTCCATTATACTTTTCCCTTGTAGTTCTTCTTCAAAGAACGCATTTCTATCGCATATCAATTTGTCAGTTTTTTGGATACTGAAAGATGATTCATACTGAGCTCTTAATATTTTGAATACTGTACTTCTGTTAGATCATCAAATAAAGCACTGTCTTCGTTTTTCAAAGGTTCAATAGTTGCATGGTTTTTCAACTTCCTTTTTTCAAATTACACAAGTATTTTGAGTTAACCTTTATCGCCTCTATAGTATCACCTTTTTCTGCATGCTTTTCAATTAGTTCCTGTATGACGCAATCGATACGCTGCAGTTTATCATTTAATATTTTTCTGTTGTTGTCATCTTTACAGTAACTTAATTTTGCAGTCACTTTTTTTCTTCTCCTTTTTCTCTTTTGGAACAATGCCCTCTTTTCTCTCTCGAACCTGCTTCTCTATCCCCATTGTTCTATTTTTGGGACATATCTTTCAACAATTTCCAGAGTCTTCTTCTCTAAAGTTTTTAGCATCTCTTCCATTGTCTTGGTCTCGAAGATGGATTTTCAATCTATTACTTCCATGCTGGATGCAACATCTTCCCAGTTTATAGCTTTGGAATGAAAATTAAGAATTTGAATTTGCTTCTTTCCTTTCTTGTTGCTTTTATATTGGTTATTTCAATAATGTTGTGATCTGATATTATAGTTGGGGATATTTCTACATTATTAATTAGGTTGCTGTTGTTTGTGAATACCAAATCTAGGCAGTTGTTTTTTCTCATGTTTTCTGTTATTTCTTGTATTAACATAAATTCATCAGCTAGAGGTAGTAGCATTTTCACCTGCTCCTGATCTTCCCATGTGCCCCCCCTTGTCCTTGTGTATACATATATTTTTTCCTATCTTTTTATATTTCATGAATGAAAAATTAAAATCACGGCAGAGAAAAATATTTGGGGTTGGAGAGTGTAGATCTTTTTTACCCAGTTTCTTACCTCTGTAATGGAATCTGAAAATTTTGAGGTTGGCGTGTTTGGGGGTCTGTACATTACAATTAGTAACATTTAATTTTTCAACTATTGCTGCTACACATTCTACATAGCTGTTTGAGGTACTTATAGTCATTTCTGCCATATGCCTTTCGTGTGTCTAAATAGCACATCCTCCTTTATGTCTCACTGTTCTGTCAGCTTGGAGTATGTTATAGTTGTCAATTTGTATTTCTTTTTTGTCAACACAGAACTCACAGTTCGCCTGGCAGTCCTTTAGACGAGTTTCCATGAGGCATGCATAGTGATGAGAGTCATTTTTTTGTTTTTTTTGTAATTTTTTTGTTTAAAACGAAGATAGTCTGTTTTTTTTGTTTTTTATTGTTTTAAACTTATTCCATATTTTTCTTCCTTTAATCTAATAAGTATAGTAGTATTACCTATAATTTACTATACTACCATGCTTATACAGTTATACTTAGTATATATAGTCATCTTTTAGAAAAACTGAATCACGCAAAAAGTATATAATAGAAAGGAAAAACAAACCCTCATTTTTTATATGTATATATATTTTTTAACTAGAACATAAAACATTCTTCCTCGTTTCAAACAATATACATAATTGTGATTGGCAAGAGTACCAGTATATATATATTCCAGATAGAAAAAAAAATATTCACTTTTTTTTTAACCTTTTTGTTAACCTAATGTTGTTTAACCTTCATTTCCATGGAAGAATCATCACTAGATTGGGTAGAGCATATATGCTAGTTTCAATATCAGGGTCATTCTCTGTCAGATCAACCAGTGCCTAACACCCTCATCTCTCAGATTTTGCTGAAATTTGGTTTATAGGGAGTTTGTGGGCCCTGAATCCATTTCTGAAATTATAAGGTCAATCCGACCAACGGTTCAAGAGATATGACCTCGGGAAATTTGAGGTCACTTGCGAGGTCACTAACATTTGGCGACCCATAACTTGGGTAATAATGGTCACAATTATATAAAAGTATATATATTTAGAATCAGAAAATGACAAGGAATCCAAATATGCAAGTTTTAGAACTCTAGGTTGAAAAATAAAAAAGTTACACTGTAACCAAAATTTGAGGTCACGATTTGACCTCTGGGGTATCAAATGAGAATTTTTTTTTTAAATGTAAAAAATGAAGGCATAGGCATTGGCTATTAGAATCAGCAAAAAAAAGTTTGTTTATGTTAGTATTTTTCATGTAACTAACATATAAGTGAACACCATATTCATAAGTTGTGCGTCAATTCTACCTATTTTTTCACACTTAAGCTCATAATTTGACCTATAGAAATTAAAATTACATTTTTTATAGATATAAAAACAAAGGCAAAAAATGTAAAATTGTATTTCACTGCTAATCTACACTGGCAATAATAGTTATAATAGTGAAAGGGGAAGACCTACTTAGAGGATTCATATGCTAGCCTAATACAATTTTTGCATGCTCGATGCTCTCATCAATTTCTTTTTGTGGAAAAATGTATTGAATTCTGCTGCCTCCTCTCCTCTTAGGGTAGGACAACTCATTACAGTTAATATATGTCCTGGCACTGCACATGAATCCTTGTTTGATGGATAATAATATGCACTTGATCCTGATGACCCAGAGGGATGTAGAAAGTTCACAGTGAAATCATCAAACTCTTCACAATATTCCTCCACAATTCCATACCAAACTTGCATGTCATAAATGCAGCCAACATACTCTCCTGGTTTGACACATTTTAGGTTACCAAGCATTGCAGGTTCATCAGTAAAATGACTTTTCCTTATTCTTTTCTTTTCTCCAATGCCACTTGAAATGGGATACACCATCAGTTCTTCCTTGTTTAGGGAACAAATCTATGATATTTCTGAGTTCCAGGAATAGCCCTACTATCCTTGAATCGATGTTCCAACCGTTCTTCTGCATCTTTCAAATCAGCTGTAGTTACAAAGAAAAAATTTATCTTCTTGCTCAAGTTTTCTTCACAAAACTGAAACATGTGTTCTGGTGTAAGAATTTGCCTCTCTGTAGTTCTCTGCAAACTGGCACGAGCAGTAGCTCTTTTCACTGTTCCTCCAATCCCATCACATGCATTTTTGCCATGGGATGTAGCAAGAAGTGCCATTCACAAGACAGACCAAAATCCTCTTCATGGTAACAGAGATTTGTGAAGTTGTATCTGTTCTTATATTGGCCAGCACATCCATTTGAGAAATAGTGCACCTTCTTCAATTGTGGGCATCTGAATTTAACATATGTCATAAGCTTCAATATGAATGAGTAAACCATTATAGTGTTGTGTTTTAGTGATGCAGATAAGAAACAGATACTAAAATGGCTAAGTTCCTGGTCTGCAGATGATCTATAATAGATGACAAAAGGGTGAACTGTACACTGTGAATTGTCCCAGTGAAACCCTTGGGCAGCATCCTGGACAATGAAAGAATAATTCTCAGAGAAATCACCTACTATAACTACCTCGCTCTGAGGTGGTAGTGTTTCTTTCAACTGCTTGAAGTACTGTGATTGTTGCTGAGCAACAAAGTGATGACGAACCATGCGGGATATTTTCATGCTTAGGGATGATAAGTATTCATGAAGTGGCTCCACCTTATCAACCATTGTACAACGGTCAACAGTCACCCATTGCTTGTAAGATATTTCATTTGGAGCTGATTTCACACTGTCAAGTAACTCAAGAAAATCCAGGACACCCTCTTCTCTTGGGCAATCATTGCAAAGTTGCATCATGCAAGTCTCTCTTTCTGTACTGCAGACACTGTAATCCATAAGATCCTTGTATGAAAGACCTTTCTCCCAATGCAGCCAGCTGCAATTTTGGATTTTGATGGTATGTGCAGACACAGACAGAATGAGTCCCACCACTACCGGCAAGCACACAATATGATGGCCGTAATTTTGCAAATGTGGAAAATCCTATTTTGGGATTCTTTCATCATTTTTATATAGTTCAAACATCTCTCTTAAATTCCGGAGGACCAATCGTTTTTGCACCTTCAGTGCACCTTCAGCACTGATAACTTTCACGCAATCCTTTTGGCCAGGACACATACGACTAACCTCTTCTGACTCATAGAATCTTCTAACTATATCTTTGTGTTCTTCAGATATCACTTTTCCTTCGCTCATTAGTGGAATCTTCGGAAGGATTCCATGTTCTGATTTAAGTGAACGGCTTCTTTTCACCATGTATGTTGTAGTTTGAAAGAAACTAGCTGTTTTTTCAATTGTGTATGGTGAGAGTGTCAATATTTGTAGTTTGTGATGGTGACATTTGCTCTCCAGGAATGACTGTTTCAATTCATTCATTAATTTGTCTAGATGTTTTTCAGATTTAGTTTCAGGTTTTGAAGTATCACTTACCTCCTCGGTAATTTGAACACCATAACTGAGTTCTAGCCTCTCCTTCAGGTGTTTCTGAGCAGATGATAGCTTACCACGAGCCTTGCGCTTTTTCTGGCTTAATGACAGCCCTTCTGAAAAGAACAGAAAAAAAAGGTTTCACACACCTGAATATTAGTAATTAAATATTAATTATAGTACCTTAAATGCTATATAATTGGCTATATAGTAGATCAAACAGACCTTGTAGTAAAGTATAAGTTATTATATTAATTTATTACTTACTTTTTTTAACTGGTGTTTGGTCCAGAAATGCTAGAACTGGTTCAACTGAAGTTGAAGGATTTTCCTTTATCAAGCAATCACTGTCATTGTCCAGATCTTGAATTGAAGAGATGTTACTCAAGCCACTGATAGTAGATGATTCATTTGAATCCTGCTCAGACTCGTTGTTTTCAGTGGTACTAAGTATAGTGGGGTTTTTCATTATCAGTGTCCAGCAGTTCACACACAACAATGAGTCTTTTTTCACTCTTCCAGCACATTTTTCAACAAGTACATCAGTCACTTTTCTAAGATTGATTGTTATGCGTTTCTTGTGTTTTTGAATAGGGTCCTGGCAGTATTTCAAGTGCCGAACCATTGTATTTTGATCTGTAAAGATATAGGATTTACAATTAGGTAATATATATTTTTTAGAAAATATATAGCTATACACACTTAATATTTTAGGCCTTGATAGTCTCTGAGGCTCATTAAAACACCATACCCACCAGCCACCCACAGTGCTGGCTGGAACTGTACTAACCTGTAGACAAGGAATTTTGCAACTATCTGTGTTGATTCTGCACTTAGACAAGTAGCAACATGTTTCAACAGGTTTGTTTAGGCTACATGTGAGCTTAGTCTTCCCCTTTCACTATTATAACTATTATTGCCAGTGTAGATTAGCAGTGAAGTACAATTTTTATTAAATTCTTGGAGCTTGAGGTCAAATTGATAGCTAAGATATAAAAATTCCTTGAAATGACAAGCAATTTATAAATATGGTGTTCACTTATAAGTTAGTTACATGAAAAGTACCAACATAAACAAACTTTTTATGATTGTTTCTATTAGTCAAGAACTCTGACTTTGTTTTTTATATCTATAAAAAATGTAATTTTAATTTCTATAGGTCAAATTATGAGCTTAAGTGTGAAAAAATAGGTAGAATTGACGCACAACTTATGAATATGGTGTTCACTTATATGTTAGTTACATGAAAAATACTAACATAAACAAACTTTTTTTGCTGATTCTAATAGCCAATGCCTATGCCTTCATTTTTTACATTTAAAAAAAAATTCTCATTTGATACCCCAGAGGTCAAATCGTGACCTCAAATTTTGGTTACAGTGTAACTTTTTTATTTTTCAACCTAGAGTTCTAAAACTTGCATATTTGGATTCCTTGTCGTTTTCTGATTCTAAATATATATACTTTTATATAATTATGACAATTATTACCCAAGTTATGGCTCGCCAAATGTTAGTAACCTCGCGAGTGACCTCAAATTGCCCGAGGTCATATCTCTTGAACCGTTGGTCGGATTGACCTTATAATTTCAGAAATGGATTCAGGGCTCACAAACTCCCTATAAACCAAATTTCAGCAAAATATGAGAGATGAGGGTGTTAATTTCAATTTTTTTTGGTTGATCTGACAGAGAATGACCCCCCACAGGTATTGGTATTTATAATATACATAATAAAAAATACATAATACTGGTATAAAACAATATATATAATTGTGATTGGCAAGAATACCAGTGTGTGTATATATATATATTATATATATATATTCCAAATAGAAAAATAAAAAAAATAAAAATATTCATCTCTTTCTTTAACCTTTGTGTTAACCTAATGCTGTTTAACTTTCATTATCTGATTCTATTTCCATTGAAGAATCATTATCACTAGATTGATTAGAGCATATAGTTTCACTATCACAGGTACTGGTACTTATTGCAGATTTGGATATTGACGAAGCCAATGTAGAACCATGTTTTACTTCACTTTCTTGGAATTTTGCATTTTGGGATATAAATACTAGCTTTGCTGCTCTGTCTGTGCTTAATTGGTTTCTTTTGGCTGTATGGATATTACTGTATGTGCTAAATGATCTCGGAGGTAATGAAAGGGCAAAATAGAGGTGTATGAGTTTGTGTAGGTATATATGTGAGTATGCGTGTGTATGTATCTGGAATTCTGGATGTATGCGTGTGTATGGGGTATATAATAGATATAAATATGTGTATATAAGTATTTATGTATATATTGGTATATGTATATGGGTGTATGTGTATGTATATATATGGATGGTCTCGGGGGGAAAATATGTCATCGCGGGTCTAAAGGATAGTTAAGTGGGAGATTCAAAATCCGAGGCATGGATGGGAGAGTCGTGGAAAGGTTGGACAATGGGCAGTCAGCTCCCAGCCAGTGTTCTCGCAAGTTTAACGGATCTCAAGATACAAGACTTTCAGTGCAAGAAAGAGGCCAGTTTTTTCTGTAAATAGGCTGAAAAGGACATTCTATACTGGTACCATATGGCCTATTTTATTTATTTATTTATTTATTTTTATAAAAAAAAAAAAAAAAAAATTAAAAAAAAGTTTTTTAACATCACTAGGCATGCAAAGTCTGCTCCAGCTCAGCTCCTTGCATAAATCCTTTCAGGTATAAAACTTTGTCTAGGGAATTATTTGATTTAAGGCCCTGAATGTTGGCTAGCATTATTTTTATTTTTTCTCTATTTTTTTTCATATACAGGTGGTTCCAATTTATTCTCCAATGATGGTGCCAGTTTCATTGCCTTATGGTCCTCCAAGAATTTGCCTCTTTTTATCTTTGTCAGTACCTGTTGTCCCGATAATGCATGAAGTGTCTTTGTGTGTGCCTTCTGGCCTGCTCTCAGATTCCTATATTTGCTGGATAGTATTTAGCAGCTGAATTGTGTTGGCTCAGTCTAAAAAATTGGTACCCTTCTTTGATGTTCATTTTTCTTGTTCACCCCTTGTGTTCCTTTGAGGGTGGTGGTAATGGCATTTTTGTCCATATTTGCACCTCCCATATCTTGCATAGGTGTTGCAGACAGTAAGATGGTGGAATTTGCAATATCCACTTGTGTAATGTGTGTTACATAATGCGGGATGTGCATAGATGCATTGCACATCCCAATATCTGCAGTTCCAATTTGCATAGTATTTACATATGGTATTTTCTATGCTTCTACTTATTATCTTATTATTTCCAGTATTCTTAATTTTGGTATTATAATTATTTTTCTTTGGCTGTTTATTTCCTACATTTTTAGTTATTGTCTTTCCATCATTTCACTCATTGGACAGTTTTACTACCTTCCAACTTTTACTTATCTCTTTTCTTTCATCTATGTCTTCATTCTGTATCATATTGTTTATATTATTATTATTGTTATTCATTATTATATTGTTATTTATTATTTTCTCCTCTTTCTCATCCACCATAGTGTCATGCAGTTTTTGACAGAAATTGCATCTTGTTGCTGCATTTTCAGTTGTTTCCAGATTACACAAATTGCAAATTAAGTGAGAATTTGGACCCATGGTCATGCTATTCATTAATTAGCATAAAAAGAAATACACAAACAAATTTTTTTTTTTTTTTCCTTTCTCTTTCCTTTCGATGGTCACAGGTTTTCTGACCTTTGCATTTTATGACCTTTTTCTTGCCTTGTTTCAAAATTTCTTGAATGTCAACCGTGTTATGGTTTAAATATATATGTTAAACTGGTGATAATTTATGTAAACTCTATTATACTTTCTTAATTTTACTGAATTTCACTTTATAATTTATATGCACAGATTCACTGATACTTTATACACTTTCAGGTATAAACAAACTGCCAAGTAGTTTATTCCCTTCTTATTTGGATGTTAATACAGAGAAAGACAACACATCCATTCCCCACAAGGTACAAGCAAATGCAAAAAAAAAAAAATTATATATTATATATATATATATATATATGTATGTCCTCCACCCATATACAGGGTGTCCCATAAGTCCGACATCATAGGAAAAATAATAAAAAAAGGCAAAACAAAAGCTTTTATTTACAGAACATGCTCATTATGTCCACCATTGTTTCCAATACACAAATTCAGACATAATACCCAGTCAGCAAGCACACGGTGAATGATGTCAGGAGTAATGGTGTTACATGCCCCAATAATGCGCTGCCGCAAATGTTCAACACTCCTAATTTTCTCTGCATATACCAGCGCTTTCAAGTGGCCCCAGAGATAAAAATCTAGCGGCGTGAGATCCGGGATTCTAGCTGGCCATTCCACATACCCTCGACATCCTATCCAATGACCAGGGAATTGTTGGTACAGGTATTCCCTTACTTGGGTGCTGTAATGTGCAGGAGTGCCGTCTTGCTGGAACCATGTTGGGAAATTTCCTTCTTCATTCAAGACACTGGGAAATGCTTCTTCCTTGAGCATACATAGGTAGGTGCCTCCAGTGACATGTTCATTGAAAAAGAGGGGGCCTATGATACGATCCTTCCAAATGCCACACCATACCATCACCTGAGATGCACCTTGTTCCTTTGAAGAGGTATACCAGTGATGTTTGTTTTGAGACCAGTAGCGGGTGTTCTGTCGATTTACCTCACCATTTCCATAAAAAACAGCCTCGTCACTGAACAGAATGGTGGATGGGAAATTGGCACCCGAGCATATTGTTCCGTAGCCCATTCACAAAATTCCATCTGGCAGTCAGGATCATCATTGCTTAATTTCTGTAGGATCTGAAGTTTATATGGATGCCATTTGTGAGCCTGAAGAATGCAGTGGATGCTACTTTTCAACACTCCTGTCTCGGTGGACAATCACCGAAGACTTATTGGGACTTCTGTTAAAATGAGCCAGGATAGCAGTTGCTGTATCATCATCAGTGGACCTCCTTCAAGGTCCACTGTGTGGTTTATCTTCTATGGATCCTGTTTCCTTAAACTTTGCAACAAGTCTGCTAGCACAACTCTGTGTTATTGGCTCGCGGTCTGGATGCAGACTGTTAAATTCAGCAGCAGCCTCTCTTTGACTCCAATTATCTGGATTTGTTCTTCCTTGCTCACAGACATTATGGCCTGTAGAAAGAGAAAAATATGAATTATGGTTTGTAGAAATAGAAAAATCTAAATTTCTCCTATGATGCCGGACTTATGGGACACCCTATATATATATATATATATATATATATATATATTATATATATATATATATATATATATATATATATTAGGGGTGGTCGAAGTTGGTACCAGAAAGCAAATAAATATCCAGCAGTTGTCATTTCATCTATGAAAATGTGAAAATCACAAAGAAATGCATTTTGATAAAAGATCAGAATGCGAATTTAGCTTTTATGTTTTTAATTTTTTCTGTTGTTGCTTCATGCGTAAAATCCCGTATGCAGCATATGTGCAACCAAAACAAAGCAAACCCAAACTTATTAACTTGCTTCTATAAGCGTAAATATCAATGTTTTGCTTGTATTTTTATATAATTATTAATTATGCATCTTTATTAAAAAATAATGGTAAAATATTATATTTCCTGTGACCATTCACGCTTATTTCTTACATATTGCTATTCGCATTAACACTTTTCATTGTTTCAGATTTTCCGGTGTAAATAATGCCAAAAGCAAAAACAAGACACCTGACCCAAAAGAAAAGAAGAAAAGTATAGAGGTGGTCCTTGTGAATTATTAATGACCGAACCAAGCACTTACAGGCAGCTGATTCAATACTATTATGACCTTAATCATGCTAACCCTGCGCAGATTTTTGGGCCTTAGTGCAGCAAGTATTTAAAATCCATTTGGTCTTCAGTGAATCCAAGGCTGCCTTTGATTAATGACAAATCCATTGACAGAAAGGTTAAAGACCTACTCACTCTTGTGAAAAACATTAATCGCAAGCATGCTAAGGCAAGTGTCAAGCAAAATCTGGATGCTAACTTGGACAAACTTTTTGATATTTCTGCCTGTTCCTGTTCTTTGGATATTTTGCCTTGCAGTGATTCAAGAGTATACTACAGGGTCATTCCAGCTCAATTGGTACAGGGGTGGTCGGGTGACCATCTCTGATTTTCTTCAAATTTTCAGGGTTGATTCATACACCATTCAATAGCTTAAATCTAAAATTTTAGCTTCCTCAGTCAAAAACTTTTAATTTTATGGTCGCTTAAATGGCCCCCACCTTCGACAAAAAATGCCCATGCTGGGCTTGATCAGCTAACGCCTTCATTTTGAGAGGCCTTGAAAAGTGTCTTCTAATAGGAGTAGAAGCTTCAAATTTGTCATGCCAATACAACTTCTGGTGGGCTTTTCAATTTTGCAAGCAAAAAGGCTGTGGAACAAATAGTTTCTAAGTTACAAGGGCTTAAATATGGCTCCATTTTGAAGCTTGCATCAATTCCTCCCACTTTTACGACTCTACCATTTTCAAAAGTTTTAGTTCTACATCAATCACAGCTGTTTTAATACTCCTAATAGTCTCTATGGGTTGTAAATTTATGAGTGAAATAAAAAAATAACCAAAAAAGGATTTATTTCTATTTTTAAAAATTTCCAAAAGTTGATATTTTCACAAAATTTGCAAAATTAACATCAACTTTGGGGCTTAATATAAAGGTGTCCGAAATTAGTCAGGGAGTTGATACTTCTAGTAAAGAAAGATACATATGTGTAAAAAAACATATATTAAGGAATAGATCTCAACTCAACTCCTTCATATAGTTTTGGTGATTCAAAGAAAAGTGCTTTTTGTGAAAAATCTCAAATTTTTGCAAAATTTGTAAATTTCTATTTATGACATTGAATTGTAATTTTACTTCCATTTTATTATTAAGTTGATTTACAATTGTAATAATATGTAAATAAGTCTAAAACATACAAGAAATTTAATATGTCTGTCAAAACAACCAGCGACTCGAAGGGCTCTGGGTAGCTCATTTCGCTTTGTATATTCTTATAAATGTAAAACATGATGGTTAATCATTAATGTCCAGGCCTATTTTATAGATCATGATCTTTTATTTTCAGAAAATTTAACTAGAGCAATTAACTTAATTTTACTGCCTGTAATAATGGCTTATTCTAATCAAGAATCAAAGTGCAGCTTTGGTATGTACTTGGATGATCCATGTCATGAACACAGACTCACCAGGAAGGTGGGTATGTATACCTTACATGAGCTGACAGATGAAACAAGGAAACTGCTATTGTGGAGAACAAAAGCAACTGTAATCAACCCAAATAGTGCTACTGTATGCTACCACCATGAAAAAATGTTTGGAATGCATTACCAACAAATGCAACGTAGCTGCCAAGATCCATGGAGAAATCATCGAAAGAAGATAACAAGTAAGTAAATATAGGTACTAATATATTTATATTTCATAAAGAAGTTTATATTGTAAATTGTAACCTAAATTAGCTATTTAATTTTAATAGGGTAGGCTATATACTGTGCTACTGAATGCATATGTTTTGAATATTTTATACGAATAGCCTATAACCAAATGTTGAGGTTTTAAAATTATTTTCCAATGTGTTTAGAGTTTACATTACCCTACTTTATTTGCAGAATCACTACAAATTATTGACAAAGACATAGCAACTAGACTGAATCTGATACCAGGACAGAAACTTTGCTCAACATGCTTCTCTAGAGCCAAGACGATTGAAGATGAAAAAGACTCAGGTAGTGATGAATATGTTCCAGAAGAAATAGTTAAGGAGACATTTGACGAAACGTTAGGTTCACTAGAATGCTCACCCATTAAGTATGTAAGAGCAAGAGATCGAAAGTTTTACGCGAAAAGGAAACTAAAGCAAATTGAAACATCAACAAAATCAAAGCTGTCAAAAGTACTTCATATGAAGCCTAGCATTTTGGATGAGGAAGCGGAGAAACCTATAGAGAGTGAGGAAGAAAAGTGTTATCAGCATATGATAGAGGAACTGAAAGAAAAGTGTAAAACTAGTACCAGACAAGAAAAGATACAAATTCTAACACTCCTTCCAATTGGTAAAACCTGGTCCAGAGAAAGAATTATGAAAGAATTTGAAGTGTCAGCCAGAATGGTTAATGCTGTGAGGGCCTTAAAGAGAAAAGAAGGTATCCTTCCTATAATGAGAAATAAAAAGAGTAGCAAGGGTATAAGCGATGAAATAAAGGAAAGAGTGATAGAATTTTTCCAAAACAATGAATATACTAGAGAATGCCCTGGTAAAAAAGACTACAAATCAATAAAAACACCACAAGGGAAGGTTCACAAGCAGAAAATACTGTTGTTGACAAATATCAGAGAATTATATACGCTTTACAAAAATAAATATCCAAATGACAAAATCTCCAAATCAAAGTTTTTTGAACTGAGACCAAAATGGTGTATGGGTGTGGGGAGTAAAGGATCACACAATGTATGCATTTGTGAAATACACCAGAACTTTAAACTTTTATGTGAATCACTCCCCGTCAAAGTAGAATTAAGAGAGTTACTAGGGAAAATAGTCTGCAACACTGAAACCAGAAACTGCATGATTAATAACTGCAAAACATGTCCTGGTTTAAATGAATTACGGGATTGGCTTCTTACCATTTTTGAAAACAATGATTATGACATGGATGATGAGGTTTCCTTTAAGCAGTGGCTTCATACAGACCATACCCAACTGGTCACAATGACAAAAAGTGTTTCGAATGTAGTAGATGATGTGAAAGTGCAAAAAAGTTGAAAGTACACCATTTCATAGCAAAAGCCCAATCAAAATATTTGTCTGACTGTAAAGAAAACCTCAATGATTCTACAGCATTAGTGCTTGTTGACTTCTCTGAAAACTATAGTTTTATAATTCAGGATGCCGTACAAGGGCATCACTGGGACAATACCCAGGCTACCTTGCATCCGGTAGTCTGCTATCAAAAAGTTGATGGTGAACTAAAAGTTACAAATTTTTGTGTAATATCAGATTCACTTACACACAACACAACTGCAGTTCATTCTTTTTTATGTGAAGCCTTGAAATTACTTAAAAGTCAGAATCCTAAACTAAAACATATTTGTTACTTTAGCGATGGCGCAGCAAGTCAATATAAAAACTATAAAAACATCATTAATTCAGTGTTACATGAAAAAGATTTCCAACTAACATGTGAATGGAACTTTTTTGCCACCTCTCACGGAAAGAGCCCCTGTGATGGTGTTGGTGGCACCGTCAAAAGGTTAGTTGCCCGGGCAAGTCTACAAGCAACAAGTAAAGGTCACATCACCAATCCAAAAGAGATGTTCGATTGGTGCAAATCTAATATTAATGGTATACAATTTCTGTACATTGATTCAGCTAAAATTGAGGAAAATGCTAATTTATTTGAGTTAGAAAAAAGGTATTCCTTAATTAAGACAATCCCAGGAACCTTCATATCACTGCTTTAGACCTTCATCAACAGGCATTAAACTGTACAAAATTTCTAGTGATGAAAATTTCTTTAACGTACAACTTTCCTTCCTCAATGCTACACAAGAAAATGTGGCTTACCAATATAAACCTGGTACATATGTGGCCTGTTTCTATGAAGGTGACTGGTTTGTTGGAAACATAGTTGAAGTGTGTGATACTGAGAAGGATCTATTAGTAAATTTCATGAAAAAGAATCCTTTTAAATGGCCTGAACAAGAGGACGTTTGCTGGATTCCATTCCAACATGTTTTGTGTTCAATTGAACCACCTACAGTTGCTGGGAAAATGGGGAGACAGTACAAGTTATCAAATGATTGTTTATCTAAAATTGAGGAGTATTTTAAAAAAAGCCTAAGTAACTACAGACCTGTATCAAGCTGAATAATAAATTGCCAATTTATGGCTGTGAGGCCATGGAGTGTTGAAGACAATCAGACTTAAAGCCTGAGTACAATAATAAATTCCTGAGTCAGTGTCTAAACATAAGAGTTATTAGCTATATATAAGTTTACATACGAATTTACATAAAACAACACATATTAAAAAAAGAATATGAACTTATAGCCAATAATTCACATGCTTAAAAACTCAGGAATTCATTATTGTATATAGCTAAGTACTGTACACTTGTATTAAGGGAAGTAATACAACAAAGCTACTTAAATTTAAGGTTTTGTACTGAAAATGGTGGTTACTGCTAGTTTATCTGTACTAACTGCATAATTTAAATTACTAGGAAGTGCTTAAAGAGCAGTAGAACACGGTTCTACATGATTTACTTAGGTAGATCCAAGTATTGAGCCTACAAGCTGGTCCATCTGTTGTGTTAACTGCAAATGTAGTAATAATCTAGGTGTATATTCTTTTTTATGAGTAAAACTTATTTAGATAATTTAACATTTGTGAATTAACTTACCAAGTAATAAAATGGAAGTAAAATTACAATTCAATGTTGTAAAAAGAAATTTAAACATTTCTAAATTTTGAAAAAATTCAGAATTTTTCACAAAATACTTTTCTTTGAATAGCCAAAACTATATGAAGGAGTTGAGTGGAGATCTATTCCTTAACCCCTTAGCTGCGTGAGGCTCCGAACGAAAACGAACGCACAGTGCGGAGTCATTTTCCCCAAATTTAAAAATTTGGGGTTTACCGAAATTTTGTTTGTTGTGTTGCTTATATAGTTTTTTTCGATGATGTATCAACATTTATTATTGTTCAACTTGATTTAGACTATATATATGAGGAAAATATATTTGTTAAATACAGAAAAATATAGAAAATTTTTAAATGAAAAGTTATTTACTTACTATTTTTAGGCGAAGTTGACTTTTGTGTGGTAATCTTCAAAGCATTTTGTAGGGTAAATGAATACTTTGCATTGTTTGCATAAAAACTGTACTACTTTTCTTTGTTTTCTTTTCGCACATACAACACATTGCCTTCTTTGGTGTCCTGATGCAATAATAGAAGAGACTTCCAAAAAATGATGGCCAGTCAGACGAGCTGGAGTTGCATCATTTGTAGGCCCGCTACTAGAACGGGAACTGTCAGTGCTGTGTCCATATTTTTCAAATAAAGCTGTAATCAGTCTCTCTTTGAACTGCAGAAAAGTAAGACTACCGCCTAGTTTTTTATGAATTACGTGTGCATTCAGTACACTCATATCCAAGAAACGTAAATAAATCTTCTTATAATACCTCTTCAGATGAGATCTTGCACAGTTTGTAGCCGAGAGAAACTGATCCATCAAATCAACTCCTGCCATATTATGTTTATAGTCTATGCAAACTTTTGGCTTTTGCTTTTCTATACCACCTCTTGCTGTTATGGTTTCCATTTTTGCATCATGAATAGTACTCATGACAAAAACATCTTTTCGATCTTTCCACCTCATGACCATCAATTTATTTCTGTATCGAACAGCTGTTTCACCTTTCTTCAACTTTGCTGATGTCACTTCCTTTGGCAGTCCTTTTCTGTTTTTTCGCACAGTTCCAATGACATCTGTTTTGTGTGACACAAGATAATCAAACAGAAATATACTTGAATAGTAATTATCTAGGCCTAGGAAGTACCCTTTATCCAACATATTTTCCATAAGTGAGATGACTATGTTGGTTGAATGGGACTGTTTTGTTTCATCTACATCACCAACATTTATAGGAATCTGTGTTCCTTTACCTGTATATATAATAAAGTTATATATATAGCCTGTTTTGGCTTCACAGAGCATGAAACATTCCACTCCAAATCTTGCACGTTTGAGGGGAATATACATTTTCCAGCTCAACCTTCCCTTCCATAGTAATAAGCTTTCATCAATTGAAATGTCACGAGAAGGGACATGAGCTTTTTGAAAGCTTTGTTTATATAAGTCTAACACCTCATCAATTTTGTACAGTTTATTGCTTGAATCGGTACTGTCTGAGAAATGCAAAAACCTCATCACCAACAAAAATCTATCCCTTTTCACAATATTATAAAATATGGGCGTATCTAGTAGAGGTTTTCTAGAAAAATATGATTGTAAAGTTGGTTTTTGTACAATTCCCATCAAAAGCAATATGCCTTCAAAAAGCCTTATTTCTTGCACAGAAACATCACTCCAGTCATGAAGCCTACTCCGTTTAGGAATTCCAAATGGTTGCCCTCTCTTTTCTGAAATACACTTTTCAGCATATTTATTTGTCTCATCACAAATAAGTTTTATTATTTCATCAGTAACTATACATTCATAAATTCCTAATACATCATTTGCTTCCATATTATTACTAATTTTAG
>JAJOZX010001027.1:15000-105000 GCA_023014485.1 Bathynomus jamesi | reverse complement strand
CAGACGTCTAATCTTCTTTTGAAGATGTCCACTGCAACACCATTCGTGTTCCTTAGGTCTTTGGGCAGCTGATTAAACAGTTTTCGTCCTCTCACAACAAATGTTTGTGAATACCAAATCTAGGCAGTTGTTTTTCTTGTGTTTTCTGTGATTTCTTGTGGTAACATAAATTCATCAGCTAGAGGTAGTAGTATCTTTACCGGCTCCTGGTCTTCCAGTGTGCCCCCTTGTCCTGGTGTATGCATATATTGTTTCCTATCCTTTTATATTTCATGAATGGAAAATTAAAATCACCACAGAGAAAAATATTTGGGGTTGGAAAGTGTAGAGCTTTTGCCCAGTTTCTTACCTCTATAATGGAATCTGAGAATTTTGAGGTTGGCGTGTTCGGGGGTCTGTACATTACAATTAGTACCATATTTAATTTTTCGATTTTTACTACTACACATTCTACGTAGCTGTTTGAGGTACTATAGTCATTTCTGCCATATGCTTTTCGCGTGTCTAAATAGCACATCCTCCTTTACGTCTCACTGTTCTGTCGGTTTGGAGGATGCTATAGTTGTCAATTTGTATTTCTTTTTTGTCAATACAGAACTCACAGTTTTCAAAGTTCGCCTGGCAGTCCTTTAGATGGGTTTCCATGAGGCATGCAAAATCTGCTCCGGTTTCTTGCATGAGTCCTTTCAGGTATAAAATTTTGTTCGGGAAATGGTTTGATTTAAGGCCCTGAATGTTGGCTAGGATTATTTTTTTTTTCCCTTTCGTTTCTACATACTTATGTTTCCGATTCATTTTCCAATGGTGGTGCCAGTTTCGTTGCTTTGTGATCCTCCGAGAATTTTCCTCTATTTATCTGTTTCGATAACCGTTGTCCCGATATCGCATGTAATGGCTTTCTGTATGCCTTCTGTACGGGTCTCGGATCCCTGTGTTTGTCAGTTGGCTTTGTATTTGTTGAATGGTATTCAATATTTGAATTGTGTGAGCTACATCTAAAATATTTGTAGCCCTACCACGGGCGGTCAGAAATTACAAAGTCCTCGCCCAGACTCGATCTCACGATCAGCAGCTGCAGCAGCAGCCCAGCGTCTTAATCGCTAGGCTATCCAGGGTACCCATTTATCTACTAACCAGTTTTTATTGTGTAGAAGGATGAACAGCTGGGCTCGCTGTGCGCCGTCTGCAGTCACAGGGTTCGAACCCGGGGCAGGTAGATTCGCAGTCAGCGATGCTAACCACTACACCACCGCGGTGTATTATTCGTTTTATGCTTAATTCACATTTGAAGCCCAGCCCTTAACTGTTTATCAATAGGGATTTGCATTTTAACACTTGGTGAGACTGAGCAGTGGTAGGAGAGGGAAAGTGTACAGAATGTATTATTTTATATTTATTTCTCTCCTTTTTTTAAAGTAATCTTATGGACCACTTTTGTGATTCTTTTCTACTACCATTTCGTGTTAAGACGTTGGTTTAGTTTTAATTTTTTCATTTTTGTGTTCAAAACCTTTGTTTCTTTTGTTTTTGCAAAACAAGATTAGGTTAGTAGGGCATAATGCTTGCAATTAAAGGTTATACGCGAAATGCCTGAAACTTTCAGGCATTATGTAGAATGATTGGTTTCACAAATTAACCGTAAAGGGAGGTGCATACTCGTCTTAATGTTAGAAAATGCTGTCACTTTATTTGGTAATCGGCTAATTTTTTCAACTCGAGTACGTATATCTTCTGACATTAGCCATATAAATTATGGAATGATGTATTTATATGTGAATTTCTTTGTTCAGGACATCAGTTAAGAGTTTAATAAAGACTGATAATGAGTTTGGTACGGAAAAGAATTGTAAAAAAGGCTTTTCTATAAAATTATGAAATAGAACCAAGTAAAAATGCAATTGAATTTAAAGCAAACTACAACACCTCGAAAAGGGTCATCAATAAAGGTAAGAGTGCTTCAGTATTCATTTAATAATTAATATTATTATATTATGGCCACAGTTTTTGGCAATGTTATATATGTGTACTTGATTTTAACCTTAAAACACACACACACACACACATATGCCCCATCAGGATTCGAACCCAGCACTTCTTGAATAAAAGGTGAGTCCGCTATTACTACGCTACGACAAAGTAAAAGTTAGTACAACCTGGTATGTATTTTACCACCCGAGGGAACAAATAACAGTGCGTGTTCATGCATAATATTCCATCAAAGGGTCCCTAGTGTTTCATCAGAGATTTGAATGAAATAATGCTATTACTTTGCCTTGGTGCTGGGTTCGAATCATCCTGGTGGAGTCATTCTTGCATTATGCAAAATCGTGTGTGTCCATGCATGATATTCCGCACGAACACCCACACACACACACACACACACACACACACACACATATATATATTATATATATATATATATATATATATATGAGAATTATTTCACGAAAGTAACACGTGAAAATATTTATGATGCAAAAAAACCACAAAGGAAAGGAAACAGAATGGTGCTCAAGCGCTTTCGTTTAATGACATCCTCAGGAACACCTGAGGATGTAATTAGACGAAAGCGCTTAAACACCATTCTGTGTTTCCTTTTGTTCGTGGTTTTTTCATCATATATTACGTCGTTTCTATACATATATATATATATATATATAATATATATATTAACGTAAAGAACGACGCTTGTATAGGAGAACATTCCGCGCAAGATGAGGAGGGAGAACGAACAAATGAAAAAATGAGGTAACCACCCGGGAATCGAACCCGGGATCTTCCGATTGCCGGTCAGATATGATAACCACTACACCATGGTCCTCACTCGATCAGAAGTCGTAATTCTCCTACATACGCGCAGAAACCAATGCCCCAAGGGGGGCACCTCCCGCATTGCCGCACCTTATATACATTTTAACTGCAAAGAACACGCAGTATAATTAACGTAAAGAACCTCATTTTTCATTTGTTTGTTCTCCCTCCTCATCTTGCGCGGAATGTTCTCCTATACAAGCGTCGTTCTTTACGTTAATTATACTGCGTGTTCTTTGCTGTTAAAATGTATATAAGGTGCGGCATGCGGGAGGTGCCCCCTCGGGGCATTGGTTTCTGCGCGTATGTAGGAGAATTACGACTTCTGATCAAGTGAGGACCATGGTGTAGTGGTTATCATATCTGACCGGCAATCGGAAGATCCCGGTTCGATTCCCGGGTGGTTACCTCATTTTTTCATTTGTTCGTTCTCCCTCCTCATCTTGCGCGGAATGTTCTCCTATACAAGCGTCGTTCTTTACGTTAATTATACTGCGTGTTCTTTGCAGTTAAAATGTATATATATATATATATATATATTATATATATGAAAATGAAAATGAAAAAGTTTATTGGCAGACTATAGTCCATATGACAAATATTATTAATACAATGACAGTTCATATACTGAGGATAGAAATATATACAATTGATTAGAAATAATACTGTAATGTCGAAGTTAAGTGGAGCTACAGACGGACGTTTTCGTACCAAAAATTCTACAGCTTAGAGGATAAATGGCAGGATTCATGGATAGCTTGGATAATCGGGTTGGTTGAATTTAATTCTTTGCATTAGACTGTATTGAGCACGTCTGTTACCTCCGGGAAGCGGGACATTGCGGATAGCAAACATTTGCGAAGCTGAGCGTCTCGGGGGTAATTTATATAAGAATCTAAAAGACCTGTTGTTCAGCAAATTTAGGGTTCTGCCAGAACCTTTTTTTAATTCACCCACAGTTGCTGTCCGTATATATTACTGCAGAAAGTATGAAAGAGAGTGTCTTTAGCTTCACTTGTACAGAATCGAAGGTTCCTTATGGTCATATTCGCTTTAGCGCACAGGCTTCGAGATTGTTTTCTTATATCCGAGTCATCACTCAAGGAGCTGGTAATAGTTTGACCAAATACTTAAACTCTCGTACTTCCTCAATTACTTCACCATTCATTTTAAACCTTATATCAGCTGGCTGATACAGCTTTTAAGATGATATTGCATAACCTTAGCTTTTGTAACATTAAAAAGAATATCATGTTTCTGCGAATACACTTCGCAGACTTTTAGTAGCCGATCCAGACCTTTAACTATATTAAATATATGTCATTGTAATTTTATGTAATGTATATAATAGATTTAATTTATCTTAAATAGAAAAGGTATTAAATAAAGTTTTTATTTATTTTTATTTAAAATAAAACATTTTGAAATTCATTTTTAAAATTTTATTTTTTATTTAGATGTATTTCTTTAATTAATTACTGTTTTACACTAAATTTTTCACCCATAAAAATGTAATAAAATGAAGGTGAATTAACTCATATAAGTAAGGGATCACCTGAAGATCCATCACCCCCAACCTCTTTTAGTTAGTTTTATAAGGCTAACTAACGAAAAATATCACGACCTAACCTAACCAATCGTTAGGTCAACTGTACACCCTGATGATTGGTTAGGTTAGGTCGTGATATTTTCGTTAGTTAGCCTTATAAAGCTAACTAAAAAAGGCTGGGGTGACGAATCTTCAGGTGATCCTAAGTAAGTGCAGTTTCGAAAAAAGTTCGCCTACAAACAAAATTTCTAAAACCATAAAAAATTACTAATCAGTAATGACCTTAAATTGCTTTAATACTACATATTACCAAAAAGAATAAATATCTGAAGAAGGAATATAAATTAGTAATTGCAATTAGTAATTTAAATTTAAGAAATTTTAGGTTTCGAGGAGAAACATTTTTCCGAAGGTACGTACAACGTACAAACGTAACTCAACGAGAAATGGGACCTTTGGTAAACGTCATAAATGTTCATAAAACGTGAATAAAACGTTTATCACATTTACTGAACGTCCCATTTCTTGGTGAGAAGGATGAATAGAATCCTTATCGATCACACACACTATTTTCTTCAAATGCGCGTATCAAACATTCGGGATATACAATTCCCTTCCTCAATACTTCATTATATTTAGGTTCAATAATATTTCGACGTTTGAAGAAAAATTTATTTAATATCGCCTATAATCTACAGACAGACTCTAACATTCGTAACGCCAGTTTATTATATGACGCGGGTGTATCGCCTTAAGTGTATCGCATGATGTTAAAATCTCTCTCTATAGTATAAAACCGACGTTATATAACTCCATTTTGTTTAAATATCGTAAGATCTACAATGTAACATCAGTTATCTTTTTGAGGTCTCATGAAGGGCAAGCGTATGGACCGGTATAGAGACAGAGAGTTTTGTATGAGGATGTGTCAACATTTTGCTAAACTCTTGTTAAAAGTTTCCTTTAGAGCTGCCACAGATATGCGGAAAGAGGTCCTGGTTTTCATGGTTGATGGCCAAGGTGATCCTAAATTACTGTATTGGGTTCGTGTAAAGGCTTCTCCAACTAAAACAATACAATGGGATGACATGATTCCGAAGAAGAAATGTGTATGAAGTAAAATTTGTGGGTTGAGAACGGCAATATTCCCGAAGGACTTGATCAGCCATTCTACCTAATCATGCGCGTCCATGTGACGTGAATTGACAAAACCGAGACTCGTTCGAGAACAAAGCACAGATCTCCAAAGTATCGTTTCTTCCTTGGGTCATATCTACTTTCTCTCTACACTGGCGACTTGAAGCAGGGGTTTTCGCTAAACCATACGTTCACTTTAGGGAAATGACGTTGAACATTTCGTTGTAATAAAATTAGACTGTCTGCGATGTCTACATAGAAGTTTTGTCATTCATTGGATTACACTTCAGGTGACAGCCAAGCGGTCTTTGGGTTCACTTTGTATTCAATGATGACCATCCTGATTGATGGTTACATTCCCATTTGTCCGCTTGACAAAATTACGTGCTGATACATTCATACATGCGAGTCAAGATTTATATCTATTTGCCTCTTACTTTGATCCTATCTGATTGTCTAATCAAGCGACCACTAGCTAATAGTAATATGTCATGAGCACCAACTGTGCGACATACGAAACTCTTCCGACATACAACATGTTCCATTTATAATAAAAAGAAAATCTGCTTTTAGGTTAGTTTTCTGGGTCTTCATTTTCTTCTGGTGAGACTCTGGATTCTGTGTGTGTGTGTGTGTGTGGTGGTGTGTGTGTGAGACTCTCTCTCTCTCTCTCTCTAAATATATATATATATATATTATATATATATATATATTATTTATATATAATATATATATATATAGATTATTTATATATAGATATATATATATATATAATATATAATATATATATTAGTGATGTAGCGGATGTCATTTTTTTCACATCCGCGGATGCGGATGCGGATGAGGATGCTTGATTTCAACATCCGCGGATGCGGATGCGGATGTCTACATTTTCGTTATTTTTTAGGATATATTCGAGATTTGTTGTGTTTAACGTATATAATAAGTTATTATATAGAGAGAGCTGTAGCTATAATGTAGTATAATTGATTAATTGTACAATAATTGCTGTACTTTTCTCTGAACATATAAAATAATATCAAGCATCTAACTAATATAGAAATCAATTAGTGAATTCGTCTGCAAATAAATTCGTTATATTTTTGTTGAGTTTCAGCCACAATTAGAAACCATAATTGTGTTACCAGGATGCGGGACGTGAACCCAACTCAAATGCACCCCACCGACCTCTTTCCCCAACCTCCACCCTTATAGGAGATCTTTAATTAGCTTGAAACTATTTATATTAGTTTAAAGTTTTATTAGGCATATTTATAAATGAGTAATTAAAATAAAGTAAACTAAGATGTTCATCGTTTAATGTTCAAACTTAATTATAGGAAGGTTATGCTTAAGGAACATTAATTTTTCTGCCTTTTCTGCTGCCAGTCTGTTTCTCTTTTCATCATATATTAATCCAGCACTGCTAAATAATCTCTCGCTTGGTACGTTTGTTGGAGGACAGGCTAAATGTTTCCTTGCAAGTTTACTCAAGTATGAATAGATATTCTGCGTATTTTTCCACCAACTAATAGGATTGTCACATGCAGCCAGGCGTTTTTCTTGGTGATAGCTCTCGATCATTTTTACTACATCTTTTGACATCGCGTAGGTCTCGTCATTGCTGCTTGACTCAAGAAACTGAGAGACAGATTCTGTGATAGATTTGCTTGTTGAAGGTGTTGGTTCTGTCACTGAAACTTTATTCTTTTGGTGGGTGGCGAAGCGACAGATTCAAGAGATTGAAGCTCTTCAACTGCTTTGCCAAGTGATGATTTAACTCGTTCTAATGTACTAGGTGAAATAACTTAGCTTTGTAACGTGGATCTAAGTAGGTTGCAAGAGAGTAACTTCATACAAGAACAGCCTCTCGTCTTGTCGCTTGCATCACTTTTGCGCACAATGAACTAGTTCTATTAATATAGTAGAATTTGATAATTTCCGCTTATTAATGACATTTTATCTCAACGGTCCACATCCGCACGACATCCGCAGTCCAAAGTGCGGATGCGGGTGCGGATGCGGATGCGAGAAAATGTGGGATGTTCCGCGGATGCGGATGCGGATGCGGATGTGACCTACATCACTAATATATATATATATATATATATATGCATATAACTGCAATGACCGCGCAGTATATAAATGAATAGAAACGATATAAGTGTTAAGGAACGTCTCTGCACACGAGGGGGAGAGATAACGAATAAATGAAAAATGAGGCGAACCGCCCGGGAATCGAACCCAGGGCCTTCCAATTGCCGGTTGGACGCTCTACCATTATGCTACGGACCTCACTCAATCACAAATCGAAATTCTCCCACATAGGGCAGAAACCAATGCCCTGAGAGGGCACCCTCGCAAATCGTGAATATGCGCATATAACTGCAATGACCGCGCAGTATATAAATGAATAGAAACGATATAAGTGTTAAGGAACGTCTCTGCACACGAGGGGAGAGATAACGAATAAATGAAAAATGAGGCGAACCGCCCGGGAATCGAACCCAGGGCCTTCCAATTGCCGGTTGGACGCTCTACCATTATGCTACGGACCTCACTCAATCACAATCGAAATTCTCCCACATAGGGCAGAAACCAATGCCCTGAGAGGGCACCCTCGCAAATCGTGAATATGCGCATATAACTGCAATGACCGCGCAGTATATAAATGAATAGAAACGATATAAGGTTAAGGAACGTCTCTGCACACGAGGGGGAGAGATAACGAATAAATGAAAAATGAGGCGAACCGCCCGGGAATCGAACCAGGGCCTTCCAATTGCCGGTTGGACGCTCTACCATTATGCTACGGACCTCACTCAATCACAAATCGAAATTCTCCCACATAGGGCAGAAACCAATGCCCTGAGAGGGCACCCTCGCAAATCGTGAATATGCGCATATAACTGCAATGACCGCGCAGTATATAAATGAATAGAAACGATATAAGTGTTAAGGAACGTCTCTGCACACGAGGGGGAGAGAAACGAATAAATGAAAAATGAGGCGAACCGCCCGGGAATCGAACCCAGGGCCTTCCATTGCCGTTGGACGCTCTACCATTATGCTACGGACCTCACTCAATCACAAATCGAAATTCTCCCACATAGGCAGAAACCAATGCCCTGAGAGGGCACCCTCGCAAATCGTGAATATGCGCATATAACTGCAATGACCGCGCAGTATATAAATGAATAGAAACGATATAAGTGTTAAGGAACGTCTCTGCACACGAGGGGGAGAGATAACGAATAAATGAAAAATGAGGCGAACCGCCCGGGAATCGAACCCAGGGCCTTCCAATTGCCGGTTGGACGCTCTACCATTATGCTACGGTCCTCACTCAATCACAAATCGAAATTCTCCCACATAGGGCAGAAACCAATGCCCTGAGAGGGCACCCTCGCAAATCGTGAATATGCGCATATAACTGCAATGACCGCGCAGTATATAAATGAATAGAAACGATATAAGTGTTAAGGAACGTCTCTGCACACGAGGGGGAGAGATAACGAATAAATGAAAAATGAGGCGAACCGCCCGGGAATCGAACCCAGGCCTTCCAATTGCCGGTTGGACGCTCTACCCGGGCGGTTCGCCTCATTTTTCATTATTCGTTATCTCTCCCCCTCGTGTGCAGAGACGTTCCTTAACACTTATATCGTTTCTATTCATTTATATACTGCGCGGTCATTGCAGTTATATGCGCATATTCACGATTTGCGAGGTGTGCCCTCTCAGGGCATTGGTTTCTGCCCTATGTGGGAGAATTTCGATTTGTGATTGAGTGAGGACCGTAGCATAATGGTAGAGCGTCCAACCGGCAATTGGAAGGCCCTGGGTTCGATTCCCGGGCGGTTCGCCTCATTTTTCATTTATTCGTTATCTCTCCCCCTCGTGTGCAGAGACGTTCCTTAACACTTATATCGTTTCTATTCATTTATATACTGCGCGGTCATTGCAGTTATATGCGCATATTCACGATTTGCGAGGGTGCCCTCTCAGGCATTGGTTTCTGCCCTATGTGGGAGAATTTCGATTTGTGATTGAGTGAGGTCCGTAGCATAATGGTAGAGCGTCCAACCGGCAATTGGAAGGCCCTGGGTTCGATTCCCGGGCGGTTCGCCTCTTTTCATTTATTCGTTATCTCTCCCCCTCGTGTGCAGAGACGTTCCTTAACACTTATATCGTTTCTATTCATTTATATACTGCGCGGTCATTGCAGTTATATGCGCATATTCACGATTTGCGAGGGTGCCCTCTCAGGGCATTGGTTTCTGCCCTATGTGGGAGAATTTCGATTTGTGATTGAGTGAGGTCCGTAGCATAATGGTAGAGCGTCCAACCGGCAATTGGAAGGCCCTGGGTTCGATTCCCGGGCGGTTCGCCTCATTTTTCATTTATTCGTTATCTCTCCCCCTCGTGTGCAGAGACGTTCCTTAACACTTATATCGTTTCTATTCATTTATATACTGCGCGGTCATTGCAGTTATATGCGCATATTCACGATTTGCGAGGGTGCCCTCTCAGGGCATTGGTTTCTGCCCTATGTGGGAGAATTTCGATTTGTGATTGAGTGTGGTCCGTAGCATAATGGTAGAGCGTCCAACCGGCAATTGGAAGGCCCTGGGTTCGATTCCCGGGCGGTTCGCCTCATTTTCATTTATTCGTTATCTCCCCCTCGTGTGCAGAGACGTTCCTTAACACTTATATCGTTTCTATTCATTTATATACTGCGCGGTCATTGCAGTTATATGCGCATATTCACGATTTGCGAGGGTGCCCTCTCAGGCATTGGTTTCTGCCCTATGTGGGAGAATTTCGATTTGTGATTGAGTGAGGTCCGTAGCATAATGGTAGAGCGTCCAACCGGCAATTGGAAGGCCCTGGGTTCGATTCCCGGGCGGTTCGCCTCATTTTTCATTTATTCGTTATCTCCCCCCTCGTGTGCAGAGACGTTCCTTAACACTTATATCGTTTCTATTCATATATATATATATATATATATACAGGGTGTTTCAAAAGTCCCTCATTTTTTTAAAATTTTATTAAAATAGCAATTACAAGAGGAACCAAATGACAATTTGGTTGCTGAGTCTACGATTCATGAGAATTTTGGTGGCATCAAACTTGGCTTCATAAGTCTACTGGAAAGTCACTGGTACACCTCAACGTGGGCACCGTCTTTTTCGAAACAAGCGAGCCACTGTTTTACGCATTCTTGGCCGACATTGGACACATTTCGGGAGTAACAGAAGCACACGCATTCCTGATCCGTTCTTCTAGTGTGGGGAGGACTCGCGGCTTGGTGGCGTACACTTTGCTCTTAATGTAGCCCCACAAAAAGAAGTCGCATGGGGTAAGATCAGGCGAGCGAGCAGCCCATTCGATGGGACCACGGCGACGACCAATCCACCGATCCGGGAACTGCTTATTCAGAAATGAGCGAACCTCACGCGAGTAATGAGCAGGGGCACCGTCTTGCTGGAAAATGACTTCTTGCATGTCAGCTACAGCTGACAGTTGGGGGATGCAGAACTCCTGAAGCATACGAAGGTAATTGTCTCCGTTGACGTTCACGGAATTTCCATCTTGATCCCGGAAGAAGAACGGACCAATCAGCCCAGCTGAGGAGATGGCACACCAGACGACCAATTTCGGCGTGTCCCTTTCATGTTCACGGATCTCCGCAGGATTGTGAGTTCCCCAGATGCGGGTGTTGTGCCGATTGACGCGCCAGAAAGGTGGAAGAGAGCTTCGTCGCTGAACCACATGTGCTTCAGGATCGATGGGTCTCTTTCGTAGTGATGCAGCAGTGTCTCACACATCTCCACCCGGCAATCGTAGTCTTGAGGTTCCAGCTTCTGAACCACCTGGATCTTGTACGGATACAGCTTGAGACCACGCCGCAAAATCCGTTGGATAGATGTCGCGCTGATGTTCAGTTCCGCAGCAGCTCGCCGAATGGACTTTCCTTGACTTTGAGTAAACGCCTCACGGACAGTTTCGACATTCTCCTCACTCCGCCCACTTCGAGGTCTTCCTGATCGTGGTTTGTCCTTTACGGATCCGGTCTCCATAAACTTCCGGTGGGTGGCGACGATGGTGTTCCTATCCGGTGCATAATGCTGTCCGTAGACTGCCCGGAATCGTCGCTGCACTTCGACCACAGATTGAAAAACCTCCTGCCATGCAGCGATTTTACACCTCTGCTCTAGAGTCAGCATGGTAGCAGAAGAAAACGGAGCAAAACTTCAAATGTAGACTCAAAATATTTCTCAACTACTGAGTAAGAGTTTACCACAAGATGAACGTCGTTGGTCTATTAGCTGCAAAGAAAATTGAAAATCAAATTAGTGAGGGACTTTTGAAACACCCGGTATATATACAGTGTATAATATATATATATATATATATTAATATACCTATATATATATATATAAGGAGAGAGAGAGAGAGAGAGAGAGAGAGAGAGAGAGAATGCATCGGAAAGCAGTGAGCCATTTTTCAATGCTTGAAAGTACTTCAAGGAAATCCCCCGGGTGCAATCCTCCCGAAGTACAATTAAAGAAGTGGCGCCATCGCCGCCAATGGGCAAAAGATGAGAACAAAATCGCTCTGTCACTCCCAATTATTAAAAACGTCTCGTCGACTTTGCTCATTATACAGCGGATCCGCCGGACTTTGAGAAGCGATCACGCCTTCGGGGAAGTCGAATACATCAGAAAAATATCCTTACAGTTTTTTATTTCATATCTGAAAATACGTTAACCTTGGTTAACCTTTGGTTTAGCTTCCGCCCGAATTCTTTATTCTGACGAACGTTAACCTTATCACTCCACCTTAGACCTACAGTTTAACGTGGAATCCGAACCACACCACAGCAGCAGCCCAGCGTCTTAACCACTAGGCTACCAAGGGTATCCATTTATCTACCAACCAAATTGTTTTTATTGTGTGGAAGGACAAACAGCTGGGTTTACTGCGCGCCTCCTGCAGTCACCGGCAGTGTGTGTGTGCGCGTGTGTGTGCGAGTGTGTGTGTGCGTGTGTGAGTGTGTAGTTAACTATAAATTTTTATTACGAAAAACTGGCGGGCGTTATTAAGTTTTTTGACGAACAAATTTTGCAGCTGTTTCTTTGTTCATTCATAACAGAAGAACACGAAACTGCATGCGGCTGTTATTCATTTGTTTACGGGTTGTGGCAAAGTTTTTTTAACTTCATTTGAATTAGGAATCATTAATATAATATTTTAATTATAATGTATTATTTCTTCTACGCCCTTGAAACAAAAACGCATACACTTATTAGCGTATAGAACCCAACCTTGTATAGGAGAATATTCCGCGCAAGATGAGGAGAGAGAACGAAACAAATAAAAAAATGAGGTAACCGTCGTTCTTTACGTTAATTATACTGCGTGTTTGCAGTTAAATGTATATAATGTACGGCATGCGGGAGGTGCCCCCTTGGGGCATTGGTTTCTGCGCGTATGTAGGAGAATTACAGCATTTGTTCGAGTGAGGCCCATGGTGTAATGGTTATCATATCTGACCGGCAATCGGAAGATCCCGGGCTCGATTCCCGGGTGGTTACCTCATTTTTTCATTTGTTTCGTTCTCTCTCCTCATCTTGCGCGGCATATTCTCCTATACAAGCGTCGTTCTTTACGTTAATTATACTGCGTGTTTGCAGTTAAAATGTATATAATGTACGGCATGCGGGAGTGCCCCCTTGGGGCATTGGTTTCTGCGCGTATGTAGGAGAATTACGGCATTTGTTCGAGTGAGGCCCATGGTGTAATGGTTATCATATCTGACCGGCAATCGGAAGATCCCGGGTTCGATTCTCGGGTGGTTACCTCATTTTTCATTTGTTTCGTTCTCCTCTCATCTTGCGCGGAATATTCTCCTATACAAGCGTCGTTCTTTACGTTAATTATACTGCGTGTTTGCAGTTAAAATGTATATATATATATATATATATACCGCGTACGAGCAGCCGTATCTGAGTGGATAACATCGTTTTCCTATACGTGAAGAATAAGGTCAGGGGAGCGACTCACGATGATGCCAGTTAATAATAATCCAGGAGTTAACGTAATGAACAGCGTTCGTCTGGCCTGAACGCTTAGCCAGTTTCTGACCTTCCTCACTGATTATTATTATATGAGGTCCTCCTCGGAAGAAGTGCCTAAGCGACAAAAGTAAAAAACGCCAGAAAACGCAGTTAAAGTTGTATCAAATTTGAAAGTGGAAGGAATAAATTTTGAACTTTTGAAGGTATTTCGTCGAAATATCTTTAAAAGTTCAAAAGTTATTTTAAATTTGATAGAACTTTTAACTGCGTTTTCTGGCGTTTTATACTCGTATAACTGGCCTGCCTTGAAGAATTGAAGGAATCACAGCAGAATTTTTGGATCACCTGAAGATCATGCCCCCAGCCTTCGTTAGTTAGCCTTATAAGGCTAACTAACGAAAATTCACGACTTAACCTAACCAGTTGTCAGGTCAACTGTACGCCCTTGACGATTGGTTGGGTAAGTCGTGATATTTCGTTAGTTAGCCTTATAAGGCTAACTAAAGAAGGCTGGGGCCCTGATCTTCAGGTGATCCCATAATTCAGTTTGGAAAAGTATTTGTTTATTTCAAAAGAAGTCTTTAAATTAAATTAAACATAAATTATGTTTACTTTGCAATTACTTATTTTCAAATTTACCACATGAAGTCTAACAGAGTTTCCTAAAATTTTATTTTTGCATTATTTTCTTATTTAACTTTTTAACTTAACTACAATATATTGACTTATGCATATTATACATACAGAAATAAATAGGTAAATATTTTTACCCATGCCGAATTCAAACTGCTCTCCCTGAGATATCTATCGCGCAACATACGGAGTATTCTTCTCGCTACGCCACTCAGAGTTACTGATATGTATGACAAATTTGGTATTCATATAGTTTTTCGCTACATTGCACTTTCATTGAATAAAAAATATTTAAAACATTGGTGCTGGTTAAGTGTGCGGTCTACCTAGCTTTTAGTTAGCCTTATAAGGCTAACTAACGAAAATATCACGACTTAACCTAACCAATCGTTAGGTCAACCGTACGCCCTTGACGATTGGTTAGGTTAAGTCTTGATAGTTTCATTAGTTAGCCTTATAAGGCTAACTAAAAGCTACATAGACCGCACACTTAACCAGCACCAAAACATTTTACATTTCAAAAAGAATAAAATTGCGCACTTTTTAAAACAAAAATGAAGAATATTAAATTTAAAGAGTTAATATTTTGTTTGAAAACTATTAACGAAAGAAATTTTTTTCCTGTTAAAATAATGTACAATTTATATTTCAGGGTGAAAATTTCTTATATTTGCATTAAAAAACTTTTCAATTAGTTAATGTTTTTATTTCAAATTTGCATTTTGACTAGTCTAACTAAAATATGTGATTTTAAGCAAATAAACATAAATAAGATGCTTTATACTTAAAAAAAATTTCCCGCCTATAATTAGTTTTCTTTTACACGAGAGACTTATGTCTATTCGTTCAGAAGGGACAGAAATTGGCACAGCGCCCAGGCCTCACAAACGAGAGCGCAAACGAGAGTTACAGTATGTTGTTTTTATTAGTAAAATAATTAAAATACATCATTAGTTGATCCGTTTGACATTCTACGTACACCAGAGGGCACTGAGACGGGGTAGTAACGCCGCCAACCGGAAAAAGTAAGGTAAAATAAATCACTAACTAAGCAATTAATAATTTTTTCATACGTTTCTTCGATAGTGTGATTTATTCTGAAGTTTATTGGTTCTTCAGTTCAGTTTGTGAGATTTTAAGCACAGGTAAGTTATTCATTAAGGTTTTGAGATGTAAATGCGAATTTAAACTACCTGCTAATCTAGCGAACCGCTTCAAAAAGAATTTCCATAATGTCTATATATGATATATATAGACAAGAACTCAAGAATTGTGCTTCTGCGCTGACACCTTGCCTAGGCAAACTCTTTCGTGTTTGTCTCTCATCTGGTACTTTTCTTTCCTGCTGGAAGTTCGCTTTCATTCAGGTTGTCCCAAAGGAGGGTGAACTCTCTCAACCCTCCAACTATCGTTTACTTGCTTTGATTTCTTGCCTCTAAAGTTTTTAAATCTATCCTTAATAGGGAGATTTTTAAGCACCTCTCTTCTCAATCTTCTTTCAGATCGTCAGTATAGGTTCTGCAAGGGACACTCTACTGCCAATCTTCTTGCATATCTCTCTGACTCTTGGTCATCCTCCTTTCAGGATGGATTTCGGTGAAACTTTTGCTGTTGCACTAGACATATCAAAAGCTTTTGATAGAGTCTGGCACAAATCTTAAATTTTCAAACTGCCCTCCTTCTGTTTCTATCCTTCTATCTGTGCCTTCCTCTCTAATTTCCTTTCTGGACGATCTATAGCTGCGGTTGTAAATGGCCGCTGTTTTTCTCCTCAAGCTATTAATGGTGGTGTTTCTCTGCGTTCTATCCTGTCACCCACTCTTTTCCTTTTATTTATCAGTAATTAATCTATTAAGTCGCACTTCCTCTCCTATTCACTCATATGCCGATGATTTCACTCTTCACTTCTCCACCCGCTTCAAGAAGCGTCCCTCTCAACAGTCACTCCATGATTCGCGTAGGACGGCTATGGTACACCTGACCTCTGACTTTTCTACCATCTCTGATTAGGGGAGAGAAAACCCTGTAGCTTTCAATGCCTCAAAAACTCAGTTTCTCCATCTGTCTACTCGTTACAATCTTCGACATGACTATCCCCTTACCTTCAACAATACACAACTAAATCCTTCCTCTTCTCTTAACATTCTTGGCGCTTCCTTTTCTCGTGATCTTTCCTGAAAAGATCACATATACTCTCCCAAAACAGCTTCTAAGAGGTTTCTTCACCCCTGCTCAGTTGCGTCTCTGTATAGGGGTCTTTTTCGCCTCTGTATGGAGTACTCTTCTCGTGTGTGGGATGGCTTAACCCACACAGCCGTACTTGACCGGGTGTAATCAAAGGCTTTTCGTCTCATCAATTCCCCGCCTCTAACTCACTGTCTTCAATCCCTCTCTCTCTTCGCCGCAATGTTGCCTCACTCTTTCTTTACTATTGCTATTACTGTATAACGGACACTGCTCTTCTGAACTCTCTAACTGCATGTCTCCTCCTTTTAGAAGAGCACTCAGTACCAGACTTTCTACATGTTTTCATTTCTTTTCTGTCAAACTCTCTAACGCAAGGGTTAATCGGCACTCAACCGATGAACTCTGGAGCAATCTTCCTCAATCCATCTTTTCCCCCAGTCTATGACCTCCACTCTTTCTAACGCAGAGTGTCCAGGCATCTCGAAAACCCTGGACCTTGATTTTTTTCTCTCTTCTTCTATGGGTGTGGTGAGGTGGGGCGTTTTTGCGGGTATTCGCCCTTGGCCCCTCCTTCCTGCATAAAAAAAGAAAGGTTTTAAATAAAATAAAAATTCTTATATCTTAAACAAAGTGACGTAAGCATAAACGCGTTGCAACCGCTAGAAGCCAGTGCTAGTAAGTTCATGAACCCGATTCATACAATCGTCAACAATACAACAACAACAACATCACAGAGTTAGCATATACGAGTATTAGCACCGTCACCTCTAACATGTTCACAAACAATTGGCGAGAAGTAAGGTACTGATTGTCGAGTTGCAGTTGATGGATGCACATTGTCTAACTCCCTGAAATAACTTGGTGGGTGTAACTTTAATACAGTATGTTCTAAATCTTATACAATATGCAGTATAGATAGAGAGACAGTTAAAATATTTAAAAACAAAAAACTAAATATATATTTCTTTGTTAGCCCTCCATCAGTGACATTGAATTCCAGTTTTTAGATTTAGAATGATTAAAAAATTAATGAGAAAAAATAAATAATTTCACGAGAAAATGCAGACTCCAAAATATAATTAAGATTAACAAAAAATTTATCTTATTTTATTTTACATAATTATGTGAAAACTAAAACTTGTAATTATTGTCACATTTTTTGTTCAGTTGGAATTGTTTAATTAGCTTTTTTACTAGTTTTTATGTATGGGAATGATATAGTCCGTGATAATTAATTACAAAGCAGGATACAGACATACTTTTTATTATAAAGGACAATGCTTTAAATAAAGGTCTTTAGTTATACGTTTGTTTGTGTGTTTTTAAATTACAGTAAAATTTAGCTCGCGCAGCGGAGCAACAACCCGCAGTACCGTTGAGTGAAACACAATAATGACTGGAACATTTCACCTTCAAAACAAAGCTTTTTCATTTGATTTATTATATTTATTTGGTGTGCCTTAAGAGAAGTGAGAAGGTGAGCTAATTGTAAAATTACAATACAGTATTATAGAAGAGAAAAACACCATAAATGCGAGGGAATTTAATTTCTTTGAATCTCACAAATATATCAGTTGTAAATATACTGAAAGGCATATAAAAAAAAAACCAATAATGAGAAAGAATTTAGCATCCGTGATTTTACTTGTACGCGAATTCACTGATGACAATATGATGTATATTGAAACTTGACTTTAACACGTTTATCGAGAGACAGAAACGTAGCGGATGGTACAGAAATAGCTAAAATAGACAAGGTGATAATGGTATAGAGAGCAAACCAGGAACAAAGGTGACGAGGATGTATTCAGACAATAAAAGGAAATATAGAATTAAACACACTAAGATATAAAGATAATATAGACAAAGAGACAAAGATTGACGAGGATACAGAGATATCCAATTTGATAAGGTGTTAATGAACACGAAAGCGCTAGGTCAAATAGCGTTTTCATTTTTCTGCATGTGGTTAATTTTGCATATTTTTCTACACGTATTAAAGTTAATAATAATAAGATTATATATATATATATATATATATATTTCAGATGTTGTCATTTTAATTGGCATTTATATGATAATTTGAAATATATTTAATATTTTTTACATATTATTTATTAATAATTATTATTCAAATGTAATTCTGGATTTCACTTTTAACGGAAGGTAAATCATGGGGAAATCGTTAATAAATTTGAATTCATTAAATAATCAGCTAGTATCATATAGGGGGCCTACGGCCTACAGATATTTGTTCATGTGTGTGTGTATATATATATATATAGAGAGCGAGAGAGAAATATGTTAACTCTTGGATACATTTTTTAAATAATTAATTTAATTTTGCCACATAAATTTAAAAACAATCTCTTTTAATTAACTCTAATCCGATGATAAAATTGTAAAAACGCTTTAAATTATTTTCCTATAATAAATTAAGCTTCAAAAAGTATTTAATACACTGAATCCTGACTCTAAGGATTATTTCATGATGGCACTCAATGAACTAAGGAGGAATGACTGCTAAAATAGAAATTATCCGGAATTTAAGTACATTTGCATATACCATTCTGGAAAGGGATTTGCTTCGTTGTTTTGCAATGGGATCGCGAACAAATTCGAGGGTGAAGCTTTTTACAGTATTTAGGCTACCTCTTTGTTTGCTGCAGAGTAACGCTCACGGTTGGAAACGTAAATATATTTATTTCCTTCGTTTTGATGAAAGAGGAAACGAATCACGTGAAAGGCCAAATTACAGACCCTGTATGGAGAAAAGTAAAATGTAGAGAACTTAGGTATGAATCATTACGCACCAACCAACCAAAGATAATGTTATGGTTCCGAGCCTAAAAGATATATATATATATATATTATATATATAATATAAACTGTGTATATATAAACTGTGTGTGTGTATATATATATATGTAAAGAACGACGCTTGTATAGGAGAACATACCACGCAAGATAAGGAGGGAGAACGAACAAATGAAAAAATGAGGTAACCACCCGGGAATCGAACCCGGGATCTTCCGAATGCCGGTCAGATATGATAACCACTACACCATGGTCCTCACTCGATCAAAAGTCGTAATTCTCCTACATACGCGCAGAAACCAATGCCCGAGGGGGGCACCTCCCGGATGCCGCACCTATATATACATTTCAACTGCAAAGAACACACAGTATAATTAACGTAAAGAACGACGCTTGTATAGGAGAACATTCCGCGCAAGATGAGGAGGGAGAACGCGGAATGTTCTCCTATACAAGCGTCGTTCTTTACGTTAATTATACTGTGTGTTCTTTGCAGTTGAAATGTATATATAGGTGCGGCATGCGAGAGATGCCCCCCTCGGGGCATTGGTTTCTGCGCGTATGTAGGAGAATTACGACTTCTGATCGAGTGAGGACCATGGTGTAGTGGTTATCATATCTGACCGGCAATCGGAAGATCCCGGGTTCGATTCCCGGGTGGTTACCTCATTTTTTCATTTGTTCGTTCTCCCTCCTGATCTTGCGCGGAATGTTCTCCTATACAAGCGTCGTTCTTTACGTTAATTATACTGTGTGTTCTTTGCAGTTGAAATATATATATATATATATATACAGGGTGGGCCGTAAGTTTCCATACATAGGAAAAATTAAACGTTTGTTTTTATGTTTCAGATACCCTAAGAATATGCGTTTGACGTAAGATCTTGTTTACTGATGAAGCAAATTTTTACGTCAATTGAGAGGTTAATCGGCAAAACATACGTTATTGGAGTAATGCTAACCCTAACTGGCTGAGTCCGACGAAGATGCAAGGTGCCGGTAAAGTGATGGTGTGGGCCGGGATATGGGTGACAGAATTATTGGACCAATTTTTTCAGTGGAAATCTTAATGCCGAAAGGTATCTTAACATGTTGCAAGAAGAGATTTTCCCATCCCTGCTAAACGAGGAAGGTAACTTCCCAGTTTACTTCCAGCAAGATGGAGCTCCACCTCATTATGGTCTTCACGTGCGTCGGTATTTGGATCAGCAGTTTCCGGATGCTTGGATTGGTCGGCGTGGTCCTGTGGAGTGGCCTCCCAGATCCCCAGATCTCACCCCCCTTGATTTCTATCTTTGGGGGCACTTGAAGGCCATGGTGTATCAGGAAAAGATACGAGATATAAATCATATAAAGGAACGTATCACCAACGCCATTACAAGCATAACGTCAACTGTGCTAATGCGTGTTCATCAACAGTGGGGAACACGTATTGAAATGTGTTTTCAAAACAATGGCAACCATGTAGAGCATATTATATAAATAAAAATGGTTGTCCATAAAAAAATGTTTATTTTTCCTATGTATGGAAACTTACGGCCCACCCTGTATATATATTAATATATATATATAGATATATATATATATATATATATATATACACAGGGTGTCCCATAAGTCCGGCATCATAGGAAAATAATAAAAAAAGGCAAAACAAAAGCTTTTATTTACAGAACGTGCTCAATTAGTCCACCATTGTTTTCAATACACAAATTCAGACGTGATACCCAGTCAGCAAGCACACGGTGAGTGATGTCAGGAGTAATGGTGTTACATGCCCCAATAATGCGCTGCCGCAAATGTTCAACACTCCTAATTTTCTCTGCGTATACCAGCGCTTTCAAGTGGCCCTAGAGATAAAAATCTAGTGGCGTGAGATCCGGGCTTCTAGCTGGCCATTCCACAGGCTCTCGACGTCCTATCCAATGAACAGGGAATTGTTGGTACAGGTATTCCCTTACTTGGGTGCTGTAATGTGCAGGAGCGCCGTCTTGCTGGAACCATGTTGGGAAATTTCCTTCTTCATTCAAGACACTGGGAAATGCTTCTTCCTTGAGCATACGTAGGTAGGTGCCTCCAGTGACATGTTCATCGAAAAAGAGGGGGCCTATGATGCGATCCTTCCAAATGCCACACCATACCATCACCCGAGATGCACCTTGTTCCTTTGAAGATGTATACCAGTGAGGGTTGTTTTGAGGCCAGTAGCGGGTGTTCTGTCGATTTACCTCACCATTTCCATCAAAAACAGCCTCGTCACTGAACAGAATGGTGGACGGGAAATTGGCATCCCGAGCATAAGAAAAATATGAATTATGGTTTGTAGAAATAGAAAACTATGAATTTCTCCTATGATGCCGGACTTATGGGACACCCTGTATATACACACACACACACACACACACACACACACACAAACTCAGAATGGTCCCCTGAGAAACTTATATGTCAAACACAGACTGTACATGGAACAAAGAACTCTTCTGGGAAATTACATGAACTATAGTTCGAATAAGTAATGATAAGTGATAAATACTATAGTTTTTCTTTTTCATGATGGAAAGCCCAACGTGGGCACCGGGTTACTCGCAAAGGGGCCTCTTTGCGAGTAACCCGGTGCCCACGTTGGGCTTTCCGTCATGAAAAAGAAAAAACTATAGTATTTGTCACTTATCATTACTTATTCGAACTATAGTGGATGTAATTTCCCAGAAGAGTTCCTTGTTCCATGCACGGTCTGTGTTTAACATATGTATATATATATGAAAATTATTTTACGAAAGTAACACGTGAATAATATTTATGATGAAAAAAACCACGAAGGAAAAAGGAAAGAATGGTGCTCAAGCGCTTTTGTTTAATGACATCCTCAAGAACACTATATATATATATATATATATATATATATATATATATATTATATATATATAATATATATATATATAATATATATACAGGGTGGGCCAAAAGTCAGGACACATTTGCAGTTTATATCAAAAGTCACCCCACTATGCACGCGAAGTTCGTGATTTCGTCAATGAAGCTTTTTCTGGTCGAGTAATTGGAAGACAAGGGGTTGTGGAGTGGCCCTCCCAGGTCACCTGACCTTACAGCAATGATTTTCTTCTTTTGGGGCGTTATCAAAGATACAGTAGTTAGGCGTAAACCTAGAACAATTGAGAATCTAAAAGCCTACATCGAAGATGCGTTTGAAGAAATTGACTCTGACGCAGGGCTTCGTGCCAGAATGATCGCAAGTATCCAAAGCAGACTGCAAATGTGTGTAAATGTAGACGGTGGACATTTTGAACACTTCAAGACATAAGATTGAATAAATAGCTTTCATACATGTAATATTCCTGGTTTATATTGTAATGAATAAAAAAGAATATAATATAAACTGCAAGTGTGAGTAGTATAGCCGCAAAAGGGGAGAGTGCAGGAATGTTGCAAATTATTACGTAATGTTGCAATGTTGCAAAGGGGGTATGCAACAACTCAATGTTGCAAAGGGGGTAGGGTGTTGCAACAAAAAAGGGGGGTGGGGGATGCTGCAGGTGCAACAAGGGGTCATGAAACTTGGAGTCGGCGTTATCCCCCAAGAGAAAGGAGGAGAGAAAGGAGGAGAGATGTTCACCTGGCAGGAGCCAAGTGCATATTAAGACTTCAGCCGAGTAGGCGTTGTCTTATAGACTCCTAATCAGCCAGTTGGCTTAGAAGGCGTAAATGGCTTGTTCAGGTTGAGTTGCCAGATACCACTTTTTATTGTATACATTATTATGGAGAGTTGCCAGATACCACTTTAATTGTATACATTATTATAGACTCCTAATCAGCCAGTTGGCTTAGAAGGCGTAAGTGGCTTGTTCAGGTTGAGTTGCCAGATACCACTTTTTATTGTATACATTATTATGGAGAGTTGCCAGATACCATTTTAATTGTATACATTATTATAGACTCCTAATCAGCCAGTTGGCTTAGAAGGCGTAAATGGCTTGTTCAGGTTGAGTTGCCAGATACCACTTTTTATTGTATACATTATTATGGAGAGTTGCCAGATACCGTTTTAATTGTATACATTATTATGGAGAGTTGCCAGATACCATTGTTCAGGTATACAGTTGCCAGATTGTACCATTTATTTTCTTAAAAGTTGGTTTAAAATTCCGCTAGTAGGTTTAGAAGGCGTAACATGATATAATTAACCAAAAGAATTAAGTAAAACAACATTGCATCATTCTGTTTATTATAAATATATAGAAAATAAATATACATTTGAATGATCAATAATAATAGAAATATGAACGAGGAATATGCATATAATCATATATCCATCAATATAACAGTACAGGAGAAATATACACACACACACACAATTATGGAGATATATAGAAAATAAATATACATTTGAATGATCAATAATAATAGAAATATGAACGAGGAATATGCATATAATCAAAAAAATATATACACACACACACACACACACACACACACACACACAATTATGGAGATATATAGAAAATAAATATACATTTGAATGATCAATAATAGAAATATGAACGAGGAATATGCATATAATCATATATCCTTCAATATAACAGTACAGGAGAAATATCACACAAATATGTTAAATATATAAATACATTTCACTTTTTTTTCAAAATACTAAACTCTCTCACTTAATCGAGTCTACAATTACATCATTATTGCTCTGCATTACGGAGTATATGCGGTTTAATAATATTTCACCGCTTAAAGTATAGGGAAACCTGTACTCGATATGAAGGGCTTTCATATCGTTCAGTACTATTTTTGTTCCCACTTTACAACCGGTTGGTAAGTCATCTTTAAATACATCTAGAATACAATCAAAAGCACGCACAAAGAGTTCATCGTTAGCTACATTATTAAACACAAGTTTATAAACACGCTTTTCCAATCGAGGGTTTATTTCTACCGACCCGAGCTTTTCAATCGTGAACTCGTCTTCACTCAACATAGCGGCATTTGAAATAATCTTCTAAATCGTTACGACAACTGCTCGTTATATAAAGAAATAGTTCTTCAGGGTGAACGGTGTAGGTGAGCTCAGCCTTGTACCAATCAATTGCTTTGTACCAAAGTTCATGGTATTTCAAAGAGTCTAAACTTTTTAAATAAACGTCCAGCTCTAGACCATTCTCACCTTGTTCAGCCCTACACTCGGTAAACCCATCGAGCAGAGCGGTGTATGCGTATTCAAGTACTGTATCAAAATAAAGCATATCCGTAACACGCGCGTCTAATATAGGTTTCAGCTTGCGGAATCCGACGATTTCAAACATTCTGTCGAGGATGAAACGGTTTCGCGTAGGAACAAGAGCGTTATTATCAGAAGCATTCTTCCACATCAGCCGTATATCAATGCATGGCCGATCGTTATTTATACACAACGTACATACAACGGCGTATGAGGGTGCGTCACTAATCTGCTCTCTTCTTGTACCTACGTTAGCAGGTATTTTATAACGATCTTCACTCCACTTCTCAACTATCACGAAGATTCTATTCATCTCCTCGACACTTAAATAAACCCGTTTGTTTGTTTGTCTACATTCCGTTTCCAGTACATAGCTAACGGTACCGGATTTACGCCTGAACACGCGCAACGATTTCGTCACGGACACATCGTACGAGGCGCTGAGAATGCTGCTCAAAGGAAGTTCCATCGTATTCGAGGAGCGCACGTCCACTCCGTTCAAGCTCTGAGATAACTATGAGCCGTGTGAGGCACGCAGGTAGGCAGGAACGGTTCGATGGGCGGCTGACTCGATGATATGTGAATGGGCTTGTTCGAACTCGTATGATCCGCGAGTCGCACCATAATCGTGCGGCGAATTGTTGTACATATTGGGTAGGTGTTTTTCCGCTACAAGAATTAATTTCGGTTTTATCACTACCAGACTACGCACCAGACAGTTTCCCTCAGGATAATTTTCACGAACTAGGCACATTTTATAATGTTTTACTAAACATCTTCACACTCCGGCGCACTATTTGAGAGGAGCATATGCTCATATTTTTCCTTTCTGCCCAGCAAACGATACTCGTCTCTAAAGTCTGTTAAAAACTCACGCAGGGCACTAGCCACAACCTCATTACGAACCTCATCATGATATACATTAATATAGTGATAAAAATACTTAAGATTGTCCATGATGACGAGATTCACATTTTCAGTCGTAGGGTATGAGTAATCGACATGGTGTAACATGATATAATACCGCTTGTCACATCACCCATCCACAAGACTCATTATCCATACCTGCTGCTTCTCTTCTGCACGCGTTGTTTCTTTTACTTCACGGTATATGTGAGACTTTATAAAGTTTAGCTCTACAGCATACTTCAGCACATCGTCTGTGCAACGAAAGCCTTCAACGGTCTCACCAGAACATCCGTAGAGTATTTGTACATCTTGCAACTTCGCACAATCCAATGTGGTTTTAAAAGAGGCATAGGAGGGGGGAATAAGAAGTTTTTCGGTATCCACCACATCTTCACACTTTGCTGAATACCATTTCATAAACGTTGTACAAGCAATATTAAAGGTAGCCATTTTCTTCTGAATACACGTCTGATCTTTTTTTCTTCTACGCTGGCGAATACACGTCTGATCTCAAGGGCTTACTGCAGTCGACTGACAACGCAGGGAATCCCAGATAGCAGCATGACTCACGTTGACATCACGTTGACATCAGGATAACCTGATGCCTCAACCTTATCCTTCAAAAATGCGTTTATATATGGTGTGAAAAGGTTGGGTAGCTTCTGAAACCTCCACACCTCATGTATCTTCAGTATTCTATATCCATGGCGTACGGCTAGGGCCAGCTCAGGAGTTGTATATACGCCTCTGATCTTACGCTGGTGGGGTATATGGTTACAATCGCCGTTATTCTCTTCCGCACACTTCACGCACAGTGGGAACATGAGCTTGTGGTCGATAACGACAGGTAAGATTGGCATCCATAAATTGCGTGGGGGGAGTACGTCTACGAAAGAGAGGCCAAAGTAACGATCATTCAAATTTCTTGAAAATTCATTGATGGAGGCAGGTTAGGTCCCACCAGTTTCTCAGGAGCGCCCACGGGGTACGGATTGTTCTTCATCACGTATGGGTATAAAGAACAGAAATCGTAGTAATGGAGCTTCACGCTCTCCGTAGGTGGAAAGTATAGTCTGAATGGATTTGTACGTCCTCCAAACAAACTATCACCACATTTGAGAGGATCCAGCACCATTGAACGCTTGATCGTGTTTATTTCCTCACGGTACACCTCGTCTGTCTCCATCCGTGCATCATATTCATGCTCCCACAATACTTTGTGAGTGAACTGTGATCCTATAGGTTGATCGCGGGTGCGGGTCCATGCAAGACAGTCGGCAGGAGATCTACCGTGGATATCTCCGGCGATTCCGCACTCAGGACGGGGGCATCCATGCCACCAGCATCCGTTAAAGGAGTACACAGTCTTCACACCAGTGACACGGTTTTCACTTAACCCAGTGGTGGCCAACCATTTTTTGATGCGTGCCATTTTTAGGTTAGGTTTAATTCGGATGCGCCAAAAACAAATTTGTGAAAAAATTACTAATAACTTGTAAGTAAAAATAAAAATAGAATATAATATTTACCTTAAATAGAAATATAATGTGAAAAATATTTACGTTAATGAGATTTTTGATGTTGCTTCGACTTTACCAACTTCAAAATATTTGGATGTAAGTCTGTTGTAGCAAGCTGCAGTAAATTTTTTAGATTAGAATCAGTGAGTCGGGATCTTTGTTTCGATTTTATCAATTTCATAGACGAAAAGGCTTGTTAACTGCTTAAATCTTTGATTTTGAATATTTAGTGTTAGAAGTGAAAATTTAGCGCAATTCATACTAGACCTCGATGCCCACTTCAAAGTACTTGATGCGCCACCTTTGGCGCAATGCGCCGCGGTTGGCCACCACTGACTTAACCCATCAACCCAAAAAACACGTCCATCAATCTTAATGGGTACTTCACCCGTGTTGCGGGCGTGCTTTATGTATACACCTGTCTGTTGCTGTAGGTGTATGAGCCAGTAAATAGCCTTGTGTCCGTAACTGCGTGGTTTGTTTCGGTGAATAATGGCTAAGGTGTCTTTAGGCATGAAGTTATTCTTGAACACCGTAAAACATAATGACGCGATGGTGGTTGCGACTTGCAGCGGATCGCATTTGAAAAGGCCTATGTACATCCTTCTAAAGGCCTGGAAACATACCCTAAGCACGCGCACATCATTCATGCAATAACGCTCACATTCATCAGCTATATTATAAGGGTTACTTTTATTAAAGCTGTTGTAGTATCGATCAAAGTCTTCACGTTCATCTACACTCATACAGTCATAGTTGAAATAATGTTTGGGTGGTGGTGGGCCTACATAGTTTAAAGTCTCGCTGGTGAGGAAAGTGTAAGGGAAGTATCCTTTGGAAACTTCAGCTGCTACCCCCATCACCTTGGGTAGCTTTGCTAATTTACAAGGTGTGAATAATAAAGTGTCTTTAAATTGTACATTGCCTCTTATTTGCATCTGTATTAATTTGTTACCTCTTTTCAATGGATCACCTGTAAATATCTCAGAGGATTCGTGCTCAAGCAACTCCTTATAAAGGAACTGTGTGTCAAACTTTGCCCCGTTATGGGCGAGAATATACACAGTCATTTTTTGAACTTGTCGGCTAACTTGACAATATAGGACACAAATAGTTTCACAGGACTATCGTGGACATTCGTTTTAAAAACGTTTGTCCGTTTACCGCATTTGGGGCACTCGTCACATTCGATCCCCATACACTCATCACAGATAGTCTGGCTCACAAGTAAATGTGGAATTACCTCTTTGGTTTCAGCATTCGTATATGTTTCTATATCGTAGTATACAGTTATACAAGGGTTATTTTTAGGCTTAGCATCTTTCATATAACATACATGCTTTACTCCATCCGCCTTATACTCCTCCTGGCATGTAGGACAGTGAATTTCGTCACACTTGTGCTTAAATTTTCCCCAATTATCCATTGTGTGAAACATACCACATTCACAGATTCTCATTTTCCTGCACGTGCCAATTGATTTATGGAAATCAAAACAGCTATTATTGAAAAATGTGCGTCTACACACATCACAGTCTCTCTTCTCAGCGTCAACTACACGGCTTTCACATTTGGTCTTTTACACTGCTCACATACCATGTGACATTCTTTACAATGTCGCACAATATCATCCGCAAACTCGAGGCACCCCTTACACAAATCATGATGTCTCCCATATTTTCGACTTTTGTCATAACTCGCGTAAAGCCCCTTATATTACGGATGGGGAGATACGTTGTCCCCGACAATCCTAAAATAAGTAGGGGTCTTGTACGATCTCTCACACAGCTTTTAAAAACATACACAGTCCTACGACGATCATCCAACCCAAATACAACTATACGGGCATTCATTTTCTGTTCTACCATTCTCAGCTCTTCAGGACCCATATTACAGTCAAATTCAAGTTCACAGTCTGCAGCTAGTTTACGGGCACGTTCCACGACCGTAGGCAGCCAAATTTTTTGAGTCCGTGTATTTTGTACAGTAAACATGTTAGCCAAGACTACTGCTATAAAGCCGCAACCACGATCACGTTTATATGCCGTCTATAAATAGCTTGAGAATTGAGGTTAAGAGTATACGGTATGGCACTATGACCCGCAACACGGAATACACGATCAATATTTACCGTGAAGTTGTCCATATTGAAGGCTATACTACTTTGGGCAGGCTTGCATTATACGTCCTAATATATATTCTACATCTTCAGCCGCCAAACGTCTAAATGGCACTACTACCCAATAATCATCTACATCACCGTCATCTGACCCGAATCCGAAGGACAGACTCGTCCTGACTTCACGCTCGTCGCGGTTCTGAAGAGCAAACTCTACAATACGCTGTACAACCCGGCGTAGCCCGCGCTCAATTCCATTGCTATACATGGCTCTAGGGTCGACCCTGACTCTATACCGATTTCTAGTCAAGGCTGGGGTGGGGGCTGCGGAGCGCACCAACTCAAACGTTATATCATCCTCAACAGAACGGGGGACAACTGTGGCGGATGAATTAGGGGATATATTAGCGGAAGGTGCTGCTGGGGGGCCTGTTGCGTAGGAGGTTGAGGGTTGGGGATCTATTATTGTAGACTTAACAGAACGGGGGGCAACTGTGGCGGCTGAATAAGGGGATATATTAGCGGGAGGTGCTGCTGGGGGGATTGTTGCGTAAGAGGTTGAGGGTTGGGGATCTATTACTGGTGCAACAGGCGCGTATTTCGGTCGCTTTATACCTGACGTGGGGTTCTCTTCACATACCTCCGCTTTGGACGTGCTACCGGTATCGCTGGTGAGGGTTCGTTGGCAGGGGAGGAGATCACAACTACACTGTCGTCGAGTCATCCGTAATGTCATGATGGGGTGCTGTACCTCATCGTCATTCACGGTTCTGTGGGAGAAGAAAACAAATATAAGGAACAGCACTCAAAATTTGTAATATTTTGTAAATGACCACTTAGGAGTGTGACGTGTTAGAAATGGACTCTGTAGAAAAATTCAGATTCACGAGCCCATCCACATGTATTATATCTGGACCTACAGGATGTGGTAAAACTGTGTTTATGCTTAAAATCATTAAAGAAAAGGGAGAGATGTTCTCGAAATTTGTGCATAAAGTTATATGGTGCTATTCGACGTATCAATCAGTGTTCAACGAGTACCAAGATGATATTTTGTTCCACAAAGGCGTATATGACGTTAATTCGTTAAAGGGAAATGAACATACAGTCATTGTAATTGACGATCTCATGTTGGAGATGGATAAAACGTTTGCCGAGACATTTACAGTATTCTCCCACCATCTTAACATAAGCGTGTTCTTCATCAATCAGAATCTATTTTTCAAAAATAGATACATGCGCGATGTGTCGTTAAATACGCAATATCTAGTCTTATTCGCACAACGTAGAGATGTATCACAAATTGGGGTATTAGCCAATCAAATGTTCCCGAATCAGCGTAAGGAGTTTTTGGAAGTTTATAAAGAAGCTACAAGCACGCGTTACGGATATTTGCTTTGCGACCTTCATCCGCGAAACACGTTTAGAGTGCTTCTACGAACGAATATATTTCCAAACGAGCCTGAAACGGTGTATATTCCAGAATGACAAAGAGACTAAAGAAATACCGTGAATTAATAAAAATCTATCATCGACTGCCCCGGGCAATGCAGCAGATGTTTATTAAAAATATCGACGCCGACTTTTTAAAATGCATCTGTGAAATCTGTCTTAACGTTATAAATTGCAATGTATCAATGAAAACCCTCAGAAGGCTCGCCTACGCCGCTACAAGAACATAATACGTGCACTCGCTCGTAAAAGTCAAACTGTAGCGAAGAAAAAACGAATTATTGTACAAACAGGAGGGTCATTTCTCCCATCTTATTTTCAGTTTTGGGTCCTTTACTGACTAGATTAATATAATGAAGAAAGTGGTAGTGATTCCCCACGAGGTGTACGCTTCACTGCAAACAAAGGAATAAAGGAATCCAGACACGGATCTAGATCCCCGTAAAAGCAGACTTAAAAGAATGGAAAGCGAATTGCTAGCCCTATTAAACAGTGAAAAAACACCTGATGAGAAAAGAATCTTATACCAAGAAGCTCTGCAGAAATTTCTTCACGAGTACGAAAATTATAAGAGCCCTACAGAGATTCCTGTGGTTATTAGGCACAGCACGGGGGACGATGGACATGGCGACATAGGATCTGTGCCCGACGATACAGCTGACCAACCAAAAAGATTAGCCACACAACATATCGAACATGTATTAAAAAGCACCCTCCCACATACATTGAGGAGTAAAGGCTTAAGTCTTTATAATCTATTGAATGAGGATCCCGCCATACAATGGACCGATACAGGAGATCATTGTGGAAGGATCAAAGGTACAGGGATCGAATATCGTAGACATTGTCCATGATCTGGTGAGAAAGTGGGATAGGCCATCACCATCAGGATGGAAGCATATTAAAGCAAGACTACAACAAATAAATGTCCCTAAAACGTTGATAGGAAATCTGAACAGGTTAAAAGACTTGGAACATGCAACGCCTGTGACACAATTGAAGGCGCCGTCACCCCCGGCGGTAACACCTTTGAAGAGGAGCAAGAAGAGGTTAAACCAACCCTACCCACGTGCCTCTAAAATACGCAAATGGCTAACGTATTAACTAAACGCTATTATGACATTTCTACCCATCCTCTTACGGCGGCGTAGATAGACTGTACAGAAGTGTTTACGGAGTAGGAAAAAAAGATGTTGAAAGATTTTTGAGGGAGCAGGACGCTTATACGCTTCATAAGCCTGTGAGAAAAAGGTTTAAAACAGCCAAGACAACGGCTTCCTCGATTGATTCTATTTGGCAAGCAGATTTAACAGACATGCAAAGATATTCTGTGTATAACGATGGTTACCGCTACATTCTATTCATAATAGACGTATTCTCTAGATATCTGTGGCTAGTTCCTCTGAAAAATAAATCACCTGAAACAGTTGCTAAAGCCACCAAAACGCTAATGTTAAAAGAAAACAGGGTTCCTGGCTATTTTTGTACGGATATGGGGAAGGAATTTATAGGCCGTGCTTTTCAGAACATGTTGACAGAGTTTAATATCAGCTATTACACAACCAATTCTATACATAAGGCTTCTTTAGCTGAAAGAGTTCAGCGCACCATAAAGGAACGCATGCACCGTTATTTTACACATAAAAACACATACAGATTTCTAGACATTCTGGAATCATTGGCATCATCCTACAACCGCTCACACCATCGCACGATTGGGACAACACCTAACGAAGTTTTAGAAAGAGGTACGCTCCCGAGAAGAGATGGATCACCACCACCAACCACATTGGCGCGCTTCAAAATCAATGATTATGTAAGGCTGTCGCGTTCGGGGAATAAATTCGCAAAGGGTTTTGAGCAAGGATGGACACGCGAGATTTTTAAAGTTAGGGCTATGAGACCTAAAGGTGAGATAATGATGTATTACATTGAAGATTTGAATGGGGAAGAAATCTCAGGAGGTTTTACCGCGAGGAATTGCAGAAAGTTGCGTTTAATTTAGAAAAAATGTGTTTAAAATTGAGAAAATTTTAGGAAGCAAAGGTTCAGGAAGAGAAAAATGTACCTGGTGAAATGGCTAGGGTACCCAGAAAGCTTCAACACCTATATAAAAGCTGATGCAATAATGAAGCTTAAATAGTATGCAACATGGCTCCTAACCATTCTACGTCACACTCCCGTCCTCCTCGTCCCTGTCTGTACACCCTACACACACTAGCCAACTTTGTAACAGAACTCCATGGGCACATTGAATTGGGTCGTGATTCGTATGAGGTGGGGATATGCGAAATTCAGCTGGACACCATCTTTTTAAATATTGAACATAAAGAAACCGTTTTTACGATTCTTAGAGACATTGACGAGTGTGAAAAAGCTGGGGTAGCTATGGATGAAACTATGCGTATCGCTCGGACTAAGGTTGCACGGTATTACAGTACAGAAGTAAGACTAGGACCGGGTCAATATGGTTCGGCGAGGATGTTGTGAGAGGCTTAAACGTAAGTTTAAGAAACTCAAACCTTACGAATGATTTAGTATACGAAATCGTAAACAACCCTGCACATACACTAATCCTAAAATCAAAGACTAACAGACGTATTAAAGACCTAGAAAGTTCAAAATTCTAACCAATGGCCGATATAGCGCAGCCTTCCAAAGAGACACATTTCACGAGACACAGCATGACTTGTCCAGATTAATGTATCAATTGAAGATGGAGAAATTGGCTGAAAGGTCCCCAGACATGTGCTATATTTACAGTAATATAGTGGAGCACCAGTTTGTTGGGATACGCGGAAGGAAAGCGCTACAATCAGGTCTTAACACTGCAGAAGACATATTGGCCGGGCTAAACCTAAAGAAGCTCTAAAAAAACATTTAAAGCGTACACGGGACGAAATCATCAAAGATGCAAAGAGAAAAATGCGTGGTGGCGGGAAGAAGAAGAGGGCTCCCGGAAGAAGGGGTCACGTGGTATTAAACGTAAAAGGCTATCAAAAAAGAAGTGCTGTAAGCGAATGAAACCTATGGTTGACCACTTTTTTGACTGATATAAGCTAAGGACATTGATCTCATGAATCATAGTTTGTTTACTACTTGTCGAGAGAGGAGGCACTATTTCTAACTCGCCATGGCACGCTTCATCCACCCATGTAGTTCACAATGCTGTAAATCGGAGCTGTCCCTTTTTGAGCTGCCTCCAACTCAAGTTTCTATTGAGCACAGTGATTTATTACAATTAACCCTTTAAACACAATTAGTTCCCCGAGTGCACCTATAGAATTCGTGATACCCAGCTCAGGCCCACTTTTTTGATCCAAGCTGTGTGCACATGTACGCTAAGCTACGTATAGCCCATTCTGATGGAACGGTCTGCGATGACAAATATGCTGTATACCCTGAAACAAACTTTCTGCACTCCATATTCAACCAGTGTGACGTATATTTAAATCAGACCAACATATCGGCAGGCACGGGGTACTATCATCTACGAGCCTATCTGGAAAATGTCCTCAACTTTTCCAAAGAAGCGAAGGCTACCTTTTTAAGTGCCGAGGGATATTATCAAACTAAAGATGAAAGTAGTATAAAGACAAATTCAAAAATTCTAAAAAGAAAATGTACGAGTGTTTTGGGCGTCTGCACACAGATTTCACTTTCCAGGAGAAGTTGCTTGTCAACGGGGTGGATATGAAAATAAAGCTCAATGGCACGAGTCCTGAGATCTGCTTAAATCTGGATGCTGATCAAGAAGAGGGTGCAAAGCCCGTTGTGGTTCACATTATGGACACATACCTCCGCGTACGGCGAGTGAAATTAAGTTCACCAAAACAGCTAGAAATTGAGAAAAATTTATTAAACGCTACAGTGAAATATCCTATTAACAGAGTACAAATCAAACTATATACGGTGCCTGCAGGGTTGGCATCGAAGCAGATAGAAAACATTGCCCTGAGAAATCTTCCTAAAAGGATATTAATCGGAATGCAGGACCATGCTTCGGTGAATGGAAAATATAAAAAGAGTGCCTTTAAATTCGAGAATTTCGGACTTAAAAATATAACTCTATACGTTAATGGCATTGCTTTGGGTGGAACAATGGATACGGACTATTCATCAGACGCTGTGTTACCTCTTTGTGGCAGAGCCTATAGTAATCTGACCCATATTGCAGGTGATTGTGATGAGCTTGGTAATGGGGTAACGCAGGAAGAATTAATTGATCAATTTAACCTTTATCCGTTTGACATTACATTTGACTTATCTGCTAGCGTAAATACGCATTTAAGCCCACAGCAGAGCGGAAACATCTCAGTGAGGCTGGAATTCACCAAGCCTATAGACGCGCCTATTAGTGTACTAGTATATCTCGAATCGTAAGCCCTAATAGAAGTAGATAGATTTAGGAGCGTTATCACTAGGGCAGTCAAAAGTTGACCGAAAAAATTAAGAAAGTTGACCTTACGAATTGAAAAAATTGACTTATAAAGTTGCCTTTACTTTCAATAATAAAAACGATACTTTAATTACTTATTCTTGCTCTTCTACATCAGTTGACCGATTGTGGTAAATTATGAAGTATTTGCCGACATTTTCTGGCAAAAAAATTGCGATCCTTACTAATAATTTATTAAGCATGGAGAAAGATCTCTCTACAGCGGCAGTTGTTGGTTAACATTGCAAAAGCTGACCATAAACTGTTGGTGAGATTTCAGGTCTACTGAGGTTAATTATTTCACAAATACCATTTGTCTTGAGTCTTATTTCAAATGTATTGTTTGACTGAACACATATCTTCGCCAAGGTTGATAGAAGAAATGGTTTCATATGCCTCTCTAATGGTGCAATCAGATGCTTCCATCCTAGTCACTAAGTAGCAATCAAACTATAATTCATTTTGATTGGACATTAGTTGCTTTGGCAGTTTTTCATTAGCAACACTCTCTTTAGCCTTCTGACAATGATTCCTTCATCTTCAAAATTTTCCACAATTGTCTTCACATTTGGAAAATTGTCTGCATAATAAAAAGCAGGGTTCAGCCAGCTTGCCCAACGTGTTACAATCGGTTCTGGAGGAGTTCCTATTTCAGCAAACAATTCCTTCCTTCTTTTGTTTTTTAAGAGTAGAAGCCTTGACACATGCAATTAAAGTGTCAACATCACTATAAAATGCTCTTATTGCATCGCACACAATGTAACGATGCGCAAGACACGTTACATGGAAAAGTCTTGGAAAAAGTTGCTTGAGTGTCGCTCCAGCTCATACCATGTAACGAGCTGCATCAGACAGAAGTAAACAAATTTTCTCTTGGTATCTCGAATTCTTTTACAGTACGTCAATCTTGTGTATGACAGTTCGTGCATTAACATTTCCAAGAAGAACATCGCACCTGATTAAATAGTTTTCTTGGGAACATCAATAGATACAGTATCGTCAATCTTGTGTATGACAGTTCGTGCATTAACATTTCCAAGAAGAACATCGCACCTGATTAAATATGTTTTCTTGGGAAACATCAATAGATCCAGCAAGTATGTTAAAATATTTTGAGCCCCTTACTTCACTTTCATCAACAATTAGGAAAACTAATTTACCCTCTAGCAAATGTTTTATTCTACTTAACTCGCTTTCTGCCTGTTTCATTGCTATTGATCTGCAAGTTGACACGCAAGGCACTGCTACACCTAATTCAGAGAACAATTGTTTCACATGAGGGTGCTCAACTTATGAAGAGGTATGTTGGCTGACAGAAATGTAGTCAAGTTTTTCCGAAAATCTGAAGACTTGTACTTTAAAAAGGTTTGCGTCTTTTCATTTCCCACATTTTGGTCTATACCACGCTGGTGCTTTTGGGTAGAGCGATGTTTATCCACAAAAAAGGATTTGTCATGCTTGACCACAACACAACAAATCTGACAGTATAACTCATTTTTTCCTGAACAAATGAATTCATTAGGATATTTTGCAATTATAGCACGCACTTTAGCAATAGAACTAACTGCAACTTTTGGCATTTTAAATATCTGAAATCAAAAGAAATCGAAATCAGTGAAATCACAAATCAGAAAAAATCACAAATCACAAATGGTAACCAGTAACCACAAATACATACAACACAACCACATCCAAAACCAGAACGGACATAACTGAATAAGACAAATACGAGCAGCGAAGTTACCAGTTAACCAAAAAGATGCCAATTTTTAGTTATTTTAATTATTTATTCCAAAAAATTGACTTTATTTACCTCATTGCTATTTTTTGACCTAACAGGTAAAAGTTGACTTTTGGTTGACCTATTAACTTTGGTAATATACCCCCTACAGGTGTTTTTTATTGCATTTTCAGTCGTTTCAGCGAAAAGTGCCCCATAGGAAACAATTTGACTTTATTGACTTTTGACCGCCCTAGTTATCACTGACCTTTAAAATGGATGCTAATACACTTCAGAAAGTAATGAATAGTGAACGAGTCACACGTTCCAAATTTATCGGCGTGTTTGCGAAGAATGAAACATTGAGTTTGCCAAGTACGCGAGAATGCGGTAGTCTTATTGTGAACACAGATGTCATCGGTAATAAAGGGATTCATTGGATCGCTGTCTATTTTAAAAATAGACAGCGCCTGTACTATTTTGATTCACTCGGTACTCAACCCTGGAGTGACCCTATTATTGTAAAATTTCTCGCTCAGTTACATATTGCCGAAGTTGTATGGAACCCGTTTCGTATACAAGGATATTTTAGTAATACGTGCGGAATGTACTGCGTCTCATTTCTCATGCATATGTCATGTGATAAAGAATTTATAAATTTTTTAAATTTATTTGACCCGTGTCACACGCCGAAACGATGAAATGGTATGCAGACAGATAAAAATCCGTTTTCCAATTGTACGTACTCGTTGTATAGTATAATGTTTTTGTTTGTGTGTGTATATTTGTAACGGTATATTCTGTAGTTTAAGATGGTTATTGTACTGATTTCTTTCATTTAATAAATTTATGAAAATATATTGTGTCATCTTACCCCAAAAAGATCGAAAAACACTTACATTATTTCGGTGTGACATTCATTTGCTGACTGATCAGTATATCCTCCGTATTCATGACACGAGATTCTTCAAAAGATTGTATAACACGTGTCAAATCCTCATCGGACCTTAAAGGAGAAAGAATAATGTTCATATTGATTCTTTTTTAATAATAACATATACAGAGTATACAGACAGACCCCATTATGTGAAGATATCTTTGGTTCGAAACTCATTTAAGAGGTAAATCCGAATAACATTTAAAACACGCAAAAGATTGCCATAAAAATTTCGGTTTTAGCATAATGGTGAGTATCTAAATGAAGTATTTGACGAGATACTACAACCCTCCATATATATAACATCATGTTTCTTGTGAATAAAAATAAAATTATAGACACTTACATTTCTATGGTAGTCCCTTGCGTCGTATTGTAAGGAGCGTCACTGCAAATATCTTCAACGGTTTGCGTTGGAAATAATTCATCACGGTCAATCGCGTTAAAAAGATTAATTGCAGTCAATGCTGCAGTGTCACCTTCTTCATACAAATCCGGAAAAGCGTAAAGTTCGTGGTCCATGGTGGAGGGAATGCACTGGCAGAGGGAATGATTATTCACTGACGCGAAAATAGCTACTGTTACTCCCAACTGAAAAATATTTCCTTTTATATGCACAATCACCAAGCTCCGCCCCAAAAGATTAAGACCAGATGTTCGTAGTGATTGGTTGTCAGTGTAGCTGGGTGGAGCTATAATAAGTTTGTGTACCAATCGTAACACCGCTATAACGGGTCCGGACGACTAACGGCATCTTTATATTTTCTCCAATAGATTTAATGCTCGTATTACCCCTTGCTGTCTTTACCATGTCAATATTTTTCCCCCACTATTCCCGGATCATTAGTCACTAATGTAATCGAGAGGATTTTATAATAAAGAAATTATAAATATATCCATTTCTTTAATTATATTTTTAAAAAAGAAAAGAGCATTCGGTTTCCACGTTAAACTGTGGGTCTAAGGCGGAGTGAAAACCTTAACCGTTGTTACAATTCGGGGAAGAGCTAGTTGTTATTATTACTAAAGAGAAAAATCGTGCATTAACATGTTTTGCGGTCATAGTACCCCCGGATCAATAATCAAATGATCCTGTTATGTTGAAATTATGATGAGCAACGACTCCCTGACGAGATGTATTTCTTGAACTGATCCACAGAACAGATGTTCACATCTTCTGAAGACTGCATGTTCCACATTTTATAATAAAGAAATTATAAATATATCCATTCCTTTAATTATATTTTTAAAAAAGAAAAGAGCATTCAGTTTCCACGATAAACTGTGGGTCTAAGGTGGAGTGAAAACCTTATCCGTTGTTACAATTCGGGGAAGAGCTAGTTGTTATTATTACTAAAGAGAAAAATCGTGCATTAACATGTTTTGCGGTCATACTACCCCCGGATCAAATGATCCTGTTATTTTAAATCTGTACCACCCTATATATATATATTTCCATTCCTTTATTTATTTTAAAAGAATGAACAAAACTCTCTCTCTTTCTTTCTATATATATATAAATATAATTGTTAGTACTTTCAGGTTTTCCCACCTCATGCACCCGCATGTTTATTTCTTTTGCTGTTTATTATTTAATATAATTGTGTGTATATCTTTCAATAACAGAGATGTTATCTAAGAATATGACACCATACAAATTACGCGTAAATAAAAATATAAAACATTTTCTTCGCTTCGAGAATGTTTCATTGTAGAAGTAATAACAACAGCAAAATTAAGATTTGGAGTGAAGGGAGATTTATCCCGAGTAGACTGGAACAAAGGTCAACTCGCGGTCATTTCAAAAAGGCCTCTGGGCAAACGATTCGAATTGACCCAGATTTTCGGTAACCCTTTAGTCGTGTGTGTGTGTGTGTGTGTGTGTGTGTGTGTGCACGAGTTGTTCATTCGTTTATATATATATATATATATATATATATATACAAGTACAGATGGGGTGAGAAGTTTGAGGGGAATGAGGGAGGAGGGGGACGACCGTGTGTTTTGAATTGTCGTTTGTTTCAACTTTCTTCGTAAGGTTTCTTTTCTTTTAATTGTTTAGTGATTTTTTAATGTTTTAATTCACTTTAAGGTGAAAATCCATTTATATATATATAAGGAATGACAAAATTAAATAGACACAGTTAATATGATTCTTATATATATATATATATATATATATATATATATATATATAAGGTAAGGAGAAAGTTGTTCATTTGTGTGTATTTCGTCTGAACTAATATTTTGACGATTGTACGTTCGCGAAGGGTGAGAAGTTTGGGGGGAATGAGGGAGGAGGGGGGACGACCGTGTGTTTGAGTTGACCCAGATTCTCGGAAATCCTTTCCTCGTGAAAGAAAAAACAGCGTTTAATGATTAATTTCTTATATTGAATAATTAATTTCTTATAATAATTGATTCTCTTAAAAGGAGAAAATTCATTTGTTTAAATTAATATACGTTTAGCTTCATTTGATTTAAAATAATATACGTTTGGGCATTTTTTTCTGATTTTCATTCACATGATATGTACAGAGGCGCGTGTGTGTGGGCGTGTGTGTGTGTGTGTGTGCACGAGTTGTTCATTCGTTTATTATATATATATACAAGCACAAATGGGGTGAGAAGTTTGGGGGGAACGAGGGAGGAGGGGGACGATCGTGTGTTTTGAATTGTCGTATGTTTACCTATCTTCGTAAGTTTTGTTTTCCTTTCCCACTGTTATTCGTGACAACAGCGATTAACTACCATCATATAAATATATTGTGGTATTTAAATGGATGATTAATATATGGTTTAATTTAATAAATATTGCTATCTGGCAACTCAGTCTTCGATTAGAATTAATTAAATATATAGCACAAACTGGCAACTCAGCCTTCTATTGGAATTAAATACATGGCGCTATCTGGCAACTCCGCCGGATTAGAGGTCTATAAAAGAGCGAGAGGCTGACGACGGAGTCATACAAGCTCGACTCCCAGCCGAGCAAGGATCTCTGGTTCTTTCTCTTTCTGGCCCTTTGGGAAAACCCCTTAGAGTCCTCTTAGGTTAGGTATACCACTTTGGGGAAAATAACTCGGGGGAGAACTCCGCCTCCAAGTTGCATGCCCTTGCAATCCCATTTTGGGCAACAAAGGCCGATACTCTCTCTCTCTCTCTCTCTCTCTCTCTCTCTCTCCCCTTCAGGTGTACCCCTCCCCCCTTGGCTCCTTCTAAGCCAACTGGCTGATTAGGAGCCTATAAGACAACGCCTACTCGGCTGAAGTCTTAATATGCACTTGGCTCCTGCCAGGTGAACACCTCTCCTCCTTTCTCTCCTCCTTTCTCTTGGGGGATAACGCCGCCTCCAAGTTTCATGACCCCTTGTTGCACCTGCAGCATCCCCCCACCCTCTTTTTTGCAAACACCCTACCCAATTTGCAACATCGAGTTGTTGCACAACCCCACCCCTTTGCAACCCCCACCCCTTTGCAACATTGCGTTGTTGCATAACCCCGCCCCTTGCAACATTACGCGTAATAATTTGCAACATTCCTGCACTCTCCCCTTTTGCGGCTATACTACTAGTGTGTCCTGACTTTTGATATAAACTGCAAGTGCGTCCTGACTTTTGATATAAACTGCAAGTGTGTCCTGACTTTTGGCCCACCCTGTATATACAATATTGTTTTTCCCCACAACTAACATAAACTTTAAAATGTTTAGATTTTAAAGGGTTTAGAGCTCGTTCCCACATCACTGAGAATGATAAACAGTGAAACCTATTCTAAACTGATGCATGCAGGTTTCTAAAGGGTCTCAGACGACAAATTTGTTTCCATAATAATAGTGAATAGCTCAAGGAAGAGTATTAAGAATGATAATGATAATTTCACGTGAGGAAAAGATAACAACTTCGTGATGGGATTTCATTGATCTAAAAATAATATGTGATAAATTATGGTACATCTGCCTCATATATATTCCATTGTATATTTATTTTCTATATATTTACATTAATTCGCCTAAATTAACAGAATAATGAATGGTGTTTTATTTAATTCTTTTGTTTATACACGGTATTTAATTATATCAATTGGCTGGCTTCTAAAGCGGATTTGTAAACCAGAATATATGCATTAATTATATAAATAGCGCTATCTGGCAACTCAACCTGAACGAGCCATTTACGCCTTCTAAGCCAACTGGCGGGTTGTCAGAATATACGCTTTAATTAAATAAATAGCGCAAACTGGCAGCTCAGCCAGATACGCCAACTGTCGGATTAAGCCAGAATATATGCTTTAATTGAATAAATAGTGCAAACTGGCAACTCAGCCTTCTAAGCCAACTGGCTAATTAAGCTAGAATATATGCTTTAATTAAATAAATAGCGCAATCTGGCAAATCAGCCAGATAAGCCAAATGGCTGATTAAGCCAGCTGGCTGATTTGGAACATATTAAGACCGGTTGCTCGGCTGAAGTCTTAATATGCGCTTGGCTCCTGTCAAGCGAACACCTCTTCTCTCTCTCTCCTCTCTCTTAGGTTAGGTATAACCCTTTGGGGGTGAGGCCGTCCCATCTTATCCCCCAAAGAGGTCTCCCCCAGCGGGGTTCATTGCAACTTGGGGGGATAACTTCGCCTCTAAGTTGCATAACCCTCGTTGTTCTTGCAACATTCCCCCCTCCCCCATTTAGGGGGTGCATTGTAACAAGCGGGAACGGGGGTTGGCACTATGGGTGCCTTCCAACAAATGGGGGTGGGGTTTGGCACTCTTGCAACATTTGCAATTGCATTGCACTTTCCCATTTTGCGGTCATACTACTGATTCTAATAGCTCACGATTTATCTTCCGCGTGCGATTATCGTAGTTGGCCGATGCGAATCCCGTTACTGAATTAAGGAGCCAGTTTCAATAAGCTTTTTATGGTGCTCAAGACAGTCTGGCGTGTAAGGGCGTCTTCGCATTGGGAAAATTGACGATGCTATCTTTGAAAAACATTATATAACTAGTACACCTCTTGCTAAACCATACCTATGCATTTTGGAATGTTTATCATCCATTATGGCAATTTACAACATTTGTTATTATGAAAAAAGACAACAATAATATGCACTTTTAAACAACTTTAATTTCAATCACATTTGAAAAGAGGAAAATTAAAGAAAGAAACCGTTTCACAAATTTTTGAACACCCATATATATATATATATATATGATGCAAACCCACAAGAAAAAGAAAAATTGGAATAATTTTTCTTTTCTTTGTGGGTTTGCATCATTCATTCATTTAAACGTGTTTAATCGTGAAATTCATCATATATATATATATAATATATCATGAAGTAAACAGAACTTCATAAGAACACCCTCGACATCATGCATGTTCAATTTTATGAAAGTATTTTTGGCATGTTGATTTCTTGCAAGTGTGGTTTCCGCAAAAATTTTCTGAAATTCTAAACTCTAATTGAATTTATGCCTATTCCTCAAGATCGAAGACTTTTTAACCTAACTTAAGCGCTTGTGCCAATTTCTGGCTTTCATCACTGATATATACCAATTTGAGATAGAACAAAATAGTAAACGGTATTATAGATCTAACTATCAAAGTTTCTACTTAACACAAACACTTTACACCGTAACATATTCTACTTCTTGGGCGATACAACGTTCGACCCTATTTGCAAGAACTTACACATTTTTTGATTTGTTTTTGTGTGATTTAGCAGATTTCATATTGCGACGATTCGGGCTTCAGTTCTTCCAATTGTAGACGATTTGTGATGTTAACGATGCTCTTTACATGGTCCAAAAAAATTAAGTCTAAAGGGGTAGGTCGGGTGAAGTTTGGTTAAAATATTAACATTGAAAACATAGTGGAACAGAATTTCTTTTTATGAACTGTTTCATATACAAGATTTAAAGTAGTGAATAGCAACATTCGAATTGTTAGCGCTGTTCATTTACTAAATGGCATTTTTGCGTGCGCTCGCCATTGGCCCCTCGTTTCTATATAAAAAAAATAGTAACCTTAGGAGAATCTCTCTGATGACGCCAAAACTCATTCTGTTTTTCACTTCCCCAACTGGAACAACTGTGATGTTTAACATTGCCACTGAGGTGAAGTGTCTCTTCATTTGAAAATGTTAACTGCTCCAAAAAGTTAAGAAGTCTGCTTTTCGTTAGAAATTGTTCGCAGAAGTCTAATCTAGCAACATAATCCTCTTCTATTAATTCTCTCTCGGAGAGTTTTTCCTGCTGATTTCGAATCTGCAATCCGTTTTTCTCAATCAGCTCAGGTTATCCGGCTATGGCCTCATAAGTAAAATAGAATTTTTCGTGATTTTGTCAAAGCGGAATTGGAAGAGTAACATCTATCATCACTTGTTTCACTTGTCACTTGTATAATATCTTTTTTTACTTTTCAGGCATATAGATAAAATATTTCATAATGAATAGAGCGTGTAAAAATGATCCCAATAGATTCTGCTACATATGTGGGACGGTTACCATGCCAAATAACCAGTCCCAAATCACTAAATTTGTGAAGACAATGTATAGAGCATACTTTGGAATTAAGCTAGGGGACCAGGACAAAAATTTCGCCCCTCATATGTGCTGCAAGACGTGCATTGAAAATTTGAGAAGATGGAGCAAAGGCAGAGCGAAATCTTTGCCTTTTGGAATTCCCATGATTTGGAGAGAAGGAAAGGATCACGTGACAGATTGCTATTTCTGCATGACAAACCTCCAAGGTGGACTTATAAATTTATTTTTCTTAAATATTTTGAAATCCTCGTATGAAACTTGACATAATATTCACCATAATGTAATATTCACCATATATAGCATAATATTCACCATAATGGTAATCATACATTTACATATACATATTGTTATAGAAAATACATTTACACATACATATTGTTATACAAGTTACATTTACATATACAATGATTGTATATTTTCTTCTTTTCATTCATATTGTCCCCGAAGGGACAATATGAATGAAAAAGAAAGAAAATATACAGACTCCATCGACCTATTTCATATCTTACAGACCGCAGCCTTCCCTCACGAGCCGCCACTGTCTGAATGCTTCTTCTATTTCATATGCAAGTTTTATATCCATGTTTCTGTGTTTCTATTTTCAGGAGTTAACAAGAAGAATAAACATATTGTTGTATACCCTGACATTCCTTCTGCTATGAGACCTGTACCCCATGGTCCTGGAATTCCAATACCCGACCCACCTCAAACCCTGGACTTCGATGATTCTGATGATGAATCAATGACCAATGCCAATGACCAGTCCCAGTCGTATATACCTCAAAATACCGCTTCAAATGAGCCGAGGCCTCTCAACCAGGCCAAACTTAATGATCTTACCAGGGATTTAGGACTTTCCAAATTAGCTGCCGAGATCTTGGGCTCACGACTTCGAGAGGACAACTTGCTGGCTCCGGGAACAACATTCTCCTGGTATAGGAAACGAGAGGAAGAATTCCGCAAGTTTTTGCAGTGCACGAAAATACCTCTTCTTTAGTGTACTGCTGCAATGTTGAGGGGCTAATCGAATCCTTGGGCCTGCCATATAACGCATCAGAATGGAGGCTATTTATAGACTCGTCTAAACGAAGTTTGAAAGCAGTACTTCTCAACATTGGGAATAGGGTTGCATCAGTCCCTGTAGCACATTCCGTACAACTTACTGAGAGCTACGATAACATGAAAATTTTACTGGATGCTCTCGTATACCACCAACATAACTGGAGGATCTGTGGAGATTTGAAGGTAATACTAATATCATAAGTAAACTATTGCTATTGACTATGTGTTTTTCCAAAGGTTGTTTGAGAGCGTATAAGAACACTTAACTTCCCCACAGAAGTGATACAGTCCAATGCATAGATTTTTTTATCTGATAGAACAAATTCTCTAAATTCTTTAAATATTTTCATTTTTTTCAGATTGTGGCATTTGTATTGGGAATGCAAGGGGGATACACGAAAAATTTCATCAAATCAATGAATAAGGAGGGTTCAGCATTCCGATATCTCGAGAGTAAATTTCCTCATATATCTGATGCTAAACTAAATGCTAAGGTTTTTGATAGTCCTCAAATTCGAACTTTGATCAAGGATACTCAGTTCGAAAACGCAATGACTCCAACTGAGAAGAATACCTGGCAGGCATTCAAATCTGTTGCCACTGATTTTCTTGGCAAGCGTAGAAGTCCAGAATACGAGTCCGTTGTCGAAAACTTGATGGAAGCTTTCAAAGCTCATGGGTCGCGCATGTCCATAAAAATGCACTTTTGTGGTCCCACTTGGACTATTTTCCTGAAAATTGCGGGGATTATAGTGAGGAACAGGGTGAACGATTTCACCAAGATATCAAAATAATGGAAGAGAGGTACCAGGGAAACTGGGATATCAATATGCTGGCGGACTATTGCTGGTGTTTGAAGTGAGACGTGCCCGAAGAAAACAGACGGAAAGCCAAAAAAACTTCATTCCTTCCTCAATAAACTTTTTTCCATATTCATTGTATGAATAAAAGTATTTATTCACACAATGTTTTCATTTTTCACGAGTGTTCTTATAATATTACTCGTATCTACAGTGTTTAAGCTAAAAAAATCAATAAATTTGGGGATAAAATTGGACTTATAATAAATGGCCAATAGAGAAAAACCTGACCTGATTGAGGAAAACCAATGTCATTTTTGAATTCAGCATGGTCGAGTTATATAATATGAGTTGAAAAAACCCTCACAGCAGACAAAAAAATTTCATATGCATACCAGTGTAAGTTATGAACTTTCGTCTTACTCTTATTAAGAGCATAATTTACTTTTCCTTCAAACTGTCGCCATTTTGATATGTAGTCTACCCTAGTCTAAAGGGTGTTACAAAGGTCGTGGGTCTTTTTCTGGATTTCAAGGTTTTGGCAGACCCACTTAACTTCAGGTTAATGCGATTATACAGACCATCGCCATCGATTTTAGAATTATTGAGATGATGTTTGACGTTGCGAACGAAATTAGCAAACAAACGCGACGCCACACCAAATGCAGCGCTTACAATACGAGATTTGACTTCTTGGACACCATGAAAGCAAGGGTAGAACTGCTATTGAAACCTAAACTGTGGATTTCAAACCCTACGTTGAGACTTTCACAGACCCACAAACCTTTCTGACACGCTACCTTCTACCAAATATGCGAGATAAAGTAAATGTGTCGATACAGTGACGTCATTCCAAATTCTGTTTTAAGCAGCTGTTCAAACTCAAGTAAATTAAATAAAGTTAAGACGTGTTTTCAGCAAGGAAAACTGACATTCTTGTGCCTTCTTTTGAGGGTTCTCAGTATGTGGTAATGACGTCACATTTACCTTTTCTTGGGCAGATGCAGATGGTAGAAGCTAGCATGTCGGAAAGATTTGCGGGTCTGTGAAAGTCTGGCGTGGTGTCAAAAAATATCCCATGAACAGCTTTTTAAATAAGGTGGTGTTCACTCTATCCCATATAAGTCTGTGATTAAAAACCTCGAGGCAACGATGGTATGATGTAATGATAAAAATATGAATAGAACTTTACAACTAACAAACCGGAATTTTACAGTTCTTTTGAACAAACCAAGCTAAATTTATGTTTTCCTTATAAAAATATCGCCCTTTAAAAATGTGTTAAAAAATCCTGAAAAAGAACCCCAAAGACTTTTGTAACCCCCTATAATGCATACTAATGCTTCCAAACGATAGTTTGTAGGCACTACACCTTTAAGAAGGTATAGCATATACTGAGAATTAATGAATATACATAGACGAGTTAACATGACCACAGACAAGATGCACAGTAATATGAGGATTGTCGGTATGTAGCTGCAAGGACCGTTAATTCTAGGTTTAGGTGTTACAGAAGACTATTGTTAATGTTCTCATTTCTATATGTAGAAATGAGTGAAGCAACCTACATTATGGTCCAGGGCGAGCGTGATGACGAGTTGCAAAACATTCGCATGTTACCTATAATAGTATGTAATTAATTCTGCCTATATGCAAACCATGTATAGTGGTAATAAATAGTGTGTGTGTGTATATATATATATATATATATATATATATAATATATATAATATATATATATAATATATATATATAATATGATGAATAAAACCACGAAGGAAAGGAAACAACAAAATGGTGCTCGTGAAATAATTTTCATATATATATATATAATATATATATATATATATATATATATATATATATATATATAATATTAGTTATTTGAATAGTGTCTCATATATTTTCCATTGTAATGGCGAAAGTTATGCTTAATTGAAGTTTTAATCTGAATAATTATTAGATGCGTTTAACCCGTTAATTTCTTTCAATCTTTTTTAATTAATAAAATTTTTAGTGAATTGGAGAGGGCAGTCCATTTGTTCTTCCATGAAAGGAGTGTTATATCGCTTTTCGATATTATGACTAAAATTTTCAATTGTTTAATTAAAAAACAAGTATAACAAGGTTTTCCTTAGTGGGTTCGTCAAAGGTTTTTAATATGGTCGTAGCAGAGAAACAAAATATACCTTATACTTTAAATACTAAAGAAGAAAAGGCAAAATGAAGCAAAATTTATTTATTTTTTTAAATCTCGTTCCGTGGAAATTGCGTGGAAGTGCGTGGAAGTTTTCTTCACAAAAAATCAAAACGACTTTATTTTAGTAAGAAAAAACCAAGTGCAAAACTACTGATTATCGTGCGCAGAAACTAACGAGTCGGCAAAGAGGCTGATCTCAATAAACATCAGCATTCTTGGGGCAACTATTTCCTCTCTGGTTAAATCTAATCTAATTCCCAACAGACGGATAAATAACCCTTTCACTCACTGGGTACGCAATTGTGTAGCTGGAAAAAACCACGTTTATTCTTATGTAGCTACATATAAAGGCAAATTTCTTTTTTATCCTTTATCATAATTCGTGAGTGAAAGAGATAAAAAATTCTGGCATTTATTTTTTTCTTTCTTTCCCCGTATCTAGTGCAGTCATTCGTTGGACGCAGCATAGGTTATCAACCTCTCCTGGAATGAAGCATCATTTATGAAATTTAATTGTTGTTTTATGGCTGTTGTCAGGACACATGAATGTGGATTTCAAAACAGCCAGTTTATAGAAGTTTGGGAAGGTATTCGAAAGATTATTAACTCTTAAATTAATGCATAATTTATGTGGTTGAAGGTACTGTCGTATTATTTGATTGTTCAATCAAATATTAAATCAAATTTATATGAGACATTCACTAAACTCTCTCTCTTCTCTCTCTCTCTCTCTCTCTCTCTCTCTCTCTCTCTCTTGAGAGAGAGAGAGAGGTGTCTTGAAAATTCAAAATGATCTAGATTGGCTCGCGATTGGTCAACCACTTGGCAAATGCCTTTCAACGTGAACAAATGCAAAGTAATGCACATTGGATCCCGAAACCAACGTGAAAACTATTCACTGCACGGGCAGGAACTTACAACAACCAATTTAGAAAAGGACTTTCGGTTGTTATAAGTAGTGATCTCAAGTTTTCCAAACGCTTCGTCGAATTTCGAAAGGAATGCAATAAAATATTAGGTTACATTAAGAAGCAGTTTGCGCACCGAAGTAAAGAAGTTATTCTCCCTCTCTATAACGTGTTGGTTAGGACCCACCTCGAATCCGCTGTGCAATTCTGGTCTCCATCTTTGATAAAAGACATACAAAGGCTCGAGAATGTACAGGCCAGAGCGATAAAACTAATCCCGGCTGTTCGTCATAATTCATACGATCGTAGGCTCAATGAGCTTAACTTGTGTTCCTTAGGAAAACGTCGGCTCAGGGGCGAATTAATCCAGATTTTTAAACTTTTGAAAAGGATCGACAACGTCGACTATTCTAAACGTTTTACACTGAACGCGAACCCGACTCGAAATAATGGTTGCAAACTTGAACCCAAACGGTTTAATACAAATATTTGCGGTAACTTCTTCGCATACAAGATTGTCAATCAGTGGAATAGGCTTCCTTCTGAAGTCGTTTGCAGCTTTTCCGCCAGTTCATTCAAAAACAATCTTGATTAAGTATTAGATCTTGAGTAGACCGACGTTCGAATGTGTATATGATGTTCGCGTGTGTATTTCCAGTTCCTACCTGTCCTATAAAATTTCTCGGCTTTTTTTCCCTGCAACCCCTTGAGTGTTTTATTTTTTCTTATTTCCAAACACGCCCAGTGTGGCAGGGCCGGCCCTAGCAAATGCGAGGCCCAATTCGAGATTTTTAAAGGGGGCCCCAAGGTTAAAGTTACCTACCCATAGTGGGTGCATGCTTACTGAAAGAAAAGAACAATGATTCAACAACAAATATCATTTATTTTGGGTGTGATCACAAGGAAACCTTTCTGGCTTTCATAGTGGCAAATTTGGCAATGAGGTCTGTAGAGTTACAGTTTCTTGCAATGTCGTTTTCAATGGAGATGATCGCCAGATTACTGAGTCGATCCTGCAGCATCGTCGACCGTAAATACGTTTTTATTAACTTCAACTTTGAGAAACTTCTTTCCCAAGATGCAACAGTAACTGGAATAGTCAGTAGTATTCGCAATGCAGTCGTGAGATTCGGGAAATCCACAGAACGATTGTTCAAAGTGATGAAGCCCAATATCTTCAGTGGATCACTTTGTATATCTTCTGGAAGAATTGGTTTCAAGGCTTCCATTTCGTCAGCAAGCATGAATCCATCAATGTCGCGGTCTTCTCCATCAGTCAGTTCAAGTTCGAGATCTTTGCTGTGCTTACGTAGGTCTGTTTTGGACATCTTTGTGAACATGTACATGAAGCCAAACTTTGAGTGATGTTTTCTCAGTTGTTCGAATCGTCGTTCCAGTGAGGATATGGCAGTCTAAAATTGCGTTAAACACATAAATTTTCAATTTTTCTTTAGCACCTTCAATTGGCTGGTCTTGACCTTCATAGGAAAACATCTTCTTTCGTCTGACCTGTGTTGTCTTGAATTCTGGCTCGATTTCAAGCTGCTCTGCAATCTCTTTGGCATCTGTTACAGCACTTTGAAAACCACTCTCCCGATATTCTTTCATCCACTTACATGTTCTTTCCAAACTCTCGATGGCACTTACCAGATGCTTTGAATCACTCTGAAGATCTTTACTCACGTAGTTGACTTGAAAGAGGAGATCATACCAGAATATGACAGCAACAATGAATTTAAAATTCCTCATCTCTTTGCAAAGTGATTCTGCTTCGCTTCTTCCTTGAGGATCTTTTGCTTTTTCAGCAATTTCGACAAGTGCATCATAGATCTCGACAGCTTGATATCGTACAGCTTTGACACTTTGCACACGGCATTCCCATCTTGTCTCGCTCAAGGGCTTCACTGAGAACTCTTTCACATACTTGCAGAAGACTGAACATTGATGGGTTGAGGCTGAGAAGAAGACATACAGGCGTTGAATAACTCCGAAAAATGAGATGGCTTGAACACATGTTTTGCCTTGTCCCCAAGTAGCAAATTGTAGTTGTGGCATGCGCATGGAGTGAAGAATGCTCTTGAATTCATTTCCAGAAGTCGCGCTTGAACGCCTGATGAGTGTCCCTTCATGCTCGTACCATTATCGTATCCTTGTCCACGAATATCACTCATTTAATGTCCAAGTTCGTGAAGTCCTCTCATCAATACCTCTAGTAGGTTTTCTCCTGTAGTTTCCTTCACCTCAATGAACTTGATGGTGTTCAAAAATTCCACTTTCAATACCTGATGATCCATCAGAGACATATCGCAAAGTAAGGGACATCTGCTTCTTGTGATTAATGTCGGGTGTGCAACCAAGGATCACAGAGAAATACTTTGCCATTTTAATTCTGTGTACAATGGTTGCTCGAACTTTGTTGCTCATGAGCGAGATGAGTTCATTCTGGATTCGTTTTCCCAGGTAATGATCATGAATTTCGTTATTGACTATTCTTCTAAGATGGTCTTGCATGACGGGATCAAATCTTGAGATAATCTCAACCAGTCCAAGGAGGTTGCCATTATTTCGTCTGAAGATTGTATCTACTGATACTCGGAATGCCATGTTGTGTTCAGCGAGGTACTGTACAATGGCGAGGAGGCGCTCAAACAGATTTTTACAACTAAGCTTTTCTGTATTGATTCGTTCCTGACTGAGTTGATCCACAGTACAACTTTTGATCAAACGTTGTTCGAGTTCCATCCATTGGAGAGTCGCCTTCAGATGGCTCTGTGATCTTTCGTGCTCAGACAGTCTGGAACTAGTATTCACCCAGTCACAGAATCCTCCACACACCAAGGCATTGTTGGAGTTCCCAAATAACTTGCAACAGAAACAAAATATCCGATTCTTAGAGATTGAATAAATCAGCCATTTCCATATACCAGCTTCTCCATTTTCCATCCCTCTTGTAATGAAATTTTGAAAACTTGCGGCCATTGTCATCTCTGGGAAAGTTATAGTCTTCCTCACACTGTGATGGGCCTTTACTCACTAGTAAATCTCTGACTTTTGTGCTGACAGTTTCCAGCCATTGACCTGGATCTTTGAGTGCATCCAGAGGTTGATTTTGCAGAATTGGAGTCTGATCCATGGGTTCTTCTTCCCTCTGGATATCACTTTCATTTATCAAAGCTGGTGATGACGCATGTGACGGCGCAGGTACAGCTAGTTCACTTTCATCTATCAAAGCTGATGATGATGCATGTGACGGCGCAGGCACATCTTGTTCAGTTTCAGCCTGTAGATCGCGTTTCTCTAGAAATTTTTCAAATGACCCATACATATGCTCAAGTTCTGATTTCCGCTTCGCTTCACGCTGTCTCTTCTGGTGACCGCTGAGATATTTCCGAGCAGTATCTCGCAATCTCTTTGGAGGCATCACTGTCAGTCGATATCTGAAATATAACAAAATATATAATTAATACGAAATACCATTGTATATGAATACTACTGTATATGAAGAGTTATTATAACAAGCCGTATTTAATTTACCACTCAAAACCAAAATATTTATTTATACTGTACGCATATATTTGCGGGGCCCCTAATAGCGCGGGGCCCAGAGCAGCCGCTTTGCTTGCTTTGCCCAAATGCCGGCAGTGCACTGTGGTGGAGGAAATGGGGAGGAGAGTAGAGCCTTCTTGCTTTTCTGTACTAACTCTTCTCCGTGTGAGATGTCTGTGTTTGAACGAAACCCACGGGTGCCACTGTTGTGGTTCCTTCATTTCCTTGTAACTAGGGTGTCCATACGTCCCAGGTTTCATGGATATGTCCCGGTTTTCAGAGAGCTGTCCCGGTCTTTAGAAAAAAAATTTCGGGACCAAAAATGACGAAGGTGTGTAATGTATATTATTATATTGGATCATGTCAAGAATAGCGAACCCAACACCTGTAGGGTTGGCTATTCTTGACAAGGGAATTTTTGGGTTCGCTATTCTTGACATGGTAAAATTGGGTTCGCTATTCTTGACATGGGAAGTCCTCAAGGACGTTTTCATAACTTCAGACGGTAGGTTTATGTTTCCCAATTTTAAGTAATTAGTTAAGGACGTATTAAATGCTTTTATATTAGTCTTTTTTTTTATAACCAAACTAGCACGACTTAACCTAACCAATCGTCAATGCCGTACAGTATAAAGAATCCTCTTCTCTTAATATATAAAAATAAATAAATAAAAAAAAATTTATTGTTTTTTATTTATTTTTTTAGGTTAATTGTACGCCCTTGACGATTGGTTAGGTTAAGTCGTGATAGTTTGGTTAATTTTTGCTACCCGCGACCCGCACGAAGGGCGGGTCTTAGGCTAGTTGTAACATAAGAGAAATTGTAATATTTTAATATTTATTATATAAACAAATTTATAAATGCAAATAAATAAAATAAGTATTTTTACAATAATTTAATGACGTCACAGTGATTTAAATACATTGTCCGATTTTTAATTATTAATTCATTTATGTATTAATAATTCTTATTCATGATTTTTATGTATTTCTTCCAGGTTATTTACAACAGTTCATGTGGATGGAAAGAAATAAAGTAAACAGGTTAATTAATTTCTGTAACGCAATTGCCACTCAATTTCCTTTTTAATAAATTAGTATACGGTTCATTTTCATTTCAGTAAATTGTTTTATTTATTCTTTCATCAATAAAGTGAAGATTACATATGTTTAACTTTTTCCTTTACATGATATTTATATTGGGTTTGCTATTCTTGACATGGGAACTTTTGGTTTCGCTATTCTTGACAAGGGAATTTTTGGGTTCGCTATTCTTGACATGGTAAAATTGGGTTCGCTATTCTTGACATGATCCATTATATTTAGTATTCATTTACTCTGTTAAAAAGTGTTTTCAAAATAAGCCTATAGGCTATAGGGCATAGATCCGCCCCTGTCCCGTTTTTTCTAAGCACAATCTGGACACCCTACTTGTAACTCCTTGTAACTCTAATAATACTTATAACATTAATTTTTAATTCTCATTTTGTAATCCACAATGAATACTATTATACTGTATAGAATACACAATGTTTTAATATTTCAGCTAACAAAGATGATGCCCTCAAAATCCATATTGGAACAAATATTTTCATAATTATACGAGTGGCCACAAAGTCCTTTTGCAGTGAAATTACAGCATATCTGTATATTGCCCTTGTTTTTCATGCAAAAGGACTTTGTGGCCACCCTATACAAAGGAATACAAAGGATACTACACAACAACAGACTGGTTGGTCCCTTAATACGTAATATAAAATAATAGTTTAAACTATAAGTCTTCTCATTTTACAGTATAATTCCTTTCGTTTTCATTAATTTCAAAATAACCCAAGCATTTACACACAAAAATGATCAGGATTCATTCTCATCATTCCACGGCTTAACCGCTTTGTGACGAAAATGTCTATTTTAAACTAGACAAACTTTGGGCGTTGTTGTCCTAGAAAGGAAGTATATTATATTAAAATGAGACAATTTCATGGTTAATGGTGTGTCATGCATTTCCACGTAAAATGTTTCAGAGAAGAGTATGAACTGGCCAATGAACTTCAAGGTTGTTCGCCTTTACTGAAAATTTGCATCGTGACGGAGTGCAACACTGAAACGATATGAAAATTGAATAGTTAAATAAAAAAAGAAGTTAACTTTTACTGAATTTTCTCAGTAAGCAACTATTGAAATAATGGTTTCAGAACAACTTACGAATGAAAGAGAGAGAGAGAGAGAGAGGAGAGAGAGAGAGAGTACGAAAGACTTCTTTTCTGTAACAATTCAAACTCTGAAAACAGTGAAAGCGTTTATTGGATCACCTGAAGATCAGGGCCCCCAACCTTCTTTAGTTAGCCTTATAAGGCTAACTAACGAAAATATCACGACTTAACCTAACCAATCGTCAAGGGCGTACAGTTGACCTAACGATTGGTTAGGTTAAGTTGTGATATTTTCGGTAGCCTTATAAGGCTAACTAAAGAAGGCTGGGGGCCCTGATCTTCAGGTGATCCCGTTTATTTAATGGCATCTACACAAAAACTGTCCTGTATATTCTCTTCCTCTGATTAGCTGAAACTTATTAAGAAAACCAATCTAAACTTCGTAATCCCTGAGTTGCATTCGGTTCTTCTTTGACCACTTAAACTAATGGTTGACCAGTTAGTTTAAGTGGTCAATTTATTTAGTTAGTTAGTTTAAGTGGACAAAAAAGGCCTTTTGACATATATGAGAAAATCATATGACCTCTTTAAGTCCTTAGATTTGTATAACATAGGAATTTAACTGTATTTATTTTGTTTACTGTGCTTGTTAGACACGCTTGATTGATTTACCATCATTTTGTATTTATTTCAGATATATGAAATGAAACTTTTAGCTTTGATTTTTCTGTTTCCCCTCCTTGCAAAGACAAAAGGTAAGCGTATAATGGACTTTCAATTTTTATGTTTGTTAAGTGAAGTTGTTAATTGTACTTAAGTAATTGCTGAAAACCTTTTTCGTTTATCGTTTCTTGTGACTCAGCTATCACAGGATTTTTGTGGTCCACTTTACTTAGTTTATTTTCTCGCACGTTTTCACTATAATTTTTTGCATGTTGTGGTCCACATTTACTATTAAAGAAAGGTTAGACAGGGAACATCTTCAACCGTAGTTCCGTAGTTCCTTGGGCAGTTCGTTGAGCAACAATAAAGCAATTTTCCTTCACGGTTGACAATGTTCCCTGTCTAACCTTTTTTTAATAGTAAGTGTGGACTACAACATGCAAAAAATTATAGTGAAAACGTGCGAGAAAATAAACTAGGTAAAGTGAGGACTTACGCATGACGAATACTGTACTCTAAATTGTTTCTGTGCATAACGACAGTTTTTAGTAAACCGAAAAACGGAGTGCATGCCTGGAATCTTAATTTTATGACAAAAAATATTTTATTATTATTATTCTTATTATATTTATTTATAATTATTATTATATTATTTGTAACTAATAAATATATAAATAAATAGAGTAAACAGGAAAAGCCCCGTAAGAGAGTGAATCCTTTTAGGTTTATTATGCAAAATTATTACTACATATCGCTTATGATGATTTACCATTTTGTTTGTTTAATATTTTTTTAATTTTGTCTCAGCACAATCTTGTTTTGGAGGAACTTTAGTGTTCGAGAAGGTTGCTGGAGTCTCCCTTGTGGGCATGTCAACCACAACGCTTTTGCAACAAGACAATGCCGCCATAACGGCAGAATGTCAAGCATCTTGTAGAGCCAGTGGCAATTGTTTTGCCTTCAGTGTCGGTAAGTTCATGGTTTTGACATTCATGAAACTGTTAGTTGGATTTAGATCTAATAAACGAAGTTTTTATCCACGAACTTATTGAATTTTCGGTACAAAATTTTTGTTTTAAGAAGACAAAAAAAATCCAAAACACGCATGATATGGATATTCTTTAATCCTTATTTGTAATATATGTATAAAGAGCTACACGTATTCTTTACTTAATACGCATGATTTACTCCGTAATAATAACCTCATTAGAACGTCGAAAATCAACTTTTTATATATGGTAAATATTAAACGAACGTTAAGAGATGAAACGCCATCAATACTTTAATAATTTAACCTAACTAAGACTATCTTGACCTAATCTATACTAACCTAACCTAACTTAATTTAACTCCATCAAAACTTATCTATAGAATGTCTGTCAATGAAATGTCGTGAACCCGCTCGAATCTGTTCCATATATAACAGTTTCTCATAGCGCTTCTTCCTAAATACTAAATTTTTTAAGCATTAATTTCCCTTTAAGTATTTCTCTTGAAACCCCTTCTAAATGTTTGAAGTGATTATTTAATTCTTTACAGAGATGTGCTTGTTTATCAATTATATCAATTAGTTTCTTACAAAACTGTATGGATACCTTCATATTTTTCCGGATCTGTATTATATCGTATGAGGCCCTCCAAGGAAGAAGTGGCTAAGTGACAAAAAGTTTTTTTAAAAAACGCCAGAAAACGTTTGAACTTTGAAGATACTTCGTCGAAATATCTTCAAAAGTTCAAAATTATTCCACTTCAAATTGGTACAACTTTCAACTGCGTTTCTGGCTTTTTTTTAACTTTTTGTCGCTAGCACTTCTTCCCAGGAGGGTCTAGTATATTCGATTGCATTCATTCCTTTGATGATATTTCATTACATTAACTGTACATTGTTGCTTATATCAATCAGATTATATGTCTTTCACTTGCGTTTCTTACGATCGAAACTCCGATGGCAGAAGAGAACTTTTGGCTCCAACCAACGGGGTTAACTACTTTGAAAAAGTCTGTTTGACAGGAGGTTTGTAATCCTTATCAGACATTTGGTGTATAATACTTTGTTCTAAATTAAAAGCGTAAGTATAATAAACCTCACATAGGCTCTAACTAAATTCATAATACCCATATAATGTAATGTACTATACAATGCTATAAAAAGCTAAATATAAATTTACAAGCATTGTTCCCGTTTCCACGATTAGCTTTGATACGAGAGAATTTGTGGCTCACAACGGTTATGGGCCTTTGAGAGAGTGGTTGAGGCGTTTCTAGAAGGATTTGACAACAAAACGGTGCCCAATGTAAACAGCAGAGCAGAATGTCATAAACTGTGTCTAACGGAAACAGATTTCATTTGCAGGTTTGTTTACACACACACACACACACAAACAACATATATATATATATACCTTTTAACTTTGAGTTGTTCCGTGCGATAATTCCCATTTCATGGAAGTCAGGCTTGTTACCCTTCCTCTCGAGTTGGCCTGATGAAGTAGAGAGTTAGTTTCTTGCTCCTCTCTCACTTCACATAGTCGGGTACTCCAGGCTTATCTGGTTCTAAGCAGGCGTCTAGTCTTCTTTGAAGATTTCGACCACTACACCAGTCGTATTTCCGTAGTTCCTTGGCAGTTGGTTGAACAAAAACAAAGCAATTTTCCTTCAGGTTAAGGATGTTCTCTGTCTAACCTTTCTTTAATTTGGGAACATAACACATTCTTCCTTCCTACTTTCCACTGTTGTTTGAATGGTTATGCGGTTCATATATATATATATATATATATATATATATATATATATATATATATATATATATATATATAACTAATATTTCTAATAATAATATTTCTAATATTTCTGATATTCTAATAATTCTAATAATTCTAATATCTAATAATTTCTAATATTTTCGGATCACCTGAAGATCAGGGTCCCCATCCTTCTTTAGTTAGCCTTATAATAAAGAATAAGGCTAACTAACGAAAATATCACGACCTAACCTAACCAGTCGTTAGGTCAACTGTACGCCCTTGACGATTGGTTAGATTAGGTCGTGATATTTTCGTTAGTTAGCCTTATAAAGCTAACTAAAGAAGCTGGGGGCCCTGATCTTCAGGTGATCCATATTTTCTAATATTTCTAATACTAATATTTCTCTTTCAAATCTCTCTCTCTCTCTCTCTCTCTCTCTCTCTCTCTCTCTCTCTCTCTCTCTCTCGATTCCTGGGCGGTTCGCCTCATTTTTCATTATTCGTTATCTTCCTCCTCGTGTGCAGAGACGTTCCTTAACACTTATGTCGTTTCTATTCATTTATATACTGCGCGGTCATTGCAGTTATATATGCAATATATATATATATATATATATGATGAAAATAACCAGGAAAAAGGAAACACAGAATGGTGCTCAAGCGCTTCCTTTCGTCTAATGACATCCTCAGGAACACCGCTTGAGCACTATTGTGTGTTTCCTTTTTCCTTCGAGGTTATTTTCATTATAAATATTATTCACGTGTTACTTTCGTGAAATAATTTTCATACATATATTATATATATATCTATATATATATATATATATATATATATATATATATATATATATATATATATATATATATATATATATATATATATATAGTAAATCTACATGTGAAAATAAACTGATTGAAAGTTTGGATCATTATAGCTCTTTTGTACAATAGGTCAGCTGACTTTGACACAAGAGGGAGAGAATGTCGCTTAAGCAAAGAGGACAGAAGAAGTAGGCCAGAGGCCTTCATTGAAAGAGCAGGATCGGGGATAGACTATTTGGAAAACCAATGCGCTGGAAGTAAGGAATTCAGAATTAAACTAAAGCACTTTACTATTATATAATTTATTTTAACAATTTTGCAAATGACTATACTTGAAATTCAAAATCAAAATTCTCGGCTCATTTTCAGCCCTTCCTGATTGTCGCTATGAAACTCAAACCAACGTTATGGTGCAGACAATGGACGAGTTGGAATTCGCTAACTCTCAACAAGATTGCGAACAGTTATGTGGCGATACTCGAGAATTCATTTGCAAGGGCTTCACGTACGACAGTTTAGAAAATAGGTTTGTTGTCCGAAATGTTTGTCACCATTTTATTTTATTTATTTTTTTAGCACTGAATAGTAACATGTCCGCTAACACTCACTTTTGCACAAGAAATAAAAAGAGAAAAATACACGTGTGTGTGTGTGTGTAACTATATATATATATATATATACTGTATATATATATATATATGTGTGTGTGTGTGTGTATATATATATATATAATATATATATATATATATATATATGTGTGTGTGTGTGTGTATATAATATATATATATATTATTATATATATATATATATGTGTGTGTGTGTGTGTATATATATATATATATATATATATATATATATATATATTCTAGACTGCCATTAAATACTGCATGGCAAGAACATAAAAAATAAACATTACGACTCCATTCCTTAAAGATCCTTTTTCGGCAGGTGCTACCTCTCAGGAGATGACACAGTATCGTTACGAGGGGCAGCTCTGCCACAAAAAAGAGGATCAATTACTGGAGAAAGGCAGTGTAGTGTCAGTAAGTGAAAATTTAGTTTGATTACGTTGGCTATAAAATTATATTTTATTTCATAAAACTTACGGAGGATTACCCTCATGTTGAAGAAAAGGTCTTTCTCGATACTCGGATGTAGTTCAATGGTTCATGTCATTCCTTCAACAGCTTCCGTTGGGATTATTTTCCATTTGCGGTCGAAAAGTAAAAATGCTAGAAGTAAGGATTGCCGATTTAACCTAAGCTAACCTAACGCTCCTTAACATTAACTTAACTAATCTAACCTAACTTATCCTAACATTAACCCGGGCTACGTAGTAGCCAATGTCGTAACACCGCTTCCCGTGGATCAGCGAAGTTAAGCGACATTGGGTCTGGATAGTAGTTGGATGAGAGACCGTCCTCCGTGTCCAGATTCTGTAGCGACCCGTGGTTCGGATGCCGCGTAAAGCTGTAGGTCCCCTCCGTTATATGACCTTAGATGTTGCGAAGGAGGTTAAACAACCCCAATCATCATTATTATTATTATTATTATTAACATTAACCGAATTAATCTAACACAAAACCTAATTAGGAAATGCGAGGATAAAAGTGGGAATGGTTATGAAGGGGGAAGAGACTCTACGCATTAGACACGCGGATAAATAAAATTTAGTATCCTTTGAATCAGTAATTTTGTTCTTCCTTTAGACTGTTATGGTTTATGTTGATGTTTATTCATTTTTCTTTTAACTTATATAGGTCAATGCGAAAAAGATCGAGGCACAGTTATTTACGAAAAGATTTCAGGAACTCTCCTACGTTCTGCGAGGGAAACAGTTTACGAAATGGATGCTACCATCAGTGGCATAACGGAGGTAAATAAGTTACAAAAGAAAAGCCATGAATTTTCTTATATAAAACGCTATTATATTAAAATGTTACTTCAACTTGTCTATTCGTAATAGTGTTTATTCAGTGGCAAAGCGATGAATATTTTTCAAATCTTAAACAGCTGAGCTTCAACCCCTCATTTTTGTAGCTTTTGTTGTGTAATTTCGATCTGTTAAACAAAGTTTGGTACTTTAAGAAATGGATGAGAATGTGCTTCCAGAACAGTAAATAATTAACAGAATAAATAAATTAATAAATCATAAATAAACTAATATTTCTCTGATATGGAAAAAGTCGTCCACTGTGGCTGAGAAACCAAAATTTCTTTTAATTTCATTAATCACACGTTTTACTTCACTCGGTAAGTTGAAAAATATGAAATAAATTAACTTAATTTTTTTCTATTAGTCATGCAGTAATGTGTGCAGGGATGAAGGAGCGTTGTGTCCTGCTTTCTCTGTCGATTATGAAAGCAACAAATGCTACAAATTGGACAGAAATTCTCAAGGAAGAAGAAACGAACTGACTGCAGTTTCTGGCAGAAATTATTTTGAAAAAACATGTGTTCGAGGTCAGGAAGTTTTCTTCCTACTGCTTACATAGATTGTGAGAATGTTAAAATAAAATACGAGTAGAAATATATGCAAGCCAAAGGGTTTTTCCTAATACTAAAGTAATATTTATATACTTTTTGTTAATGTTATCTTATGTAATTTGGGATTATTAGTACTACACGGAAGAAAGAAGTGCATATAAAATATACTAATAAGTTACTAAGAGGACTTTTTTAACCGAATGTGTCTGTATAATCTATATATATATATATATATATATATATATATATATATATATATATATCCCATGGAATGATTACTGCTTCCGTGACTGGGAAGCCACTGAGCTGAAGTGTACTGAGCGCATCACGGAGGTGATTCTCTCAGGCATGGTTACGTGCATTCCATATTCTATTCCTACTACTAATGCCAGAAATTCCTTCATCAAACAAAAATGTGAAAACCTATCCAATTCTAATTATTCTCGCTCTTTCTGACATCTAGCTAAGAATCTCTCCAACAACTTTACTTCTTCCTTACCCATTACCCAATCTTTTCCATTCCGACGGCTCATTTGCCGTCTCTTCTCCTAACAAAGTTGAACTATTCGCTCATACTTTCGCTTCCAACTTAACCATGGACGATTCCAGTGCTGTTCCTCCATCTCCTCCCCCCTCTCACTTAATTATATCTGAAATTAGAATCTCTCCCAAAGATGTTTCTTCTGCCCTATCTGGGCTCAACTATAAGAAGGCGTATTGTTCTGATGGTGTTCCGCCTGTTGTTCTCAAGAACTGTGCCTCTGTGCTGACACCCTGCCTAGGCAAACTCTTTCGTCTTTGTCTCTCATCTGGTACTTTTGCTTCTTGCTAGAAGTTCGCTTTCATTCAGCCTGTCCAAAAGAAAAGTGCCCACTCTCAACCCTCCAACTATCGTTCAACTGCTTTGATTTCTTGTCTTTCTAAACTTTTTGAATGTATCCTTAATAGGAAGATTCTTAAGCACCTCTTTTCTTACAGTCTTCTTTCAGATTGTCAGTATGGGTTCCGCAAGGAACGCTCTACTGGCGATCTTCTTGCATATCTCTCTGACAGATAGTTACCGAACCAACGCGCGGTGACAATATTTTAGATTTGGTGATGACGAACGGCGAAAATATAGTCGATAGTTTCGAAGTAGGCGAGAGTTTAGGATGTAGTGATCATCATATTCTTAGGTTTAAGTTATTGATAGAAAACACTAAGGATAGTAACGTAATAGAAGTCCCTGATTTTCGTAGGGCTAATTTTGATAGTTTGCGGATAGGATGAGAGTAGTGGACTGGGATAACTTATTTATGGGTAATGACACAAATTTGCATTGGGAGGCGTTTAAAGAAAGTTTTGTGAATATTGAAAGGGAGCTTATTCCTCGTAGGCCCAAGCGCGCTAGAAATCATGGTAGGCCCAAGTGGTGGACTAGGGAAATAGGCGAGTTCATAAACGAGCGTAACAGAGCTTCTGACGCTCAGGCGATGGCGGGTATTTTCAATAACTTTTTTGCGACAGTTTTTACCGTAAAAGACGTAAATAATGTCCCCGACGTGGACGATATTGTTCTATTTAGTAGCGAGACTATTTTGGATGAAATAACTGTTTACGAGGGTGAGATTGCGCATTATATCGATAGGCTAAAAGTTAGCAAGGCTCCAGGCCCCCCTGACGCTTTTTATCCCAGACATTCGAAAGACGTTATCGTAGGCCCCTTAACGAAGATTTTTAATCAGTCACTCGAAACGGGGATTATTCCTGAAGACTTCAAATTAGCTAATGTCACGCTCATTTTTAAAAAAGGCGACAGCACGGTACCTAGTAATTATAGACCAATTAGCTTAACGTCAATTGTAGGTAAACTTTTGGAATCTGTAGTTAGGGATCGTATCATCGATCACTTAGGAAGTAGAGATTTGATTAATAGTAGTCAGCATGGGTTTCGACGCCATAGATCTTGTTTAACTAATTTGTTAGAATTTTATAACGAAATAGTGCGCGAATACGATAGGCATAGAGCGACTGACGTTATTTATTTAGATTTTAAAAAGGCGTTTGATATAGTTCCGCATAGAAGATTAATTGCGAAAGTTAAAGCGCATGGTATACGCGGTCAGGTAGCTAACTGGTTAGAGGAATGGCTTCGTGCTAGGAGACAGAGGGTCGTTGTTAATGGTAGTGAATCGGGGTGGTTGGATGTAGGTAGCGGTGTCCCACAGGGTTCAGTGTTAGGCCCATTGCTATTCGTAATTTACATTAACGACATAGATGTAGGATTGACTTGTAACGTGTTAAAATTCGCGGACGATAGTAAAATAGGCGGTAAGGTTGTTAACGAGGACGATAGAAATAGGCCCCAAGACGATGTAAATAGGATTATGGAGTGGACAGATAAGTGGCAGATGCAATTTAACGTAGACAAATGTAAAGTTTGGCGTGTAGGTTCTCGAACAATAATTACACGTACACGATGGATGATAGAGAGTTAGCGAGCGTTGACGAGGAAGTAGATTTAGGCGTAAGCGTATCTAAGGATTTAAAAGTTAGGAACCAGTGCCTGGAGTCTTGCGCAAAAGCTAATAGGATGTTAGGCTTCATAGCGCGTAATTTCGAATTTAAATCGAAGGATATTATATTGCCCCTTTACAAGTCCCTAGGCAGGCCTCATTTAGAATATGCCGTCCAGTTTTGGTTCCCGTATTTGCGCGAGGATATTGATAGGTTAGAAAGGGTTCAGCGTCGTGCCACGAAACTAATTCCGTCATTGCGCATCAAGCCTTATGAAGATAGGATAAAAGAGTTAGACTTACATTCACTCGAAACCAGTGACGGCTCGTGACTTTCAGTTATGGGGGTGCTGCCTCAGAAATTGCGAACAATTGTGTCGATATATATATATATATATATATATGAGAGAGAGAGAAAGTCGAATAGATAAATAGATAACTACTCACTACTCAGTCATAAAAATAAGTAAAATAGTATCATAAAATCAATTATAGGGTACTTACGCTTAACGGGTAATTTCGAATTTCACCAAAAAAAATTTATAAACAAATTCCATTCTTCTGTTTTTATTCTGAGCGAAAAAAATATTCTAAGAAATGAAAGCTATATATATTGTAAATAATCCAATTATTATATAATTAACTTCAATCTCACGACAAAAAATAAATGATAACGAATCATTGATAAATGCAATTCGGAAATTAAATTTCGAATTAGCAAACGATACAGAAACACAACTACCACTTCAAACAAACAAATCGGCACTGCTCTGTCCACAGTGCTTTGGATCCTCTTAAACCCGAGATTCTGACTCGCTCTTCGTACGTCCGCCACCGAGGTTTCAAGCGTTTCGAACAAAATCTGGAACTGTTAAGTACGCAGTTCCACGGGAAGGCTGAAGCTACTTTCGTGATTCATTCGTTCGGCATTGAAATAGTTTAAGGAAAAAAGGATATAATCTGATTTAAAAACTCAAAGTTCATTGAAAAAAAACAATCAGAGAGGCTATTTTAAATATTTAAATATAAAGATCATAAGATCATGGGGGTGCTGCAGTTCCACAGTGCCTACCTGCGAGCCGCTCCTGCTCGAAACTAGGAGATTAAGGGGGGAGCTTACTGAAGTTTTCAAAATTGTTAATAACATCGATAACGTAAATTTTGACAAACTGTTCAATTTCGATAATAGCAATACTCGTAATAACGGATTTAAGTTGCGTGCAGACGTTTCATTACTAATATCGTTAAAAACTTCTTTACGTTTAAAGTAATTGATAAGTGAAATAATCTTCCCGCGTCAGTCGTTCACTCTACCAGCGTTAATATGCTTAAGAACCGTTTAGATAGGCATTTTAAAAATATTAACGTTGTTTAAAATAAAAATAAAAATTAGCAACAGGAGCTCTGGGAGTCGTAATCGGGGATGAGTCTGTTGACGTCTAATGCCAGCTTGTGACATGCCAGCGTGTGATATGCCAGCAAAAAAAAAAAAAAAAAATTAGACTAACACGAATGGAATGTAGATGTAGCTCGTAGCGTAAACTAACCCACTTTTTGTTTAACTTTACCTTTTTTTTTTCTTATCTTCTCATTTGCATGTCTGTAACTCTCTTTACTTGCATGTCTGTAGTTTGCATGGTATGACTGTGAGTTAAGACTGTGTTTGCTTGGTTTGTAAGTGCTCTTATTTTACTTCTTTTCATCTTCCACCCCTTTCCGGCAGAGTGAGCTCTACCTCCCTATGGAGTAGAGGACCGTTCTGCAATCTTTCCTATTCTCTCCGACTATTTTTCTGACTTGTCGGCAATGGCCGGCGGATGATGATGGTGAGTCTTTTTTTCTTTTTCTGAATGAATGTTAACCCATGAGTGATAGGTGTTGCTACTTACTTAACCCTTATTTTCTTCTCTTAACCCCCTACTCTTTCCTTTCTCTCGGGCTAACCTTAGAGTGGATCTTAGGGTCTTTGTTAGCCTTAGCTTCTGTAGATCTGTAGATCCTCCTTTAGGGATTTCGGTGAAAATTTGCTATTGCGCTAGACATATCTAAAGCTTTTGATAGAATTTGGCACAAATCTTTAATTTTCAAACTGCCCTTCTTCGATTTCTATCCTTCTATCCGTGCCTTCATCTCGGATTTCCTTTCTGGTTAATACTGCTGCGGTTGTAGATGGTCACTGTTTTTCTCCTAAAACTATTAACAGTGGTATTCCTCAGGGTTCTGTCCTGTCACCCACTGTTTTTCTTTTATTTATCAATGATATATTAAGTTGCTCTTCCTGTCTTATCCACTCCTATGCCGATGATTCTACTCTTCACTTCTCCACCCGCTTCACAAAACGTCCCTCTCAACAGTCACTCAACAGTCAGTCATGATTCGCGTAGGACGGCTATGGTACACCTGACCTCTGCTCTTTCTGCTATCTATGACTGGAGCATTTCGATGCCTCAAAAACTCAGTTCCTTCATCTGTCTATTCGTAACAATCTTCCACATGACTATCCCCTTACCTTCACTAATACACAACTCAATCCTTCCTCTTCTCTTAACGTTCTTGGTGTTTACGTTTCTCGTGATCGTTCTTAGAAAGGTCACATATACTCTTTTTCCAAAACAGCTTCTAAGAGGTTAAGTGTGTTATACCGCCTCCGCAGTTTCTTCACCTCCACTCAGTTGCTGTCTCCGTATAGGGGTCTTCTCCTCCCCTGTTTGGAATACACTTCTCATGTATGGCGTGGCTCAACTCACCTACCCGTACTTGACCGCGTGTAATCAAAGGCTTTTCGTCTCATCAATTCCCCGCCTCTTACTTACTGTTTTCAATCCCTCTCTCTTCGCCACAATGTTGCCTCACTCTCCCTTTCCTATCGTATCATAACGGACACTGCTCTTCTGAACTCTCTAACTGCATGCTTCCTCCTTTAAGAGTGCACGCAGCACCAGACTTTCAACACTTTCTCATTCCTTTTCTGTCCAACTCTCTAACGCAAGAGTTAATCGGTATTTTCAATCTTTCATTCACTCAACCGGTCAACTGTGGAACAATCTTCCTCAATCCATCTTTCTCTCTATCTATGACCTTCAATCTTTTCAACGCAGCGTCCAGGAATCTCGAAAACCCTGGACCTTAACTTTTTCTCTTCTTATTCTATGGGAGGTGTTTTTTTTGCGGGCATTTGCCCTTGTTCCTTCCTTCCTGGCTAATATATATATATATATATATATATATAATGCGCCTCGGTGGTGTAGTGGTTAGCGTTGCTGACTACGAATCCATCGGCCCCGGGTTCGAGACCTGACGGCAGCCGGCGCGCAACAAAACCCAGCTGTTCATCATTCCACACAATAAAGAAAGTGGTTGGTAGATAAATGTACCCTAATTGGCCTAGTGGTTAAGACGCTGGGCTGCTGATGGGGCGTGGTTCAGATTCCACGTTAAACTGTAGGCCTAAGGTGGAGTGAAAAGCTTGACCTTCATCAGAATGAACAATTCGGGCGGAAGCTAACCAAAGGTTTTATATATATATATATATATATATATATATATATATATATATGGGATTAAACTCAGAATGGTTCTCTGAGGTTTTTTCATGATACACACGTTCCATGCACGGTCTGTGTGTATCATATACTCGTATGTATATATATATATATATGATGAATAAAACACGAAGGAAAGGAAACACAGAATGGTGCTCAAGCGCTTTCGTCTAATGACATCCTCAGGAACACTGAGTGTTCCTGAGGATGTCATTAATCGAAAGCGCTTGAGCACCATTCTGTGTTTCCTTTCCTTCGTGGTTTTATTCATCATAAATATTTTTCACGTGTTACTTTCGTGAAATAATTTTCATATATATATATATATATATGACGCAAATCCAGAAGGAAAAGAAGAATGATTCCAAGATCTTTCGTGTATTCAGAAGTACAACACCTCGTCAGGGAATGAAGAGAGAAGGTGAGATGAAGAAAACATATACATATGTGCAACGGAACAGAAAAATAAAAAGATTAACACATGATAAGCAAGAGTTGATTAAAGTCAAAAGGTATTTTAACAGGATATTGTCAATTTTATACATTTCCGCACTGTTATTGAAACTATTTTTAAAATGGATAAATGCACATTCTAGAATATTCCTTTCAATTATATATGTGTTTAAACAAGCGCTTTAGAACTATCCCACTTGATACTATGATTACATCTATACATATGGTTAAACAATGCATTAGAATTATTTGCTGTTCTACACGCATATTTATGCTGTTTTACCCTAATATCCAACGTTTTTCCCGTTTGGCCTATACAGTATATACTGAGTTACATTGTGTACATCCGATCGAATACACACAACCAACCGCATTATTCGGGCTATTCTTTATTAGGCGTGATTTAACAGTATTATTATACTTAAAGACTACATTGATACCAATTGCTTTAAGTAAAGTCGGAAGATATTGAAAATTAACATGGTAAGGTAGGCTAAGGATATTTTTACGCTCAAATTCCTTTACAGACTATTATAATACCTATTCTTAGCTTTCCTAAGGCAGTTATCTAGAAATGAAATAGGATAACATAATTTGGTATCAATATTCATGATATTGCATAACTCGGAATCTAAAAATTCTGGACTGACAACTCTCAATGTTCTAAGAAACATAGCAGAGAAAATAGAAGATTTAATCGAGGGATGATGGTCAGAATAAAAATGCACATAAGAGTTATTATTAGTAGGCTTAAGAAAAACTTCAAATTTGAACTGATTCGAGCATCTCCGAATTTTTAGATCCAAAAAAGATAAGCTTCCATCATTTTCTGTTTCAACAGTGAACTTGATCGATGGGACTAAATTGTTGAGCTTACCAAAAAATAAGTCAACAACCAAATTGTTAGGCCAAAGGCAAAAAATATCATCTATATACCGGTACCAAACAAGGTTAAAATTAACAATAGTAGGCAAAATTTTTTGAAAGCAGAATTTTGCCTATTGTTAATTTTAACCTTGTTTGGTACAGGTATAGAGATGATATTTTTTGCCTTTGGCCTAACAATTTGGATGTTGACTTATTTCTTAGTAGGCTCAACAATTTAGTCCCATCTACTAAGTTCACTGTTGAAAAAGAAAATGATGGAAGCTTATCTTTTCTGGATCTAAAAATTCGGAGATGCTTGAATCAGTTCAAATTTGAAGTTTTTCTTAAGCCTACTAATAATAACTCTTATGTGCATTTTTATTCTGACCATCATCCCTCGATTAAATCTTCTATTTTCTCTGCTATGTTTCTTAGAACATTGAGAGTTGTCAGTCCAGAATTTTTAGATTCCGAGTTATGCAATATCATGAATATTGATACCAAATTATGTTATCCTATTTCATTTCTAGATAACTGCCTTAGGAAAGCTAAGAATAGGTATTATAATAGTCTGTAAAGGAATTTGAGCGTAAAAATATCCTTAGCCTACCTTACCATGTTAATTTTCAATATCTTCCGACTTTACTTAAAACAATTGATATCAACGTAGTCTTTAAGTATAATAAAACTGTTAAATCACGCCTAATAAAGAACAGCCCGGATAATGCGGTTGGCTGTGTATTCGATCGGATGTACACAATGTAACTCAGTATATATAGGCCAAACGGGATAAACGTTAGATATTAAGGTAAAACAGCATAAATATGCGTGTAGAGCAGCAAATAATTCTAATGCATTGTTTAACCATATGTAAGATGTAATCATAGTATCAAGTGGGATAGTTCTAAAGCGCTCGTTAAAAACACACATATAAATGAAAGGAATATTCTAGAATGTGCATTTATCCATTTTAAAAATAATTTCAATAACAGTGCGGAAATGTATAAAATTGACAATATCCTGTTAAAATACCTTTTGACTTTAATCAACTCTTGCTGATCATGTGTTAATCTTTTTATTTTTTTGTCCCGTTGTACATATGTATATAGTTTCGTCATCTCGCCTTCTTCCTTCATTCCCTGACGAGGTGTACTTCTGAATACACGAAAGACCTTGGAATCATTTTTCTTTTTCTTTGTGAGTTTGCATCATTTATTCATTTCATGTGTTTAATTATGAAATTCATCCCATATATATATATATAAATTTTTTTCTCCAGTGCCGTTATTAAGAACATGCAGTAGGAAAGCTTGGCAGTTCGAGAGAGTTCCTGGCAAGGGTCTTCGCTCTACCCCTAATAGAGTTATTCGCGGAATTCAAAATCGCCGAGATTGCATAGAAGTAAGTCTAACTTTAGACAATTCTTTGAATTTAGAAAATGAGTTTTTCCACTGTTATATACAAATAACAAATCCCACTATTCAAACAGGCTTGTCTTCTGGAAACAAATTTCTTATGTCGATCTGCCGTCTACGATGCTTCCTCTTTAGATTGTCAGTTGAGGAGAACAGACAGAAAAAGTGACGCAAACGACTTCATTGACGCTAATGCAAATGTTGAATACCTTGAAAATCAATGCCCTGCAGGTACACAAGACAGAACCAAATAGAGTTTCACTCTTACTCGAAATCAAATTCCAATTTAATTGGGTTCTTATGTTCTCGGTTTTTTTTGGTTTTTTTTGTAAAATTAACCTGTTATTATAGTTACATAATTGACTTGTATGACCAGTTGCTATTTCTTTATGAGGTATAAATATTTGGAATACGTGCTTTGCGATACATTTCATTCTTCATCATCATCAATTTAAAAAAAAATAAATGTATTTATTATATTCGTATATGTTTAAATAAACATTATTGTCTCGGGCAAATGTTTGATTTTTTTTAAGTATCTTATCTACTGTATGTTTGTGGTTATTAAATTAATTTTTCGCAAAAATTTCAGTCCTTAGATGGATTTTTAAATGAAAGTAGTCATTAAACAAAATTTAATTTCATTTTCAAAACTTTAAACTTTTCTTTTCTTTCGCATAGTTGATACAACTTGTAGATACGACAAAGTAGATGATTCTTACCCTCGGTATGTAGACGCAACTATCGGAAGTGTTAATAATGAAGAACAGTGCGCCTTCAGATGTACCAACTACCAAGGTTTTAACTGCAGATCATTCGCGTTCTACAGCACTGGTGCAGAGTGTTTAATATCAGGAGATGATAGAGGTGACAATTTCTAAGGATATGGGACAATTGCTTTGGTATATCGGGGCCGAGGACTTTATTATTAGTAGGGTTGCCAGATTTTTCAAATGCCCATGCGGGACAAAAAAATTTCTGAGGTTTTTTTTAAGACCAAATTTTTTTTCAAATTGAAACTAGATTTCTTCAACGGTTACAACAAACAAAATAAGGAAAATTTTATTAAAATAATATTTAACAATTAAACATCGTGAATAAATTGAAATTATTATACATAATATTGAAATTCTAAATCAATTCATCCCTAAAAAATTTGCTTGAAAAATATTTTTTGCGGGACATTTTGAACGCGGGATTTTGACGCGGGATTTTTGGATCAAATGCGGGACTGTCCCGTAAAATACGGAACGTCTGGCAACCCTAATTATTAGAAGATATATAAAAAAAAATCTATACAGAAAAATTTGCACAATATTTAAAAGACATCCAGTAAATATCTGCATATTGAAATATTATTTCAAATGAAACTCATTTCGTTTAATTAAAAGAGAAAGATTTTTCACTTTCCTCTTGCAAAATGGAAACGCATTTATTTACTGTAAATTTGCTAAGTCATTAGCTATTACGGCATGCATAGCGAGTTCATCTGTTTAATAAACCATGACAATGACGTTATAACTAATACAGATGACAAAACTATCATTCTGAGTGGAAGAATTCGTAACACGATATGTGAAACAAATATTTAGAAAATAAATTTGATTCAATTTCTGAACTGTAATGAACATGCTAACTAAAGAGCCAAATAATTACAGGTTCCATAAATAATTTCATACTAAAGCATTTACGTTAAATGTTCTCAATAAGTTGTCTTGTCAAAAGAATAACGTATTTGCACTTAATGGTTTATAACATCTTTTTTCAGACTCAACAAGTGAAACAGATGCGGTATCAAGCCGCATTGGGACATCATTTTATGATAGAAAATGTCAATCTGGAAGATTCGGGGGTGGATCAGGAGGAGGATCTGAAGGCACAGGAGGAGGAGGAGGATCTGGAGGCTTAGGAGGAGGAGGATTTGGAGGACCTGTGGGCTCAGGAGGAGGAGGATTTGGAGGAGGAGGATTTGGAGGAGGAGGAGGATTTGGGGGAGGAGGATCTGGAGGCGCAGGAGGAGGAGAAAGACCTGTGGGTTCAGGAGGAGGAGGATTTGGAGGAGGAGGACCTGTGGGCTCGGGAGGAGGAGGATTTGGAGGAGGAGGAGGATCTGGAGGATTTGGAGGAGGAGGACCTGTGGGCTCAGGAGGAGGAGGAGGATTTGGAGGAGGAGGACCTGTGGGCTCAGGAGGAGGAGAAGGATTTGGAGGAGGAGGAGGATCTGGAGGATTTGGAGGAGGAAGACCTGTGGGCTCAGGAGGATCTGGAGGATTTGGAGGATTTGGGGGAGGAGAATCTGGAGGCTCAGGAGGAGGAGGATTTGGAGGAGGAGGACCTGTGGGTTCAGGGGGAGGAGGATCTGTGGGCTCAGGGGGAGGAGGATTTGGAGGAGGAAGACCTGTGGGCTCAGGGGGGGAGGATTTGGAGGAGGAGGACCCGTGGGACCAGGAGGGGGACCTGTGGGCTCAGGAGGAGAAGGACCCGTGAGCTCAGGAGGAGGAGGATTTGTAGGAGGAGGAACTGGAGGCTCAGGAGGAGGATTTGGGAGCTCAGGAGGAGGGTTTGGAGGTGGATCAGGAGGAGGGTTGGGAGGAGGCTCAGGAGGAGGATTTGGAAGTTCAGGAGGAGGAGATTTGGAGGCTCAGGGGAGGGTTTGGAGGTGTGTCAGGAGGAGGATTTGGAGGTTCAGGGGGAGGTTTTGGAGGTGTGTCAGGAGGAGGATTTGGAGGTTCAGGGGGAGGTTTTGGAGGTGTGTCAGGAGGAGGATTCGGAGGACGCCCAGAAGGAGGAGGAGGATTTGGGGGTGTTACAGGTGGAGGTAATCAAATCCTAATTTACTTCACTTACTTATAAATCCTATAAAAACAACCTATATAGAGTCACGGAAAAAAGTTCGCCGACGGAAAATCCATGAGAAATATACTGTAAACTACAAAACCTCAAAAATAATTTATAAATGGTTGGGAATTAGCCTTATGCACGCTTTTACTTCTTTTTAACTGAGTATCGAATACACTCTGTCCTTTCTAGACACACACAAAAAAAAAAGCAATTTCCTTCTTACCCACTCATTACTTTCTCATTCCCATTTCATACATGATAAAGGGGGAAGAATAATATATATATTACAAATAAATTATAAATAAACGATGCTTTGAAAGTGCAGGTAACCAACAGTCCAACAGTGTTCCGATTTGCCATGCAAAATGTGAAAGCTGTGTCAGGTAGGAACACTGTTCGACTGTTTCTTATCTGCAATTTCAAGGCATTGCCAAGTCTCCCGCGTTTATTGTAGTTTTCTTTCATATATTATAAATATTTTATGTATTGTTTTGGCATTATTGAAGTGGAAATATGATTTAGCTTTTACACTGTGTGTGTGTATATGTATATATATATATATATATATATATATATATATATATATATATATATATATATCACCCAAACCCGCAGGGAAAAAATTATAAAACAGTGTTTAAAAAGGCTAATTAATTTCGGTCGGTCACAACCAAGCCTTTTTCAAAGTCATAAACTAGTTAAAATGTCTAAAAAAATTATAAAACTTCCGTCCCGCCGAAGAGCTGAAGGTATATATATATATATATATATATATATGATCGAAAAACTGGTACCAAATCTCAAACTAAACCCAGTTACCAGTTTACCACCCAAACAACACTGAAAAATAGGAAAGGTAGAAAGTGTAGTGTTCCCAAACTAAAGGCCCGACAAGGGACCTCCTCAACACTAAACGAAAACAGCTTGGTTGTCAGGGAGCCAAGACTTTTTAACCAGCTTTCAAAGGACCTCAAGAACAAGACAGGGGGCAAAGTTTAAGTCTTCAAAAGAAGACGAGATGCTCGCTCATGGCGCTACCAGATGAGCCGGGTGTACCTGGCTATGTGCGGTGGAGAACGCAAGAGAGCAACTCGCTCATCCATCAAGCCACGCCTAGAGGCGGGGCCATCAGCTTAACCTTTGTGTGAAAAGAGACCAACGCACGTAACTATTACGAGGAGGTGTTGAATTCGCTTCCTCCTTTTCAAATAATAAACTTTACTATTAATATTAGCCCTAATTATTTTAATACATGATTAAAATTACACATATTGTAATGTGTACTTATTTTACTAAACCTGTGATATTAATTTATTTTATTTGTCGTTTATTTCACTATGTGTAATTTATTTGAGGGCCTCCTAGGAAGACGTGGCTAAGTGACAAAAGTAAAAAGCGTCAGAAAACGCAGTTAAAGTTGTACCATTTTGAAAGTGGAATAAATTTTCAACTTTTGAAGAAATATTTCGACGAAATATGAATTTAATCTTATTAACAGAGTTCCTTTAGTTAAACTCATAAATGTGTTTAAGTCACCAGAAACAACACATGAAACATTATAATATTCATATTACCCCTCCACCCCTCAGTTATCATGCATGAATGGGAGGTGGGGAAGTGGAGGGGAAGGCCTTTTACATTTTTGTGTGTGGAGGAGGATCTCTAGAAAGTGTAGTGTATTCAGTGTCCAGTCATTAAAAATGAAAGTGTAGTACGAGGGTATCCCGAAAAAACCGTTGTACTCTAAGTTCTTTGACGGTTTGAAATTTGCAATATATTTCCCATACATTTTTCTTTAGCAATTTTTCCGGAACTATACACTGTACTATATATTTATGGGCTAACTTTTAATTCGCTTTGGTTTTAGGAGGTCGCTGTAGAGATGGGATTAGAACATACGAAAAGGTCACTGGTTTCGAACTTAGTCGTGTAAAGTCTTACCCACTGCTGGCTGCCAGAAAACCAGGTATAGTTACAGTATATATATAATCATAACGTGTGCGCGCGCACACACACACGCACATATATATATATATATATATACGAGGACTGATCAAAACGTTCCGGGACAGATGTATTTATTGCAAAACTTAATGTCACATACCCAATTAAATTTGTCTCCTTCAAAGTAGTCTCCTTCTGATTGTAAACAGTGATTCCAGCGGTTCAGCCATTTATTGAAGCACCTGTTATTCTCTTCTTTCGGACTGTTCTTCAATTCTCGTGTTTTGTTCGATCTTTGGTACTTCCTGAAATCTTTTTCCCTTCAGGGTGTTTTTCGGCTTTGGGAACAGTAAAAAGTTACAGGGTGCCAAATCCGGCGAATACGGTGGTTGGGGAACCAGTGGAATGTTGTATTCCGTTAAGAATTCCCTTATGGAGGGTGCTGTGTGAGAGGGCGCATTGTCGTGATGCAACATCCACGAACCCGACGCCCATTTTGCCGGGCATTTTGTACTCTCCATAAGGAAATTCTTAATGAAGCACATCATTCCACTGGTTTTCCAACCATATTCGCCGGATTTGGCACCCTATAATTTTTTCCTGTTCCCCCATCTGAAAAACACCATGAAGGGTAAAAGATTTCAGGAAGTACTAAAGATCGAACAAAATGCGACACGAGAATTCAAGAACATTCCGAAAGAAGAGTATAACAAGTGCTTCAATAAATGGCTGGACCGCTGGAATCACTGTTTACAATCAGGAGACTACTTTGAAGGAGACAAATTTGATTGGGTATGTGACATTTAGTTTTGCAATAAATACATCTGTCCCGAAACTTTTTGATCAGTCCTCGTGTATATATATATATATATATATATATATATATATATATATATATATATATATATATATGCACTGAAATCACAGAATAACACGTGATCTTATTAATAAGCAAACAACCACAGGGAAAAAGAAACACGAAGTCCGAGCGCTTTCGTGATATATTCACATCATCAAGGAGAAACAAAAAAGACGGAGATTACAAAGTAAATGAGTTAAATGCACAAGCAAAAAATTCCCAATCGGCAACTCGAATTAAAGACCATAAAACCCTCTAAAGATTTTTTCAATAGATAACATAATCTGTAGGCTGCTAAATTACTAAATATAAAAGAACTATATAGATGAAATTAGACAAAAAACCAGTACAGAGAACAAAAATTATTATAACGATTATTAGAACTAGTATTTAATTAAAGCAGGCAATTAAGTGGCAAGAATTTAATGAAAACAAAGGGAATGGTGCCATCGTCTTACAGAATATTCCAAAATTTCTACAAACAGTCTGAAAAAATTGTTTTCCCAATAGCCAACCAGTTGAAAAGTCCAATAAACCACCCAGCACCCAAAGATTATATACAAAAGAAATATTACAATTAAAATGGACACATAAGAATGTTAACAGTTCTTAAAATAATATTTATTTATTTAACCAAGGCAAACCGTTAAGGGGCAAGAATGCGGTGAATATCACGAAAGCGCTCGGACTTCGTGTTTCCTTTTCCCTGTGGTTGTTTGCTTATATATATATATATATATATATATATATATATATATATACACGAAGTTTGACCTTCGTGAAATGAGGAATCATCGCAAGGAACATTTGAAAGGTTGAAAGAAAAGGTATTATATATATATATATATATATATATATACAAACCTCAAATTAAGTCAACAATAATTTTAGCTGTAAATTATTTGATAATTACCTTGAGTTATTGACAAAGGCTATTAACAAGTTTTTAGAGCATTAAGCACCTAATTTTACAGGTATTACGAGACAGTGTCTGGAGAGGTGTAATGGAGACCCCGAATGCAAAGCTCTAAATCTCGATCACAACAGATACGAATGCTTCGGATTAGAAAGAGGTGCTTCCAACCAACCGGCAGACGTGCGCCCTTACGCTGGAGTCGACCATTTTGAAGCGATATGTTTGAGAGGTGAACGAGAGAAGGGTTATACTTTAGTTGAGGCATTTTATTTTGGCGGAGCAAGTGTAGTTTACGTTCCCCTACATTATCCTAGTGTAGTTTGCGTTCCCCAACTTTGTCCGCGTATACCTAATCAAATAAAATGTTAAAACTACCGAAAATATTACGACTTAACCTAATCAATCGTCAATATATATATATATATATATACAGGGCGTCCCAAAAATATTTATACACACTTTAACAGCTGATAGCTCAATTGATGTTTCTTTCTTTCCAAGTTAAACCCATTAGAATTAATAATGGCAGTCAGACTAAGCTTTGAACAAAGGAAATTCATTCTAAAATGCTACTGGAAGTGTGAAAACGCAGTTGAAGTGCAAAGACAGTTTAGGAGGGAGTTTCAAACAGATCCACCAACGCGACTTACCATCACTCGAATTAGAGATAAGTTTGAAGCCGATGGAACTGTTCAGAATGTCCACAAGAAGCGTTCCGGAAGACCACGGACATCGACAAGCCCCACAAAGCAAGAAAGAGTACTGGAAACGTATCACCAAAGTCCAAGAAAATCTGTGCGGCAAGCGAGTCGTGAGGTAGGAATTTCAGAATCGTCTGTCCAACGCATTTTGAAGCGCTGTCAATGGAAAAGTTACATTCCAAGATTAGTCCATGCTATTAATGAAGATGATCCGGACCGAAGAGTGGAGTATTGCGAGTGGTACTTGGCACGATGTGGATGTGGATTGGACGAAGGGGTTTCGTAGAATACCCTCCGCGTTCACCAGACCTCACACCACTAGACTTTTTTTTATGGGAACACTTAAAAGACAAAGTCTACGCTATAAAACCTGCAACAGTCGCTGAATTGAGAGCAGCCATTGAACGAGAATGCACACAAATACCAAACGAAATGTTTCGTGATGTTTGCGATTCCATTGTTTCGCGTTATCAGCAGTGCCTGGACCAGAACGGACGTCAGTTTGAAAACAGGCGTTGACAAAACAATTAAATAATGTCTGTAGATTCTATTACATTTTGAAAATGAAATGTATTTTAATAAACACTGCCTTTATAAGTATTTAAAGTGTGTATACATTTTTTTGGGACGCCCTGTATATATAATTATATATATACACATTTCAACTGCAAAGAACACGCAGTATAAATAACGTAAAGAACGACGCTTGTATAGGAGAACATTCCGCGCAAGATGAGAAGAGAGAACGAACAAATGAAAAATGAGGTAACCACCCGGGAATCGAACCCGGGATCTTCCGATTGTCGGTCAGATATGATAACCACTACACCATGGTCCTCAGTCGATCAGAAGTCGTAATTCATCTACATACGCGCAGAAACCAATGCCCCGAGGGGGCACCTCCCGCATGCCGTATCTATATATACATTTCAACTGCAAAGAACACGCAGTATAAATAACGTAAAGAACGACGCTTGTATAGGAGAACATTCCGCGCAAGATGAGAAGAGAGAACGAACAAATGAAAAATGAGGTAACCACCCGGGAATCGAACCCGGGATCTTCCGATTGCCGGTCAGATATGATAACCACTACGCCATGTCCATAGTCCTCAGTCGATTTTTTCATTTGTTCGTTCTCTCTTCTCATCTTGCGCGGAATGTTCTCCTATACAAGCGTCGTTCTTTACGTTATTTATACTGCGTGTTCTTTGCAGTTGAAATGTATATATAGATACGGCATGCGGGAGGTGCCCCTCGGGGCATTGGTTTCTGCGCGTATGTAGAGGAATTACGACTTCTGATCGACTGAGGACCATGGTGTAGTGGTTATCATATCTGACCGGCAATCGGAAGATCCCGGGTTCGATTCCCGGGTGGTTACCTCATTTTTTCATTTGTTCGTTCTCTCTTCTCATCTTGCGCGGAATGTTCTCCTATACAAGCGTCGTTCTTTACGTTATATATATATATATATATACAGGGTGGGCCGTAAGTTTCCATACATAGGAAAATTTAAACGTTTGTTTTTATGTTTCAGATACCCTAAGAATATGCGTTTGACGAAAGAGCAACGAATTGAAATCATACTGATGGCTGGGTCGGGAAGCAGTCGCATGGTTGCAATGAACTTTAACAGACAACATGGAACGAACATCACACACGACACTGTGGCAAAACTTATTAACATGTTTCAGAAAACTGGAAATGTTGCAGATCAACCGCGAAGTGGTCCAAGACGTACAGCCACCGATGAAGACACAACAGCTACGATACTTACAGCGCTTACACGGAGTCCCAGAAAAAGTACACGACGGTTGTCTGCAGAAAGTGGTGTCAGCAGATCGAGTATCAGGCGCATTTTGAAAGCAAACAAATGGCATCCATACAAATTGCATATGGCACAGCATTTGAGTGAAGACGACCCGGATAGACGGATGGAATTCTGTGAATGGGCAGGGCATTAACCAAAGTGAACGAGGATGCAAACTTTTCAACTAAGATCTTGTTTACTGATGAAGCAAATTTTTACGTCAATGGAGAGGTTAATCGGCAAAACATACGTTATTGGAGTAATGCTAACCCTAACTGGCTGAGTCCGACGAAGATGCAAGGTGCCGGTAAAGTGATGGTGTGGGCCGGGATATGGGGTGACAGAATTATTGGACCAATATTTGTCAGTGGAAATCTTAATGCCGAAAGGTATCTTAACATGTTGCAAGAAGAGATTTTCCCATCCCTGCTAAACGAGGAAGGTAACTTCCCAGTTTACTTCCAGCAAGATGGAGCTCCACCTCATTATGGTCTTCACGTGCGTCGGTATTTGGATCAGCAGTTTCCGGATGCTTGGATTGGTCGGCGTGGTCCTGTGGAGTGGCCTCCCAGATCCCCAGATCTCACCCCCCTTGATTTCTATCTTTGGGGGCACTTGAAGGCCATGGTGTATCAGGAAAAGATACGAGACATAAATCATCTAAAGGAACGTATCACCAACGCCATTACAAGCATAACGTCAACTGTGCTAATGCGTGTTCATCAACAGTGGGGAACACGTATTGAAATGTGTTTTCAAAACAATGGCAACCATGTAGAGCATATTATATAAATAAAAATGGTTGCCATAAAAAAATGTTTATTTTTCCTATGTATGGAAACTTACGGCCCACCCTGTATATATATATATATGTATATATTGACGATTGGTTAGGTTAAGTCGTAATATTTTCGTTAGTTTTAACGTTTTATTTGATGGATTCATTTAAAAATGTCTCCTAAAGATCTTAGTGTAGTTTATGTTCCCCAACTTTGACCTAGTGTAGTTTGTGTCCCCTTTTGCGTCAGGGGGACGTAAACTACACTTGCTCTATTTTGGCTTATAGTCCAATATAATAATAATAATAATAATAAATTCATTGAAGGCGCCTGTTAGTTCCGTGGTTCTGGTGGTGGACTCTGAGCGGTGAGGCTCTGGTTCCCTCGAACCTGCTGGCTCCTGGGATCGGCTGAGTTGGCCTCTTACTCTGTTAATATTCGGGTTAAAGGTGACCCTTGGAATACACTCACCCCAACGACGTGGGGAAATGAGTTTCTTGGTTGTTACCTTTTTTATATATTCATTGAAACTTTTCCATAACGTCTGAATTTTTTAAAATTTGTTGGGTTAAAGAATGTAAACTTTGACGAACGGCAAGATCCATTTTTTCGAAAATAATACTAAAACATAAATATGATTTAAGGGAATAAAGCCACACTAAGAAATGGATTTATTAAAAGCACAAGCTCGCGGTCTATTCATCAGGTGGAGTGATGAAGACTTTACTGTATAATAGGCCGAAAGCTTGTGCTCCTGATAAATGCACTCCTTACTGTGGCTTTATGCTCTTAATTAATTCAACTTCTCGTAATTGAGAATATTCAATGAAAATTAAGATGTTTTTCTGAAAGAATTTTGCCAACTTTTCTGCTTAATAATCATACATTTGCTTTTTCTTAACAATAATTGATGTTTACTACTTCACTTTCAATTAAACTTTGAATTAAACATAATAGGAAAATTCAACAAATTCGCAGGCAGGGTAAAAACAAACTTCATGAAGGCATCATACTGAAATTATCGCCGTTTTTATAGGGTCAGTTAATTACGAATGTTCTTTTACATAAAAAATTGGACCTAAGTAGTCGAATTTGATACATTCTAAAGCCTCGTATAGTTTATACAGCAATATGTTCCATTTCTCAGGAATGATAGCGAAAACACTAATTTGCTTAGGATGTCATGGTGGGCATTGTGCAACATGAATCCAGGACAAAAACTTACTGAACAAAAACTTACTGAACAAAAACTCACTGGACAAAAACTCACCGGACAAAAACTTACCAGACAAATGTTTTTGCGAAATACATACACTCTAGTCGAGATCTTAAGATTTTAGACTCATTGTAGATAATTACTCTTCATCTTTTAAATTGTTCTGTTTTTAACCAAATCAGTATACATACTAATGTAATTTTGGTCACTGATTTCAAAAATAACTTTCTTTATTTTGGAGAAATGAAAAACAAACATGTTAGAGCACTTTAAATAATTAATGTGTTTTTAACGAAAATATCATGATTTAACCTAACCAATCGTCAAGGGCGTACAGTTGACCTAACCGGGCATTCAATCGACCTAACTGGGCATTAATTTATAACGAAAGAGTGGTAGGTTGGTTAAAAATTAATATTGGTTGATTGGTTAAAAACAGAACAATTTGAAAGATGAACAATTTGAAAGATGAAGAGTAATTAGCTACAATAAGTCTAAAATCTTGAGAACTTAAGATCTTAAGATTTAGACTAGAGTATATGTATTTCGCAAAAACATTTGTCTGGTGAGTTTTTGTCCTCTTTTGCATTTAAATGGTGAGTTTTTGTCCGGTGAGTTTTTGTCCTCTTTTGCATTTAAATGGTGAGTTTTTGTCCGGTGAGTTTTTGTCCATTGAGTTTTTGTCCGACTGTCCGTGCCCCGTGCAAGCATATCTCAAAACAAGAATGAAAAAATAAGTTATTTTAATTTGATTTTAAATTATTATAAGTCTGGGATCATAGAAAAAATGTATTTCACATTATTTGACAATTTCCAATTTTCAGTGTGACACTCTGAAAGAAAAAGAAAAAAAGAGCAAATTAGCGGTTTCTCTGTGATCTCTAACAAATGGGACATCTTGCACTGACACTCTTTGTTCATGGCGGTACAACAAAGTTGTTGGGCTTTGTATTTGTATTTCGTGTCAAAGTGTGAGATTTTCTGAAAATTCTTAAATTATGTATGGACTAATGGTGTATAAGTATTGAACAATATTACTTTCGTCATCTCTGCAATAAGTTTTATACAGATACTCTAGTTTTGTATCAATACATAATTGAGCTTATTGCTTTTTATATATATATATATATATATATATATATATATATATATATATATATATATATATATATATATATATATATATATATATATATATATAAACTGAAAATATTCGCTAGAGAACTACAGTAAAGTCTTAAAGTTGACACTAATTATCCATTCCATGTATACTCTGCGGAGAGCTTAGTTTGATAAGCGTTATTGATTTTGCTAGCTCGGTGGTCTGAACTAAGCGGAGAAGCATCGAAATATCACCCGTACACAAACGTTAGACAGGTTTAACTTGTTCTTGAAAACTTCGACGAATCTCGTAGTTACTACAAAAAGTTCATTGCATCCTAAAAGCTAATCTCGACATTAGAATTTATAGAATACTGGATGTATCTGTATAAAACCCTAACATTTAAAACTATTAAAGATCGATATAGAATTCTTGTTTGATATCGCAATCATTGCCGAATGAAGACTGGATGGTCTAAGATAGTGTTTCCCATCTGGGGTGCCGCAAAATTTAATGAAAATTACAAAAATAAGTAATTGAAAATTGAAAAGATACTGAAAATATACAAATTTCAATTTCAAATTAAACAAATCATTCGCGATTTATTACGTCCATACGGAAACTCTATAGGTTCAGTTTGAAATTATGTAGTATTAAACGTAGGAGGAACTGGATGTTAAACAGTGGAAGACGAAAATCCTCTCGGTGTCGCGAAAGAAGAAAAGGTTGGGAACCATTGGTCTAAGGAAAGAAGATTATTGTTAATAATTTTAATATTTAGATTTCTTTCCTTTTTAGGAAGAATATGCGGACTCCTTTGGACATTCGAAAGGGTACCAGACTTTCAAATGACTGGAGCAGAGAGACAAAGGTTCCAAGATGTTACGTAAGTGTTTTTTTCTTTTCTGACACTATTTTAATTTTGCACCATGCATTTTCTGTTTGATCAAACCATTATGAAGTTCATAAATTTATTAATTAAACTATTACTATGGACTGATGGAGGGTTATAATTATTAATATATTAAATGTTTAAGTCATTCCACCTATTTTTCAATCAGGAAAGAAGAGTGCATGGAATTTTGCTTAAACTCCCGAAATTTTGAGTGTCGCTCAGCTAATTACGAGTACGTGGGTCGCCTGTGCAAACTCTTCGATCAAGACCGATATTCAAGTCGAAACTCGTACAAAGGTGCCCTGAATGTTGACTATTTGGAGAATTCATGCGCAACACGTACGTAATTTTGTGATAATTTATTCTCTCGTAAACACGAAAGTGTACAAGCAGCATTGATTTGTAAAAATATCTGTAAGTCTTTATATATATATATATATATATATATGCACTAAAATTACAAAATAACACGTGATCTTATTAATAAGCAAACAACCACAGGGAATATATCACGAAACCGCTCTGACTTTGTGTTTCCTTTTCCCTGTGGTTGTTTGCTTATATATATATATATATATATATATATACACACACTGACCATTTGTTGTAATAAATTTTCTAAATAAAGAAATGAAGCTGAATGAAAATAATAACCTTGTCCTGCAGCACCAACTGACTGTACTTATGGAAACGGAGAAGGAGACAGATTCCTTGTATATGTAACGAAGACAGTAAGCGTGTTCAGTGAGTTCGACTGTGAAAGAGCTTGTACCATGGAGCAAGATTTTAACTGTAGATCTTTCTCTTTTCTTGGTGAGGTTAGTGAAAAAGTTCCATACTTACTATGCTTTGTCAAATTCCATACGAAGCACAACCCTAATAAATTTGAAATTTCGCACGTATAATTTTAAGTAAATTTAATTTGTCAACACTATAAGAAATTTTAGCTGTTTCTTAACTTCTATATCAGACAAGTGCCAGAGCGGATCAGTGTTTATTAAGTTCTGTGACTGGAAGGAATGCTGGGGCCAGTGCTTTTAGCTTTCAAAGAGGTGCAGTCTACGGGGAGAAAACTTGTCGCCAGTTTTCGTCAGGTAAGTTATATAAATTCGGAAACAGTAAAGAACAATAATGAAAGTATTTCACATACAGAAAAGGAAAAAGAAGTAAAGACGTTTAAAGAATTAAATCTTTAAAGTAAATAACAAAATGTTAGTAATTTATTTCGTTTCATTATTTCTGCGTGTGAATTACTCCTAAAATAGATCAGTTGAAGATTAATTTTCTCCCGGTCTGGATGATGCATCCATTCAGTTTCATTTTTATTTGTGTTTATGGCTGTCATGTTGAATTTTTCAGGGGGAAGACCCGAAATACCTTTAGGAGGAGTTGGAGGAAGGCCTAACGTTGGAATTGGAGATCCTGGAGGAGGTAGACCTTTTCTTGGAGGAAGACCCGGAGGAAGTTTTGGAGGTACTGGGGGAAGACCAGGAGGGGTATCCGGAGGTACCGGGGAAAGACCAGGAGGAGGGTTGGGGGGTACTGGGGGAAGACCTGCTGGAGAATTTGGTGGAAGAGGTAAATTGTAGTTAGTTAATTCTAAACTAATTTAACTATTTCTTTCGAAGGATATGGAAGCAAAGCTAAATAACACATTTCCCCGACATTATATCAGTAAGTTAATTGCAGTTAAAACAAAAGTAATTCTCATTTTTTAAGTATAAGTAAGTTCATATTGGAAAGAATACGTTGTTTTAATAACTTACAGTAATCACTGGAACCAAAAGTGACCACACACGCTCTAATTGTTTTTACTTAACCCGTCCTTTTGAGACTGCATCTGACTCGATTCCTAGAATACTTTCTACGAAGTGATCAAAATATTTGAAATTTCGCAGCTTTGAAGTGTTAATTAAGCAACGTAAATCTTCCTCTCCTTTTATGAGAATAAAAACCCACTCTAATAGACAGAGTTTATTTCCACGACAGTTTCGACGCCCACTGGCATCCTCCTCGGGTGGATACAGAAACACAAATGAAACAAAACAAGAGGGAAAAACAGTTCAGGGATCGACCATTAAGAAATTCGCACCTAGGTTGGATTCCATTCTCTCGAGACAGGAGGGGCATTTTCATTAAGTACATTCGCACAAATTTTAAAACTATCTTCCTGTTCTAAACATACAGATTCTATTATTTTTACATAATTATTACATTTATAATTAAATTTATTACATTTAATATTGCATAATTATTAATTACAGAAATTATAAATTTATTATTACATTGGTTATTACATTGTTGTTTATTATACAGAAATTATAAACCGAAAAACGAATGAAAAAAGGCCATTAGGAAATAATCCAGAGACCATTGAGAAATTCGCACCTAGGTTAGATATCGTTTCATTTGTGTTTCTGTATCCACCCGAGGAGGATGCCAGTGGGCGTCGAAACTGTCGTGGAAATAAACTCTGTCTATTAGAGTGGGTTTTTATTCTCATATTTTGACCTTCACGTAAAAAAGTGAAGTTTTTTGCATTCCTCTCCTTTATTTATACATGAGGCGCTGCAGACCACAAGCTGCTAAGCGCCAAAATTTAAAAAATGGAGAAAATGTAGTTCAAGTTTGTCAACTTGCAGAATGTCATAACTTTTGAACCAATAAAGATATGTGATTGATTTCGACCATACGTACAGGTCCACAATCTGCTCCCTGACTCACCCACGGGATAGAGGAAGGGTGGGGGAATATAGTAGTATAAATAACTCAATTCTGGCCCCACTGGCGCTCGGCAGGTTGTGGTCCGGAGCGCCTCAAATAATGACTCGGTCAAAACGACAACAATTTAGAATTATGGAAAGTTTTTTTCGTTAATTCATTCTACAGTCAAAATTCTAAAACTTATTTAGCATTAACCAGACTCCAGTCCAAATAAATCCTTATTATTTTCTTTCTATTACCGTAGATACTGATATTGAGAACTGCCCTTTCTCCACTACTTTTGATAAAATAGTCGGTGTGGATTTCACTGGAGCTCAAAGGTAAGAAAGATATTTTCATTACAAACTGAATAATATTAATGTTTTACTACTACAGTCCTTATTAACTGGTAACAGAGGGTGATTAGTATTTAGATTTGTTCGCGTTTATAAAGTCTTATTGACTATATACACAGACTTGAAAAAGTTAATCCACACACACATCTAGAGCATCCCCTGCTTATTTGCTAGTAAAACCATATGCAGTGATTAAAAATTTACAACAAATGCATTTATGCAATATTTTCGTGATTTGCCTTTTGCCTTATGGAAAGCGGTAACACGGTCACGCATCGTGTGAATCAATTTGGATATTAGTTCTTGTGCTGCTGTAGCCCATTCCTCTTTCAATATTCGTATCATAGCTTCTGGGTTCTTGTCATCTGATTGGCCAAACCATGGAAGACGCTGGGTGTCCTGCTTGTCATGCCGCTTTTGTGTTGTGCCGACAGTATATGCTAGAGCGCTGTCCTCCATATAAACGCTGATCTGTGGAGACAACTCACCACTGGTATAAATGGAAGAATCCCCTTCTGGATAAAAAATAACGCACCGGGATGAAGTCACCGTTCCACTGCAGGCCACCAGATGTGAATATTCAGTCGCTCCAATGGCGCCTTATACCATAACAGAAATGGCACCACATTTCTTCGTAGCTTGTAGTTTCTTCAGGAAAAAACTCCTGTGTTAGACGTCGCCACACTCACACACGACCTCTGTCCGAGAATAAAAGAATAAGACAGATCGTGGCCAATCTGAAAAGTGAGCAGGGTTCCAGAAGGCAGGTGCCTGTGTTAGCATCTGCGATACCCATTACTACCGACGAACAATATTGTTAAGTGTTAGTAGGTGCTTCATTCTCGCATCTCCGCCATGTTAGCCCTTGCTACAAAGATACCGCCTGATTGTTGTGGTGAACACTTGAACCTTCCGTTTAAAGCAGTTTTTTTTTTCGCTGTTCCTCCTGACAGTGCAAAGTGCTCTTTCTGTAACTTTTGGACGGCCAGAATTCACAGCAACAGTTCTTCTGGCTGATCTGGAATTGCATTACCACTTTGTTAACTGTGGATACTGGAAAACCAAGTGTTCTGGAAATTTCCCTTTGATTTCGTTTCGCCTCGCACTATCCAGCTATCCAGCCTCCTATGACAATCGTTAATTCCCACGAACCCCTGCTTTGTGGCATTGTTTCTTATATTATAAATTAGTTGACAATTGAATATCGATGTTTTAGGACACCTCAGTCGATATTAAGAAAGTGTCTATTTACTTCTGCCAAGTCTCTCTCGCGCTTTCTCTCTCTTTTTTTTTTTTGTGTGTGTGTGTGTGTGTGTGTGTGTGTGTGTGTGGGTGTGTGTGAGAGAGAGAGAGAGAGAAAGAGAGAGAGAGAGAAATTATGTGCAACACATTAATTAATCAATTTTTGCGTACATATTTCTCTGGTAATACTGAAAATTTTATCACAATAAAAACTTTACCGACTGTATTTCATCTACCGTTACATTCGGCATTGGGAATTTATACTACATATTTTTTCTTTAGAGAAGAAATCAGACCAAGAGAACAGCTGGGAATAACAATTGACTGCTTGCAAGTGTGTGCTAGAGCAGGTTTAAGATGTCTCGCTGTATCGCTTGAAACCATGCGGTCTTCACCTCAACGTTGCTTTGCTTTGGATAGAGCTACTGACACTGATATTAGAAATCTTATACCCGCGCCAGAGGTTTCGTATTTTGAAAAAGTTTGCATTCCAGGTAAGTAAAATATTATCATAAATTGGTGCGAAATGTTTGATCAGTAATTTAAAAAAGAAAATAATTTTTAACATTATTTATTTATGATTTTAAGAAATTACATGTTTTTAGACAGTTATATTTTATATGAATGTTGTATCGAATTAACTTTTTGTTTCTTTCAATTTATGTTAATGAATTAAAGTCGTTTATTAATTTCTTTCAAAAGAACGAGGTTGCGGAAAAGCATGGCTATTCGTTCGAATCCCTGGCTATGATCTTGATGTTAATGGAAGAGTTCTGCCTAATATTAGGAACCGACAATTTTGTGAGGCGGCTTGTCTTAGAGCAACTGATCTACCTTGCAGGTAAATAGTATGCTGGATGCTAAACATAACTAAAATTTAGAATATATAAAGTATATTAAAAAATAGGCTACGTTGTGGCGACGTCGCTACATCGCTTCCCGTTAGATGAACGAGGTTAAGCGACGCTGGGTCTGTCCAGTAGTTGGATGTAACGGAGATTATTAAGCCCAAAACATTATTATTATTATATTAAAAATTTATTTCCCATTCTTATAAGAAAAAGTATGCAAATACAATTGCATTTTCTCTCTCTTCTTTTAAGATCGGCAGTTTATAACTACAGAGAAGGAACTTGTAAACTTATGGCTGAAACAAGAAGAACGGAGCGAGATAGTTTTAAATTTTTATCTCAAGATATTGAGTTTTTAGAAAATCAGTGTGCACCAGGTAAAAATAAAGTTACATTAAACTTTATACATAGTTTTCATTTCCATTTTTTACTATTTTCGTGTTATTTGAACCTTTATAAAATATTGGGCACTTAAAAACTATATAAAACTATTATCGACCATTTGTATAACATACCGCGTGTTAGGTAGCGTACTTTCGCTTGTCTGATAAAGATAGTTATATTAAAAAGTTAAGAAATACTCATAATGCTGTGAACAAAGTTGAAAATATTCTCTTCCCTCATTGAATGCGTTTTAACTATTACCAGATCCACCCAACTGCGAATACACGAACTACGAAGGAAGATTTTTACCTTTCTTTGATCGCTATTTGAGTAATGTCTTTGATCAGAGTGAATGTCAGTCGTACTGTGACCGAGAAAGTGATTTCACTTGCAGAAGTTACAACTACCAAGTAAGTTCATCATTCACTTCATCCGTGGATGATCTATTATTATTATTATTTCGAAATACAATTGCGGGAAGGGGATGAACTAACCAGCGCGCGCCCGTAGCTCTGAGTATTAACACCGTTTCCCTCCTTAAACGAAATGAAGACACTGAGGTCGAAGGTTCGACGGATCAAGTAAAGATAAGCACCCCCATCCTTCTTTAATTAGCCTTATAAGGCTAACTAACGAAAATATCACGACCTAACCTAACCAATCGTCAAGGGCGTACAGTTGACTTAACGATTGGTTAGGTTAGGTCGTGATATTTTCGTTAATTAGCCTTATAAGGCTAATTAAAGAAGGCTGGGGGTGCTTATCTTTACTTGATCCGGTTCGACTCCCGATGGTACTGGTTAATAATAATCCAGGTATTAGCGCAATGAACTACATTAGTGTGGCCTGAACGCTGTGCCAGTTTCTGTCCCTCCTAATTGATTATAGCCATGATGAACTATACACTGTACATATAGGATTATTTAAAACAATCGAAACGACTGAATTGTTTTAGACGTGACTCTCGCATGCTTAATAAAGTTATTCATATTTTAACCTACATAAGGAATTTGAGTGAGTCTGCATGAAAAATTCAGGTCAACGTCAATTAAATAAAAATCCATTTGTTAACTATTTTCATTAACAAGATCTATTGGCTCTATTTGAACGTCAGTGAGTGGTGAAAATGAAGTCGGTCAATTAGGCG